>JALMQS010000228.1:3601037-4079466 GCA_024734495.1 Forficula auricularia
CGGACCACTTCATTCGCGAATACATATATCCCCATGACTTCAAGGAACTGGAACTCCCTCCCAGCCTCCATCTTTCCCAGCACTTATAATCTTCAAACCTTCAAAACCAGGGTGCATAGACACCTACGTCTACACCCTCTCATTTAATCAACTTTCCCTTCTCTTCGGTAATGCAAGGGTCTTTCGAGATCCATAGGGGCTACATCTTTACTGGTGCACCCCTTCTTGCATTCGATTGCATTAAAAAAAAAAAAAAAAAAAAAAAGAATCACCTACTATGAGGTGCTCCCATCGGGCCAATCACTCAATTCCGACCAATACTGTCAACAACTGACCAGATTGAAGCATGCGATCGACGACAAGCGGCCAGAATTGGCCAATAGGAAGGATATTGTTTTCCATCAAGTGGACGCCAGGCCACACACATCGTTAAAGACGCGCCAGAAGAAGCTCCGAGAGCTTGGATGGGCGGTTATATCGCACCAACCGTATAGCCCAGACCTGGCACCAAGCGATTATCACCTTTTCAAGCATTTGCAAAATTTTCTTGATGGTACAAAACTGGCCTGAAGATAGGCTTGTGAAAATGAGCTGGTCAAGTTTTTCAATAATATGGACTTCTTCAATCCCGGAATTATGAGATTGTCTTCAAAAAGTACAAAAGTTATCGAACAAAACGGCACATATTTGATTTAAATTGGAAAATCCTAACTTGGTTAATTTTATCGTCGAAATAAAGAGAAAAAAGGCTCAGAACCTTTTACTTCAACTATTATTTTTCTTTTTTTGGAATATTCATTTACCATCTATGTATTTGACTTTTATGAAGTGGTTAATGACTTAGATTTTAGCTAAGTAATAGAAATAATATTTCTTGATTAAGATAATCTTAAGTTAATAGATTGACTTCGATTGACTTCGTTAATAGATTGGCTTCGAAACCAGCCCGGAGCAGAAATTTCCATCAATGACATTACATAAAAGGGCCTGAACAGAATTCAAGGAATATACTAAAAAACAAACCCGTTTCTGTTAAAATTAATAAACATCATGAAAAATGCAACATTTTTATTAATATGAAAGCAATAAATATTTATAAAGATGTATATTAAAGAAAATATTTTGAACAGACCCTCTACTAATTCAACTAAAATTAATGTTATATAATAATCTATGAAAACAAGTTCGCATTCTATTGATCTATTGTATCCATAATAGTGGATAAAATTGATGGTATTGGTATTTCATTACTTCTAAATAACGGTTGATTTAATGTTTGGAAATTGCCTTTAATCTTAATTTAATCCTCTTACTAACATAACACATTTGTGGTGTGATATTTAATAGGTATCGTATAATGACCTGATCTTTTTGAAAAGTATATTATTTTTAGGGACGCCATTTTCTTTATGGATATTATATTACAATTAAAAAGTGTATCATGAATTTTTGTAACGAGGTGCAGGGTTTCATTATTTGACTATTTCATTATCTTTTGTGTCAGCGAGTGAAATCGAAGTCTATTCATTTATTTTTATACTAATAAAAAATTTATTTTCAACTTTGGTAAGTAGGTATACAATGTTTTATATAGTCCCATAAAATCGTAAGCCTGTCAGTCTGTTCTAGATATCATAGAATAATAAAGAATTTACAAATTATTTAGGGGATCAGGTTGGTCGAGGGGGTAGAATATTAGCTTAGTGAACAAACCCAGGTTCAAGTCCGGCTCAATGCAAATATTTGACTGACTATATAATTTGATCGCTACATAAATTTATTTAGACACCCATATTTACATACATAAAAATAAAATAAAATTATTATATAGAAGCTGGCTAAATGGGGGCTTTTTCAAAAAAATATTTCACACATGTTTATTAACATAGGTACATATAGAGTATATAATCCTATCACATAGAAGCTGAATAATGGGCTTTATTTCCAAAGTAAAAAGTAAAGAAGTATTTATTCATTTTACCCTCTCTAAATCATAAATCTTTTGCAAATTTTAACGGAAATTTCGTTAGGTCGAAAATTATAAATATTATTTTACCTAGGGATGTGCAATATCAATTCAACGAGCTTGTTAAGTACCTAAAGTATTTTTAAAAATATGTGTTGTCAGGTGTGGACAAAGTAGTCAATAATTGAATTTTCTTACCACACTATATGATTCAGAAACTATTATAAGAATATTATCCAACATGAGAGGACCTTTAGGTCTAAACTAGGGTTTCCCAAACTATGTTCCGTGATACACTGGTCTTTCGAGAAAAGTGAATAAGTATTCAGTGAAACTCATCATTGAGGTTTTTGAACCTCAAGGTGGATTAATGGTCATTTTTAAGTCACAAATCAAATTAACACACATTTTTATTGTATTTTTAAGAAATTGTTGATGAATAGATATAAAAAAAAAAATTTAATTGCTATTGGTCTTATAAGCATATTTGATTGAATTAAATTCTAAAATAGTTAATAAATAATTTTTTAAATAATTGAACGGCGTAAGTTTAAATAATTTCTATGGCTTAGCCTGCAAATTCTGAAGGTTAATAAATCATTTCATTATTATTTTTTCATAAAATGATTTATTAAACTGCAGAATTTGCAGGCTAGGTCATAGAAATTATTTAAACTTACGCATTCCAATTATTTAAGGAGGTTCTTTCGCGACAATCCAAACAAACATTTTTAGCCTCGTAACCACTCTATACATATGAACGGTGCTAAAATTTTAGGTTATGTTTTTTTAACGTGACTGTACTTTTTACACTACTATTATCTCTTTATGAATGGATTGTTTCCAAGCCATTGATCTTATATCCCCAACACTAAAAATAATCGCCCAAATATGTTGTTTTTTTATTTTTTATCAAAACTACGAGGTAAATAATTTCATTTTTTTTAAGTTACTCCGAATATATTATTCTAACAAATATTCGTTTTTTATCAAGATGGTGAAAGTCCTTCAATGAAAAAAAATAAAATAATGATCATTTTCCCACCCTTTCCCATGCTACCATATGTACAAAACTTTCATTTTTAATTGCAATTATTTCATGTTTAGTGTGGTAAATCGTCTTCAAATTTTTAACAGTGTGTTTATTATGCTTTTAATTACTTATATTCCAAGTTTCGAAGACTTCTTGAATTTTTTGCATTTCTGAAAGAACTACCTAAAAAATTAATTACAAAAAGGAACTAAGATCGATAAAAATAAAAATTTATATTAATAACTAACTTAATTTTAGAATATATAGATTAAAAATAATTATTTTGCAATATTTTTAAAAACTAGTGAGCGCGATTTCTGGCTTCTGCGTTTTTGGACAGAAAAATCTCCATATTGGGGAGTCTGGTAGCTGCGCGCGCTAAAGCTACCGCTTCTGTACGATACGTCTTTATGACAATGTTAGAGGAGGAGGAAGTAATATTTTCATTTTTGAAATGAAAATATGGCCGAACTTAATTCATTTGTTCGAAAGTTATAATCATATATTTAGGCAGTGAAGATGCTGTTTATAAAACTGTCAGCGAAACAGTACCTAATCCATGGACTGTCTGTCAATTAATGATTAATTAAACTTAATAATATAATACTATTCAGATAGTGTTCTGATTGTACAATATCCATCTTCAATTAAAAAAATACGAAAATCATATAATATAAATAAATAAATTAAAACAGGAACATGCCATATAGAAAAAAAAAATTAATTTCAAATTTTATTTAATCTATATAATAAAAATGAATTTCTTTTTCTTTGTAAGCACACATCTCTCAAATGCCTGGACCGATTTGGCTGATTTTTTTTTAAATGTTCGTAATAGTCCAATTCAGGTTAATATGTAAAAAAAAATTGGAAAAGTTGCTCGGAAAATTGGAAAATTCAGGAAAAACTGAAAAAATTTAGGTTAGCCAACATAGCTTGCCAAACAATAAAAGAACTAAACTAGCAAACTAAACATGTGTTGGCGGCCCTGTTTGTCAGATTTTTGAATGTCATTCATTCTTAATAGCATAGATAATAGAGTTCTAACCACATTATCGTTGAAGAAGAATTTAATAATGCAACCAAGATTTAAAAAAATATCTATTTTTTTTAAAGTACATTTAAAAACAAAAATTAAAAAAATAAACTGCAACGGATCGTTGCTAAACTTTATCCAAATTGATTTGAAATATTAATATGTTTATTTCTTTATTATTAATCAGATATCACTTGCAATTTGCAGTTCATGTTGACTTTAATTCAAAAATAATGATCGATTCTCATTTAACAGTCGAGGAATGACCATTCTACATTCGGTTTTTATTGATAGCCATTGGTGAGGAGGAATCGACTTAAAATCAAAAATAGCAATCGATTCTCATCTAATACTTGAGGAATAAGAATTCTACATTAGATTTTTGACCCTTCGATTATTATTGGTAACCATTGCTGAAGACATGGAGGAATCTACTTAAAATCAAAAATAACGATCGATTCTCATTTAACAGTCGAGGAATGACCATTCTACATTCGGTTTTTATTGATAGCCATTGGTGAGGAGGAATCGACTTAAAATCAAAAATAGCAATCGATTCTCATCTAATCACTTGAGGAATAAGAATTCTACATTAGATTTTTGACCCTTCGATTATTATTGGTAACCATTGCTGAAGACATGGAGGAATCTACTTAAAATCAAAAATAATGATCGATTCTCATTTAACAGTCGAGGAATGACCATTCTACATTCGGTTTTTATTGATAGCCATTGGTGAGGAGGAATCGACTTAAAATCAAAAATAGCAATCGATTCTCATCTAATACTTGAGGAATAAGAATTCTACATTAGATTTTTGACCCTTCGATTATTATTGGTAACCATTGCTGAAGACATGGAGGAATCTACTTAAAATCAAAAATAACGATCGATTCTTATCTAATACTAGACGAATAACCTTATTGCATTCCATTTTTGATGTTTTGACTATTAATGGCAAGCTCTACTGAAAACGTGGAAGAATCGACTTAAAATCAATAAGACTAAATTCTTTTATGATAAACAACTCAAGCTTGAGAATATAGAGAATTTTTTATAAATAGATTGTATATACTTTTGTGTCTAGCAAAATTAATAATAATTTTAATTTTCAAGATCTTCTTATCTATAATAATACCTACATATAATAAAACTTTTTTTATTTTCCCCTTAATGATAACAAGTGGATCTTTAATACATTTTAAATATTTGTTTCATCTTATTTGTTATGAGTGTATATTACAGTTAAATAGAATCTCAAATTATATCTATTTAAGACTTTATAATAAAAACAATTATATTTATTCTCTGTTACTAATAAAACATCAATAAAGCAGCCACGTGGGGGTCCAGGGGCGAAGCCCCCACCTAGTAAGCCCTCGCCTTAGGCGGGCCTTGAAGCTAGTAGAGAATATAGATTCAAAGGCTTGTCCTTCATCTTCAGTCTTATAAATTATATGGTTGTATTAAGTTATAGATAAAATAATAAATGATTTATTAATTCATTATTTAAGCATGAACTGTCATTATTTCATATTTTATATTAGTTGAAGCTAAAAACAAATTTTCAAATATACAGCGCCTGACGATGCAACCAGCAACGCAGATTTTTCTATTTGAATGCTTATATGGTAGCTAGTATGAACACAGGTGGCACTAATTCTTTCCAATCTTCTTCTCAGAGTGCGCATACCCGAAACGGGCGTCGGCGCCTCTCCACATATACCTGTGCTGAGTGTGTTTAGTTATTTTACACAGATATACGGGACCTAGTTTTTAACGCCGGTTCCGAACGGCTAGTTTGGAGAGGTTTACTAGGCAATTATACTCTTGGTAGGTTGCCATTGATTTCCAAGAGGAGGGGACTGTAAATATCTGCCGAGACTCGGTCTCGAACCAGCGTACTTCAAGTCAGCGACCCGACACTCTAGCCACTGACCCACAGCCGCCTCTTTTCAATCAGTCTGACGTAAAGAATTATGCCTAAAAATAAGAGCAGACTTATGCTTTACTCTAGAAACTCTAGATAATTCAAAAATTAAGAGAGTACTATCTAAAATTTATAGTATATAATATATATATAATTTAAATTAATATTAATAGTCTTCTGATTTTACAATATCCATCTCCAGTTCCAAAAAAATCAAAAAATCATATAATATAATTAAATAAATCAAAACAGGAATATGCCATACAGAAATTAACAAGAGATTAATAAAATTAATTTTTTTTTAATTTCTTCGTTTTAAGCTGTTTTGGATTGGAAACGGATTTCTTCTCCTGGGAACGCTCTTGGCTTGGAAGACTTTTCTCCTCCCTGGAGTTTTCATGATTACCATCGATATCGCCGCCAATTTAAGTGATGCCTTGACCACAATGATTATAATTCTAATTTTCGCTGAGACATTAGCGGCTTTTGTCTACGTTTGTATCGCCTTTTTATTAATAGGTATGTATATATTAAATTATACTTCAATAGTCTGTAAAAGAAGCTGATATTTTTAAAACTTATTAAGGCCCTGTAGAGACAGATAATTCATACGAATTTTTTATGCTTATACGATTATAGACAAACAGATATATGGTATATATTTTTTTCTATCTATATTACGAAATCAAAATTATTCAAAAATGCAAAATGGAGCTATCAATCTGTTGTAGCTAAAGAGCTTAAATTTGTTCCACATATTTGTATTAATTAACTTCAACTCTGTATTAAGTTTCAAGTTTCTATCTCAAACTGTTCGGTGACAAAAAATTACCGAATCAGTAAAATTTTAGCCAGCTTGACCAGTAGTTTTGTAAAGTTTTTTACTTTTCTTTAATTGATTTATCCAATTAGGTATATAAAAAATGATACAATCACATAATAAAATGTTTCCTAGTCCCCTTGTGATTTTCTGATTTTCATTCTTTTTACTTCCGGCTTACTCTCTCTTTTTCTTTTCTTTCCCTTCTATATTGCCGGCAGGGTGTAGCTAGGCGCTTAGACTTTTATGCTTCCCAGATTTGCAACACACCCTCACCCTCAACCTAAAGGTAATAAGTTCATTTTGTGGAAATATTGAAATTGGATTTGTCCCTGATATAATATCTTTCAAACTTATTCAATAGAAATCTTTTGTATAACGGGTTTCGCCGAAAATTGTTTCTTATAAGGTTTTCATTTCTAGGTGTTTTGTTTTGTTGTCACGAGAATCTAAAGGTGCAATTTCGGTGCAACTGCCCAGCAGTCGACAGTGGGCAGTCTCAGCGAAATTCCACCTTAATCTAGCCTCATAAAACACTCTAAAACCCGTATTTTCATCTTGGCTTTTATGGTCAAGATTTCTCTTAATGTTTTTAAATTACAGATGTTGCAAAATTTTGCTTTTGAAAAGTTGTTAATTATTGAATGATATTCTTACTCTACGCCCAATTATCTACATTGACAATTGGTAGGTAATTAAAAAACAAAACACAATCACAACTTTTTACTACATTTTGAAATTTTCAATTTTTTCTCACTTCTCAAACTTCAAACCCCTATAAAATAGTCAAAAATTAAGTTTTTAATATTTTCTTTTTTTATTATATTAACATAAAGGGTATTCTCAATTATTGTAATCGTACATGAAAAAAGTGGTTTTTGCTTGGTTTTTGAAAAATATCTTAAGAACAGCCCAAACTATTTTGATAAAATAAATTGAGCGAAACCATGGCGTTTTGATCTACAAGAAAGCTCAAAAAAGGGACAAAAAACAGAACTATTAGGCTGACATATTTTTCGGTATATTTCGTCGATTTCCTCACCATAGGACTCTGCTGTGATGGTTTGGCCCGGTTGCAGAAACTTATAGTGAATCACACCAGCCGCTGACCACCATACAGTAGCCGTGTTCTTTTTTTGGTGGGTTTTCGCCTGTGGGAAGTGCCTGGGTGGCTCATCGGTCCAACCACTGTCCTGAACGTCTCCTGTTGTCCTAGAGGATCCACTTTTCATCACACGTGACGATCCGAT
This sequence comes from Forficula auricularia, assembly GCA_024734495.1. Lineage (NCBI taxonomy): Eukaryota > Metazoa > Arthropoda > Insecta > Dermaptera > Forficulidae > Forficula > Forficula auricularia. Next base: position 3,609,073 of record JALMQS010000228.1, read on the forward strand.
CTAAAAAAGGATCGGTTTGGTTGCGCAAAAGCAAAGAAAAACAGACCTCGGAACGTGACAATTTCTGTCGATCGTTCAAATCGTGAGGCACCCACTTTTCGAGCTTTTTGACCTTTCCAATACGTTTTAAACCATCAAAAACCGCATGGGAGCTGACGCCCAGTTCTTCCGCCATCCCACGCACCGTTTGTGATGGGTCAGTCTCCACCAGGGTCCTCAAACCCTCGTCCTGGATCACTTACTCTAGGACCAGCTTCGGGGCTCATCTTCGAGGCTAAAATCTCCCGAAAGAAATTTTGCAAACCAACGTCGAACAGTGCGTTCATTAACACTATCATTGACAAATGTCTGGTTAATTTTTTGGGCTGTTTCGGCAGCGCTTTGGTTCAATTTGAATTCGTAGAGAAAAATTGACCGAAAATCGCTTAACGACATCATATAGTAATAACCTGAAAAGAGGCAAAAAAAATAAAATTTGGAAAAAAAATGAACAGCATCAATGTATAGAGTACAAAATTCTATATCGATCAGTAAATACCACGACACAGTAGAATAAATATTTATTGAGATATGGAGCTACAAAAACACATGACATTAAAACGGACACAACTTTTGAAACAACCTAATATATATCGTCGGCTTAGAGTGTAAAGCTGCTAACTCAATTTGTTATCATATATGACATATTAATAGCGTTTGAAAGAAAAAGAGATGCAGCATTGTCCAAGTAAAACTCCTACTTAAAATTCTGATCCTAAGTAGGAGAAAAAACATGTGAAAAATAGTTTTTTCCATAACAACAATATTAAATTTTCTTTGTTTTTTTCTCTGCCCTGTAAAATTCCCTTGTTGTGAGTTAGCAGGTTTACTCTCTAAGGCTACGATATATAGGTATAGTTCTAGACCCCTTGATCGATTTGAACCCAATGCACCCTATATGACTTTATGAAAATGCTTCACCCTGTGAAATAGATAATGACCCAAAAGAAGGGTAGGGGATCGAACATGATTTAAAATAAAAAAAATTCAAATAAAAATCGAATAAAACTGATATTTAGAATAGGTGAAAGAGCTTCATTTTTAAATGCAGAAATTATTGATTGAAAATGTGACTTTTAAAAAAAATTAAATTATAAAATTTTCAATCTAAAAAACCTGAAACTTGATATATACACAGGTCCAATTTTTAAAAAAGAAAGTTAATATTTCTCTTGGGGACCAAAATGGAGAGAGGGGCTTCAAAAAATAGAATTATCAATGTAAGTATAAAAGTTTCACTTCAAAATCAATAAATGAGAAATTGTATATACTGTAAGATATGAAGAATTCCCACCATTATTATGACTCTCATTTTATTCATTTTAAAATGGCTTCAATTTTGACTGAGTGAAAAATCTATTCAGGCCTTTGATGTAAATAAACTTTATTTTAGTATTTTTCAAAAATTAAAATAAGTATTCTATGTTTTCAATTAGCTTATTGATTGATATAAAAATTATTTAAATTAACCTTTTATCCACACACTCTAATGAAATTGATTAGCGTAGCCCAGAGAGACAGCGATCCGAGAATCGGACAGTTTAAACACGCCTTAAGGGTATAAGCCGATAGAGGCGGAATTTGAACAAATTCGATAATTAAATAAGTATATTTACCATATAATTCTAGTCTTTAATTTGAAAACGTCTGTTTATTTATTCTTAAACCCATTAATTTTATAGCAGCACTTGGAATTGATTTTCACTCAGTACATCTAATTTGCCTTAAATTAAATAACTTAGGAAGAATTAAATTAAAATTGATTTTTGAGAAAATAACATGCTTTAAAAGATTATTCTCTTTAAATATTTTTTGATAAGTGTAATACAAAAGAAATATTAACTTGAGATTAGTACTAAGAAGCCTTCATAGCTGAGATGTATGGATTTCTTTAATTCATTCTTTTGAAAACAACATCTATCTAGTAAATGAACTTTGATAATTAAATAATAGTCCAGGTAAATTACGTGAAAAAATGGCATAAACAGGAAATAATTCTCGGTAAAGATTTTATTACTGGAATATCTTTATTGATACTGCAATATTACTACCTAAATTTTCCACCAAATCTGTGTTGTGGAAATTTTTCTACGCGCCTAAAAATGAGAAAATTTCCGAGTTTTTTCAGTTTTACTTGAATAACTCTAAAACGGCTTATCAAATCAAAAAGATATTTATTAGCTAAATTAAAGTGCTTTAAATTACGCGTAAAACAAAAAAAAATTCATTTATTTAGGTTATGTAAAACCGTTACTAGCGCCTGTCAAAAAACAGCCCCCGGGATCACTTTTGAATATTCTTAAAACTCGTAGTTTTTTCGATTTTCCCCATTTTGACCATGAAGGTGCACGTTTTCGACAAAGACGACTCTATACATTTTTAAACTAGATTAAATTTGCTACAATTTAAATAAAGTTTCATTCTAATTGTATAATGGTAACATGAGGTTGAAGTTTTGAAAAAATGCAATTTTTTGGAAAAAATCGTAGTTTTTCCTTCATAAAATGAAGAGCTTTAATTTTTCTAATAAATATCTTTTTGATCTGATAAGGCCGTTTTAGAGTTATTCAAGAAAAACTGAAAAAACTCCGAAATTTTCTCATTTTGAGGCGAGTGGAAAAATTTTCACAACAGGGGAAAACTTAGGTAGTAATAGTGCACCAATAAAGGTATTCCAGCAATAAATTCTTTACCGGGTATTTTATCCTGTTAAAATCGTAATTTGCCTGGACTATATTGAAATATATTTATTTTAATCCTATGCCATAATACTAGTAAAATTGTAAATATTATTAAAAAGTATTTATAAAATTTCTTATACAATCTACAAACTCATAAATTGAAGATTTACCTATCTTCTAAGACCACTTTTTTCACAAAATAAACCTAACTCATGTTTTACTTATGTTTTATAAATATTATTACTTACGGCAAAGTCGACGAAACGTTGGTGGATAAATAAAAAAGTCACACATAAAAACTTGTCCTTATTTTCCCAATATAAACTTTCAAATTATTACTTATAGTTAGTTTTTCCAGACAAATTGGATTAATTTTATTATTCTACCTAAAGTTGGTATATTGCGTATTTTAGGAAATTGGTCCTTTAGGAGTCATAATTAATTTATTTTCAATTATCGAAGGAATAGAAAGCGTAGGTCTAGCTCTAGAGTTGAATCGAGATGACTAATTTACTCCTCTAATGCTAATAGTTACAAACGGTCTTTGAATTGAATGCAGGCAAATGGCTTCAGAATTAGAGGATGTGCGTCGATGTTAATGATTAATCCGAAATTGTATCTATCCAAAGATGGAAAGCAATTTTCATTATTAGCAATTTCATGTTTGTGAAGGGAGAAAACTCCAAAAAAATTGTGACATTCTAGAACAGGGGTCGGCACGGCAACCTTTTTTAGTAGTCGGGCATATTTCTGAATAATAAAAGTTCTGCGGGCACCGCTGAACTCCCGATTGAAAGGAAATGTTTAAATATGAAAATAATATATAAATATAATAATCCATATATAGAATCTGGTAGAATTGAGTTCAATTAACAAACTTTGTCGGTAAAAAGTCAGAGAAGATCATGAATCCATTACAACTAAACGACTGCTCGAGGCTGCTACGACACATTCTAGAATAAAAAGAACAGCTAGATCTCTAAGGGAATATAATCATATGATCCCATGCTTAAAGAAAAAATATGCCACGAAAACCACGGGTAAATTTGAGATCGAAGAAACTATAAAAGCCTTTTACACAGATCTATATATTAACGCAACTTGAATTTGTTACATACGAACATATTGCCCATAATTTAAATTTAATGCGAATCTTTACTTTGCAAATTTTCAGCTAACTTAGGCCATCTTCATACTAGGCAATTCACAGGCGACGCAATAGAAACTCGAGTATCTTGTGTATATGTGATTTCCAGGCCCTAATTTAGCTTTAAAAGAATTTACGGCATTTATCATCGAAGCAATATGTTGATTTCTACCCTGTAATTTAAAATTTAGCTCTTTCAATTTTAGCATTAAGGTAGTTTCGCGACAATCCACACAAAAAGTTTTAGCCTCGTAGCCACTCTATACATATGAACGGTACTGAAATTTTAGGTTATGTTTTTTATCTTTTATCGTGACTGTATTTCTCACAATACTAAATTCTCTTGATGAATGGATCGTTTTCAAGCGATTGTTCTTATATCCCCTCCACTAAAAATAATCGCCCAAATATGTTTTTTTTTTATTTTTTATCAAAACTACGAGTTATATAATTTCAATTTTTTTTAAGTTACTCCGAATATATTATTCTGACAAATATTAGTTTTTTTATCAAAATGGTGAAAATCCTTCAATGAAAAAAAATAAAATAATGATCATTTCCCCATACTTTCCCTATCTGCCATATATGTGCCCATAATTATGAAAGTGGACTAATTCAAAAATTCAAAAAATAGTTTTTTCATATTTTATGTTCCATCCATTTAAAAAGTACAGTAAAAAGATGTCGGTTTTGAAAAATCGCATAAAATTGAACCGATATGTGATTTTCTAGTTGTCTCATTATACAGAATTCGAATCTTGTTTATTTTATAAAACTTTAAATATCTCGAAACTAACAATCAATGACTTAGACCACTTTCATAATTATGGGCACATATGTAAAAAAATCCTTTTTAATTGCAATTATTTCATGTTTGGTGTGGTAAATCGTCTTCAAATTTTAACAGTGTGTTTATTATGCTTTCAATGAATTATATTCCAAGTTTCGAAGACTTCTTGAATTTTTGCATTTGTGAAAGATCTACCTTAAAACTGTTAGAAAGCCTAGTTTAATTAATTTAATTTTAAATCTTATCAATTAATATTGTGACATATAGATTTCCTTAGTCAAAATTTAATTTAAGGTTTGAATATTTTACATAAATTGTACCATTATTAAAATATTTATTAGTTTTTAGAATATAGATATTACAGTGCGGGCACTAAAATTCTCTCGCGGGCACCACATATTGCCTAGCTCTGTTTTAGAAGCTAAAGGCATGTGTCAGAAATTACAAACTGACAGATGGGTATCAAAATATCACTCTAAGGGCTTAGGTTTTATCAATTTCAGTATAGATAGATGAAAAACAGTGATTTAGTTTAATTATTATTTAAATAGTTTTTAAATCGTATCAATTTATCAATTTTTATAATATAATATAATATAATTTTTTTCCAAGGCTACATTTGAGAAGCGCTTGCTTTGATCACTCGATTGAATGCTATGAAAAATTCAAATAGTCGACCATTCATTTGTAAATCATTTAAATACTACACTTTAAATGGTTTTCTGGCTTTTTTATATCTCTTTAAGTAAAAGTGAATGTGAGTCAATGAATTCGTTGAGTCTAACCACGTATTGAACTCATTAGTAATAAATGTCGTTTTAAATAGATTTTTCTTAATAGGCAATTACGAATACGTTATAAAAAAATTAAGTACCTTCCATGATGGGAACAAGTTGTAGATACAATATCTAGTATCGGACGGATTATATTATTTGTAGAGCACTCATTTCTTATGTATTACTTGTCCAGAATTAGCATTTAATTAAAATTTCAAATATAAATGATAGGTACTTGTAATAAATAATTATCCATTGAATATATACAATATACATATATATGTATATTTATATATATAACGAGATAACGACTCGGTTTTCAAATATATTAAAATAATTCAAGTGATCTGCAAAATTCTAAATAATTTTCATTTAACAATCTGATAGTTAATTCTATATACTGAGAACTATTTTTTTTGGCTTTTCGGCCTTTCTAGCCATAAGCCAATTTACGATACTACTTATTATTTTTCTTAAAATTTGTCTCTATCCCGGGGTCAGATTTTTAGCAGGATGCCTCGAGTCGGATTTGAACCCGAGTTCAGTTGGTTAGCAGGCTGACACGCTACCCCTAGCCTAACCCGACCCCTCGAGAACTATTTAATTATTTTTGAAAAAAATGAATGAGTACTCGACAGAAAGTTTCTCGATATGCAGAATTAGCTATCAGACTATTAAATAAAAATTATTTAGAATTTCGCTGTTTACTTGAATTAAAAACAAATTAAAACTAATGTTTAAAAAGTATATTTATATTAAAATAAGTTTTATTTATCTAAGTAGAATCAAAATGAGTTGTTAAAAATAACTAACTGTCTTAAGAGGAAGAAAGAAAAACAATTTACAAATTATTTAAAAAGTAATAAAAAAATAAATTAATCCATATTTATGTCAGGAAGAAAAGTTAAAATATTTCAAACTTATTTTTTCCTTATCATAACTACTATTCTCAAATAATTGTATGGTAAAATATCCTACCTTAAGAGTATAAAAAAGGAGAGAGTTTTAGACTCCGCTTCTCGTTCAGAGGATTATTTAATCTTCCTTTTTAATTTAATTTTTAATATACATGGAGTAAAAATAATTTAACTGATAACTTGAAGAGATTCGTGACTAGAATTTAACCAGGATGGAGTAAATATGTCTTTTTTAATATAGGTATATACTATATATTTTTAATTATCTAAATTGAAATAAACACAAGAGATTTCTAACATTAAGTAAATTTAGGAGGAAAATAACTTTCGGATTTATGTTAAGTTTGAAGCACCAAGCCTGTGCTGAGAATCTGACTACTGCTAATTATTCAAAGCATATTGACTGAGTAAAAAGAGATGTCTTGCCTCGCCTATCTAAAATATCACAATTATAGTATTTACTTTTAGGCAGAAAGTTTTACTCTGCAACAGTCTAATCAGCAATATTTTACTTATGGAAAGTGATGTAGAGTTTTAAGTGAAACATGATATTAATTAATAAGGTAAAGGGAGTATAGTTTCACTGTGAAACTACACTCCCTTTACTTTATTAATTAATCAGTAATAGACTGGGAAAAATCGGCTTTGGCATCATTACTATATTATATAGGACAATACTTGTCGTCGAGGTAGAAATGACGTTACTGCTGGCTGTCTTTCTGGCTAGCTTGCTTAATTTAAAAGTTAGAACATGTTCTAATTTCCGGCTTGGTCCTGAGATGCTTTTGAGTGGGTCCAAACAGACAAAAAATTATTAAAACAAACCTCGTGTGCAGCGGCACTTAGTTAAAATAATGCCATTTTTTGAAATCTGTTATTTTTTGGTCAAATATCAAAGTTAATATATTGTTAGATATCAAATAAATAGGAGTTCATTTTTACTTTACCATACAAGGTATGGTCAAATATTGTAATCGTGCATGAAAAAAGTGGTTTTTTCCTTCTTTTTTTTGAAATATCTCAAAAACGGCTAAAACTATTTTGATTAAAAAATTGAGCGAAACCATGGAATTTTGCTCTACAAAAAAGCTCTAATAAGTGAACATCGAAAAAATCATATTTTTCGAGATAATAATTGTTTTGTCAAAATGTCTGTTAGTTAGTTAGTCTGTCTGGTTGTCCGTCTGTTAGTTTGTGTGTTACCAAATTTTTGTGGACGAGCTAGCTCAAAAACTAGCGTGAATATCGAAACCAAATTTCACACGTAGTTTTGGTCCATTGAGATTAAGAGCTGATTAGATTTTGGTACATATCGACTCAAAATTAAGGTGGGTGGAGGGAGGTTAAAAATTAAAAATCTAGGCTCTTGTACCAAACTCAACCAAATTTTATATACATAATCAGTGGGCCCACAGGAGTCTAAAAATGCAAAACTATCCCCCCCACCTACATGATTATAAATAATCGGATTAAATATTAAATATAAGTGAGAGGCCAGGTTGTATGGTAAAGTCAAGTGGATGGCCACATCAGAACACGTCAGCTTATTTTTTTTTAATTTTCTATACCTTTCTCTATATTTGGGACGATTATGTCTTTTATATCATCAGATGGGACAAATTTGTTAATTTTTTGAAATCAGCCGCTATGTTCAACAAAAATTATTACTCCGAAGATTTGAGTATCTTTTTTTGAAAATTAGATGAATTAAGTAAGTTATAATGAAAAGGGAGCCCATAAATTATTTTATTTTATTTTTATTCAATTTCCTACTTTTCGGAGCCTTTTTTCTCTCCTTCTTCAGGGTATTGAATAGTTATTGATGGCTGAGTATAAATCGGTTCAATTTGTCTCTCCTTTCAGTATAGCAACAATATTACAATATTTTCAAACATTATACCATAAGTGTATGGTATAATGTTGGAAAATATTGTAATATTGTTGCTATCACTGAAAGGAGAGACAAATGGGAACCGATTTATACTCACCCATCAATAACTATTCAATACCCTAAGAAGGAGAGAAAAGCTTCCGAAACGTCGGAAATTGAATAAAAATAAAATTAAATAATTTATGGACTGCCTTTCATTATAACTTACTTTTCGCTTACCAGTCCGACTTTCTAAAAAATAAATACAATTAATTAGATGGATATTTTTTTTCAAAAATTCAACTCATGGTAAATCCAAATATATCAAAAAATAATTTAATTTAAGATTTTAGTAGAAATATTTTTACATTGCATATCATAGGGCTTCATCCCCTCAGGAGTTGAACCCGAATACTAACACGCTTGTCGGGTTTGTTAGCTCGACCCTCTCGAGACAAAAACACACCCTGATATGCAAAAATTATTACATTTTACCATTATGCAAGATAATTGTTTGGAAATTTTAACGTCTCATATGTACTTAGGAAAGTTTTTTAATACATTTTTCCAAGAAAGCATATAGTAAAATAGTAGTATTATAGATTTGATGCTTTCGTATTTGAGTTGTTTACCTAAAATAATTAGGTCTTTTAGATTTTAAATCTTCCACATTTGTCACTAATGATAATCTCGCCAAAAATGTAATGTAAAATGGTTATTCCTCAAGTATTAGATGAGATTAATGGCTATTTTTTATTTTAAGTCAACAATGACTTCAAATAGGTAGTGATATCTGATTTATAATAAAGGAATAACATATTAATATTTCAAACGTCTATGGATAAAGTCTAGTAACGATCCATTGCAGTTTATTTATAAAAGCTAGCAATTAAATAAATATTGGTGTTTAGTGCTCGTTTTCAAAAATAAATAAATAAATGGCTGCATTTGATAAAGTAAATAGGGATATTTTAATGGATAATCAAAAAAAAATCGCAATTAATGGAAACATGTTTGATATGATAATAGAAATTTTTAGCGAAACTAGAACCAGGATCATACAACTTGATAGAGAAGAAAAATCGAGAAACTTTTGGACAACCCTTAAAGGAATTAGACAGGGATGTCCGTCGAGACCAACTCTATTCAATAATTACATTAACGATATAGAGCAGTGGTTCCCAAACTTTTCCTAGTCGCGGCGGCTTTTTTCAATTAAAATTCTTCCATGGTGCCCATTAAGTAAAAGTTCCTATGTCTAATCGTAAGAAAGAGATAAAAATAAATAATAAATTTTAGCTTCTCACTTTGTTTTTTGTCTAGTTAGGCCAAATATCGTGCTTCTTAATTGAATATGAAGCTTCGTGGAGCACCCGTGAAGAGGCCGCGGCGTACAGTTTGGAAACCTCTGATATAGGGGATGACTGGATTAAAAAGAATATTGGAAAAATAGTGATGGGAAATGAAAAAAAAATATTATTTTTCGTTAAATTGAAGGGTTGGTTTTTGTCACAAATAATAAAACAATAATTTTAATAACTATTTGTATTATTTAATTGATAACTATACAGTTTTGATCACCACTATCGACCATCCTCAGTAGTTATCTCGTTCAAGAACCGGAATTTGTCATTTCACATGAAACATTCATTCTTAAATCTTCAATATAGATACATCACACAATTCATTACAATCACACATATATATATATATATATATATATATATATATATATATATATATATATATATATATATATATAGCAACAATTTATAAAAACGTTTATCACTGAACTAGAAACTATTTTGAATTCAATATATGTGTGTGATTGTAATGAATTGTGTGATGTATCCACATTGAAGATTCAAGAATGAATGTTTCATGTGAAATGACAAATTCCGGCTCTTGAACGAGACAACCACTGAGGATGGTCGACCAGTGGTGACCGAAACTGTATAGTTATCAATCAAATAATACAAATAGTTATTAAAATTATTGTTTTATTATATTTGTGACAAAACCAACCCTTCAATTTAACGAAAAATTTAAATCAAGTCACTTAAGTTCTGGAAGAAATTTAATAAAAAAATATTATGTAAAATTCGCGAACGATATACTTGCAGATAAAGGAGATGACTTAAAATAAATGTTAAAATTTGGAGAAATATGAAAAGGAAAACAGTCTTCAAATCATCACCAGCATGTCCAAAATTGTTAATTTCAAAAGACGAGGAGAAAGAAAAAAAAGTCATTTTGGAGGTATAATGGGAGCGAAATAGAAGAGATAAATAAAATTAAGTACTTGGGTTGTGCAAAATTTGGGGTAATTTTGAGCAATATACAGACAGATAAAAGTTTTATATAAGTATATATGTTGTAGTAAAATCCGGTTTTTAGTAAGAATGGGTTCTTACTAGTTAAAAGGAGTTTCACTGAATATCTTGGCAACTAGAATTTACTGATGCTGGTTGAGTTTGGTCCAGAGGTCTTTTTGACTTTCTGCCTCATTTTGGGAGTTTATTTTCAAAATTTTTTTAAACAAAAATGTCAAAAATGACATCCTCATTAGAAGCAAAGTTGTGGAAGATATAATTTTTGACATTTTAGTTTAAATTTTTTTTGAAAATAAACATTTAAAATGAGGCGGAGAGTCAAGAATAGATTCTAGACCTTTGGACCAAACTCAACCAACATCAGAAAATTCTAGTTCCCACAAGGTATTCAGTGAAAGCATTTTAACTAGTAAGAATCTGTTCTTGCAAAACCGGTTTTTACTGCAAAATATACCTATATAAATAGATAGATATTTATATTTTTAAATATTTATATTATAATTGTAATATAATATATATTTATATTATATATTATTTTAATTTACCATATATTTATATAGTTTACATACAATAAATACTTACAGTTGTACTTTAACTCCAACGTATTTATTCCCCAATAAAGCAATCATTATTCTTCATGAATCCCATTCGTATAAATGTATCTATATTTTGGAAATTATCTCTTTGCGCATTCTCAAAAACCATTTCTGCCAATACTATACCAATATAAATAAGAAAATATTATTTACGAAAAGTAATTTAAGAGTTAAACTATCTCGGCAAATATATGTTCGCAGGTTAGGAAGATGTGACGTCATATGATGCTCGGTTAAACTAAGAAATCTTCGCACAATAATTTTAATGATATAAAAATGTCATGATGTCTGTCTCCTATTGTGTTAAAATGACAAATCTATGTATACCTAAATCCAAAACTCAAATACGGATGAGGATAAATAAATAAATCTATATAATAAAAATAAATTTCTGTTTCTTTGAAAGCGCAGGAAAAGTTGCCCGGAAAATTGGAAAATTCAGGAAAAACTAAAAAAAAAAAATTCAGGTTAGCCAACATAGTTTGCCAAACAATAAAAGAACTAAACTAGCAAACTAACATGTGTTGGCGACCTGTTTGTCAGATTTCTGAGTCGTCATTCATTCTTAATAGTTCTAACCACATATTATCGTTGAAGAAGAATTTAATAATGCAACAAAGATTCAAAAAACTATCTATTTTTTTAAAGTACATTTAAAAACTAAAAATTAAAAAATAAACTGCAACGGATCGTTGCTAAACTTTATCCAAATTCATTTGAAATATTAATATGTTTATTTCTTTATTATTAATCAGATATCACTTGCAATTTGCAGTTCAAAAATAATGATCGATTCTCATTTAACAGTCGAGGAATAACCATTCTACATTCGATTTTTGACGTTTCGGTTTTTATTGGTAGCCATTGGGGAAGACATGGAGGAATCGACTTAAAATCAAAAAGAGCAATCGATTCTTATCTAATACTAGAGGAATAAATAACCTTATTGCATTCCATTTTTGATGTTTTGACTATTAATGGCAAACTCTACTGAAAACGTGGAAGAATCGACTTAAAATCAAAAAGACTAAATTCTTTTATGATAAACAACTCAAGCTTGAGAATAAGAGAATTTTTTATAAATAGATTGTATATACTTTTGTGTCTAGCAAAATGAATAATAATTGTAATTTTCAAGTCTTCTTATCTATAATAATACCTACATATAATATAACTTTTTTTATTTTCCCATTAATGATAACAAGTGGATTTTTAATACATTTTAAATATTTGTTTCATCTTATTTGTTATGAGTATATATTACAGTTAAATAGAATCTCAAATTATATCTATTTAAGACTTTATAATAAAATAATTATATTTATTCTCTGTAACTAATGAAAACATCAATAAAGCAGACACGTGGGGGTCCAGGGGTAAGCCCTGCTTAGTAAAAGCCCGCCGAAGGCGGCGCCTTGAAGCTAGTAATAAATAAAATAAAATCAGCTACATAATAGCTAAAAAACTAATTTTCAAAGATATTTTGATAATTCTTTGAAAAGACATCTTTGAAAGGATTTTGGCCGTGGGTTGTTTAGTTTCCCCAAATAAATCATAAGAACTTGAAAGAGAATATAATAATTTCAATGGCAATATTTTGGCAAATCGATATTGCACGGCAAAGCGAAATTACACCAATCAACGGTTTTAATTTCATTATTGATTGAACAACATCGGCTCTGCGAATTAAAATTAGAGATTTGAAAAAATATTCAATGTAAAAGAATAATTGAGACTAGAAATTCATCACATTGCCGTGGTTTCAATTTACAAATTAAATTCAACAAAATCCACCCTTATTTATTGGTACATTGTTATTATTCTCTCATCGTTTCAATGAACATCTACGTAAATGTGAAAAAAATGAAAACTCATTGAATTTAAAAAAATTATCATTTGAAAATTCTGTTAGGATTATCAAATAACAGTCTCGGTGAATAAGAGTTAGTTCATTAGGTATTTGACTCTTAAACAAAGAGGTGAGATTATTAATAAATCATAATAAAAATAAATTGATATTATTTTGATTAGTTATATCCATCGATTAAATTAGTAAGTTTAATTGTTGGGAAATAAGGACTATATTTTTATGCAAACCATTTTTATTTTATTGCCAACGTTACACTGCTTTGTTGACTTCTTCAGGGCTCTAAAGAAGTGATTAAGGCCTCAAATTAATTAATAGATTAGCTATTAGTAGTTTATAATATAAAAATAATTTTTAAGAAAAAAGCTAAAACCGACTTCAAAAAGAATAAATGCAACAAATAAAATACACTAAAAGGTATAGCAAAATATCAATTATTATGCCTATTTGGTTACAACCATGACATTGAAATATTTGCATGAAATCCCTTTTTGCAAGTCGGTGCTCGACAGTAGTATGTATAAGTGTATATATAGAGAAGCGAGCGTACTAAGTAAAAAAAGATCCGTCGAGTGCGATTCATAAAAGTATATGTTTGGCACCGACTTCAAAAATAATTTCATGTTAATATTTCGTGTTTAACTTGTCATGGAAGATAATAATTATTTATACCTTTAGTGTATTTCTTTGTTACATTTAATTTTTTGAGTTGGTTCTTTTCTTAAAAATTATTTTTATTTTCTCTTTTAGTGATGTTATTAATAGTGATCATCTTATCATCTGAACTTAACCAAATTAATATGGCACCTCAGATACCCTTTTCCAATAAAAAAAAATCGAGGAGATGTAGTATTCTGACGCGTAACGAAAACGCGTCAACCAGAGGACCCGGGTTCAGACTCGAAGGCATCCAGCTAAAATCGGCCAGGGGGTAGAGACAAATTTAAAAAAAAAAAAAATGTCTATAACTAGTATCGTAGTGGAAACGCGCGCGAAAAGGCCCGAAAAGCCAAAAAAAAAAAAAAGAATCATCGAAATCCGGTTTATAAACGAAGAACTTAGGCCTGAACAAACCTAACAAAAAGCTAATGCCAATAAAGAAAAAAATCACGAGCCGATCGGACTAGACTATGAACCCAATGCAAATTTTTTTCAAAATCGGTTCAAAATTGGCGAAGATGTACGAGATAACGTAGACACAAAAAAAAAGAACTGCAGCGGATCGATGCGAACACTCCATCAAATTCATTTGAAATATTAATATGTTTGTTCCTTTATTATTAATCAGATATCACTTGCAATTTGTGATTCATATTGAAATTAATTCAAAAATAATTCTCATTTAAGAGTCGAGGAATAACCATTCTACATTGGATTTTGACGTTTCGGTTTTATTGGTAACCATTGCTGAGTAGACATAGGAGAATCGAACTTAAAATCAAAATAACCATCGATTCTCATCTAATACTTGAGGAATAACAATTCTACATTTAGGTTTTTGACGTTTCGATTATTGTGGTAACCATTGCTGAAGACATGGAGAAACGACTTAAAATCAAAAATAACGATCGATTCTTATCTAATACTAGAGGAATAACCTTATTGAATTCCATTTTTGATGTTTTGACTATTAATGGAAACCTCTACTGAAAATGTAGAAGAATCGACTTAAAAATCAAAAAGACTAAATTCTTTTATGGCAAACAACTCAAGCTTGAGTTGTTTGCCAGTCACTTCCTCTCGAGCAGAGGCAACGGCTACCAAGATTATAATTGCCTAGCACAAACCTCTCACGCTAGCCGTTCCGGAACTTGGCGTTAAAAAAGTATTCAGCCCCATATACTCGTGTAAAAACGGCTAAACACGTTTAGCACAGGTATATGTGGAGAGGAGCCGAAACGCCAGGGAGACCTGATATGTAATTTGAAAGAAGAATATAAGGATAAAGAAAGATATTTTAAAGTTTTAAAATTTTCAATCAGATTGATGGAAATGTCAATGACTAATGCTAATTGTAACTAAGAGAGAATTATAAAAATGACTAATATGGAAGGAAGATAACTATTTGGTATGTAAAATTAGTTTTTTGTGTGTATTAATTTGTTTTTTGTATGTATTGAAATTCTTTTTGAGATCCATATTGATTTTGATTTGAAAATGTTATAATCTATATTAACTGAGGTCTTATCACTTTTTAGAGCCCCGAAGTAGTCAACAAAGTTAATGAAACGTTGGCAATAAAATAAAATTACCCTATAAATTATTAGCATATTTACTAATTAATCGATAGGCCGACTTTGAAATACTGTTAGTCTTTTTTAGAGACAAATCTTATTAACTCTCTTCGCTTAATTTTTAATTTAAATATGAATAAAATTTGAACTCGTTGAAGAAACTTGAAAAGCAAAAGCCTTGACGTTCTCCTTTCAATCCATATCTAGTTTAAATTTTAAATTTCATTACTCTGTGACACCACACACAAAGCGTTTAATGAGTTATCGATCACTTTTTAGACTCCGGGGACAACACAACTCTCGTTTATTTGTTTTTACTTTTTTTCAAGTGAAAACTCCTTTAGGCCCACCATGCTCACTTTTAACTGGGTAGTGAATGAGATTGCCCCGTCACACTCGGTTAGTCACTAATTTATATTCATGTTTGGAATAAACGTAAAATTTTTCTTTTTATAGATTTATTATAAATATATAGACCCTGGATACACTTATATATCTTGATTCCTGGATTATTTTTTTCTCGAGTTTGTTCTTTGTGCATAAGTTTCATTTATCGGATTTTTATTATTCTCCTCCAATCCATCTATAAGCTGATCAAGTTGTGCACAACTCATATTGTTCACGACTTGTTATCTCTTCTTTACCAAGTGATAAAACTAGAAACTTCTGAGCTTTTGCGGATGTCCGAATGTTAGTAATCTTATCTGTTTATAAGAAATAATTTTGTACCTAATTCTAATTCAAGATTTAAAGGGGGAGAAATCAAACATTTCTATTGAATATCCCTTCTTGTATGTAGATTTTAAACCTTAGAAACAAATGGTTGTTGTTGATCAAATTTATTATCTTCGAAAAAGTAACTTTACAGAGATATTAAGTTTGAAAGGAGGAGATGCAGTGGCGGATCACAAGCAAAGGCGTACTAGGCTGCCGCCTAGGGCACCTACGTCTAGAATGTTGGGGACCCCGCAAAATTGATTATACATATTAATTTTGGAGTCAGTGATATAAAATTTGAACTTAATTTTTTTACAAAAAATTTATCACTTTTTTTTTTTCAATGCAATCGAATGCAAGAAGGGGTGCACCAGTAAAGATGCAGCCCCTATGGATCTCGAAAAGACCCTTGCATTACCGAAGAGAAGGGAAAGTTGATTAAGTGAGAGGTGTAGACGTAGGTGTCTATGCACTCGGTTTTGAAGGTTTGAAGATTATAGGTGCTGGGAAAGATGGAGGCTGGGAGAGAGTTCCAGTTCCTTGAAGTCATGGGGATATATGAATTGGCGAATGAAGTGGTCCGGCACTTTTCTAATTTGACCGCGAAAGAGTGTTGGGAGTCGGCAAAACGCGTGCTACGTGCAAAGCATGCTTTGGGGGGAATTATTGATTTTATCTCATCAGAGCACCTGCCGTGATAGTATCTATAGAAAAGGGAAGGGCAGAGACATCTCTTCGATGAGCCAGCGAGTCGAGGGAGTCGGTGAGGGTAGAATCGTCAATTAGCCTGACGGCTCGTTTCTGAATTGCATCAAGGAAAGCAAGAGAATATTTTGAGGCTCCTCTCCATAGATGAGAGCCGTATTCGAGACAGGGGCGGATTTGGGCCTTGTAGATGGTGAGAAGTTGTGGGGGTTTGTAAAATCGCTTGGACCTGAATAAGAAGCCAATCTTCCTTGCTGCAGATTTCGCTTGACTCATGAAATTCAATCATTATTTTAATGTTTCTTGCAAAATTTTGATGACATTGCCAATATCGAATGCTTCAGAGGAGCGTTCTTTTTCTGCTTTAAAAATATTAAAAAACTATGTTAGAAACAAAATTTCCGAAAATGGGTTAAATTATTTATCTACTATTTATATTGAAGACGAACTATTGAATAGTTTGAATTGCGAGCTTATTATTGAGAAATTCGCTAAAGAAAAATCTAGAAAAAACACATAATAGAAACACGTGTTAATAATTATTAAATTATAATATATATTCAATATAAATTGTTGAAAAATAAAAATAAGTTCAAATTCTAGGGAACGTGAAGAAAAGATTATTTTTATTACACACAAAAGGGATCAGCCGGGGCGCCGAACCCGGGATCTCTCGCATATGTACTTCCAATGCTTTGTCATAAGAGGTTTACCTCCTATATCCACTAAGCTACTGATCCCCGAACCCAAACTAATACCTCTTGTCTATGTATATGAATTATGGAATTTCTTTTTTAATCCTCTCCTCGTTCATTTTTCGCAGCGCCTGCCTTGATTCATTAATTAAACACTTAATTATTCGAGAGCCTCCCAGACAAGAGGTATTAGTTTGGGTTCGAGATCAGTAGCTTAGTGGATATAGGAGAGTAAACCTCTTGGTGACAAAGCATTGCAGTACATATGCAAAGATCCCGGCTCGAGCCCCGGCTGATCCTTTCGTCTGTAATAAAATAATCTTTTCTTCGTTCCCTAAATTTGAATTTGTTATAAATTGTCTTTACACGGCCTCGTTGTGGTCGCGCCCCGGAGTGAAGAGAAAATTATTTTCGATCTTTGGGGTCTGCGATCGATTGGGAGGCGCTGGAATAATTAATTGTTTAATTAATCAAAATAACATTAATAAATTACATATAAGTAATTAAAATTACGCTTTATATTTATAATATCTATAAATTAATTTCCAAAGAAATTTTTGTTATCCAGCCTAATTTTTTTTGCGCCTATACTGTCTTAATCCGCCACTGACTAGAATTAAGTAGAAATTCAAATATTTATTTTCTAAAAAATTTGGAAATCTGATGAAAGGGGGGACCTTTATCACTTTCATTTTTTTTTCAAGTGTATAAAATGAATGTTTTTTCGAGTTTCATTGATGAAATTATAATTATATATATCTCTATAACATACTCTACTAGAATTAAGTATAGTCCCCTCGAAATTCAAAAATTATTTTCTAAAAAATTTGGAAATCTGATAATAAGGGGGACTCTTATCACGTTCTTCATTTTTTTCAAGGGTATAAAATGAATGTTTTTTCGAGTTTCTTTGATGAAATTTTATTTTCCTATATTGCTATAAAATATCCTACTAGAATTAAGTATAATCCTCTCGAAATTCAAATATTTATTTCCTAAAAAATTGGAAATCTGATGATAAGGGGAGACCCTTATCACTTTCTTCATTTTTTTCAAGGGTATAAAATAAATGTTTTTTTCGAGTTTCTCGAATATTTTATTTATTTTTCTTGAAATTGAAGATAATTTAAATAAATTCTTTTGATGCAATTATTGAAATTAATTAGAATAATATATTAACCAATGAATGCTAAGAATATTTTAAGCTAGGCTGCTCCTATATAAAAATTCTTTCGGTTTGCGAGATTGATTAATTAAAGAACACTAACTGAATTTATTTTGCAATAGAAATTTACTAAATTTGTTTAGTTTTGGACAATAACATGGATTGAGCTAAAATTGCAGAAATGCTTGAATGGAAATCACAGGTAAGGAAGGCATTGTGTTAGTATCAAAAACAGAATCAGATGCAAGTGACAGGTTTTGATTTGATGAAATGAATAAGAACAGAATTGGAAAACAAGAACTCCCTTAGGATGTGCGACTAATGAAATTTTCAAAAGTTGTCCTTGTGACTCAAAACTAACTTAATTTCATCTTCTATTCTTTCATTTGGGCCATCTAATTTTACTTCTTTTTCAAATAAATAAATAAATACCAAATTAACTAATAAGATGCTAGTTACTTGAGTGATTTTCTCTAGACTTGATTGCTTTTCAATTTTTTATTTATTGCTTGCATTTATGTTTATGAAAATATTTTATACACTCTTAATCTCTTTTTGGAGTATTTATTTTTAGCTTAAAAAAATTGTATTTAAATAATTCATTAAAGCTTTAAATTTATTTTTCTCCATTTTTTTATAAACATGAATCACTTGAATTATTTATTTTTTTAATAAAAAACTATACTATACTGTAAATTATTATTATAAACAGACATAAGTGATATACATAAAACATATATAAAATAAATATATACGAATTTAAACTGTAGAGGATGTTTCGAAATAATTTATATTACATATTATTTTTTTTTATTTATTTACTGTCACCGGGAACAAAGCCCATTTAGACAGCACATAAGTAAAGTGTTAGTAGGGTTAGTAAGGGAGCCGAGTTTTTAGTCAGTAGAAATTTTTATTTCTCAGGATTGAACCCAGGCCTTGCGCTCCAACATCGTCATAATCGACCGATGCCGAAGCGGGGCCAGCACGTTAGCCGGCTCGGCTAACCCGACTCCTTATTACATACAATAAATACAATTATTGTAAAGTGCTAATTTAAAATCGAGTATTCAGGTCAAAAAATCTCTATATAAAGATATGTCAATCAAAGTATTAAAGAGGTTTAGTTAACATGTACTATATATGTAAAGAGTGTGATGTTAATTAAGTAACGGTTGCTTTTATAGATTTTATTGAGAAATATGCCTCAATAGTGCTTTTTACTTTATCCATAGGATAACATGGGCAGAAGTAGACTAGTCGTAAAATTTGTATGTGGAAAAAGTTATTACCGGCCCATCCCGCAAATAAAAATACTTTTTTTCTAAAATATTCCCTGAAGATTTAAAATGTCGCAATTATGAAATAAAATTGTTTTGAGTTGCTTCATGATTAAACTGTATTAAAATATTTCTTAATTTTTGAAATGCGTTTTCATAAATATTTTCAAAAAAATTTAGAAAAAGGGCTCAAATTGTATACGGTACATGTGGAGTTTTCCCACATGGCCAATCCGCTCCTCAACATGGGCAAGTCTGTAGTGGAGAGTTCCATATACGGAGATATTCGTCGTATACCCTGTGGTTTGATCTGAACAAATAGCAAATACCCTGTACTAGTAGAAAATTTAAAATTTTTTTGAATATTCAGATATTTCAAATTGTTTCAATTTGCTTTTAAAATAATATTTTTTTTTTAAAATACGCTACTTAAACATTTCATTTTTATTTTATGTATATTTAGCGTTATATCCTCTGATTTTTACGATCCATATAGCGTATACCTTCTTCTGATTTTACGACTACCCATGGAACATATCGTTTGTTTGTCTCGTTACTCTGTGAATTAATAATTATAAATGATACATAATAATAATTACATTTAAACATTCAATTCGATTTAATATTTTCGTAATTAGAGTCAAAAAGCCCTTGCTAATTATTTGAAATAAGAGAATGTTTTTCTAAATATGTATATATTATATTTATGTTCAATTAGTTTATTAATTAATAATTAATTAACGTTTCGCTAGCTTCGGAGAAGAAAATAACATAAAAAATCGAAAGTTCACATTTTCACCATCTAACTACTAACTCTAAAAAAAATAATCTGACGTATTCTGATGTGGCCATCCACTTGACTTTACAATACAACTTGGCCCCTCACTTATATTTAATATTTAATAAAATTATTTATAATCATATAGGGGAGGGGGTTAGTTTTTGCATTTTTAGACTTCTGCGGTCCCACTGATTACTATACAAAATTTGGTTGAGTTACCTCAAATGGCCTAGATTTTTAATTTTTAAACCCGCCTCCACCCCTCTTAATTTTGGGTTGATATGCACCAAAATCTAATCAGCTCTTAATCTCAATGCACCAAAACTACGTGTGAAATTTGGTTTCGATATTCCCACTAGTTTTTGAGCTAGCTCGTCCACAAAAATTCGTGACACACAGACTGACAGCCAGACAGACTAGCAGACATTTTGACAAAACAATTATTATCTCGAAAAATATATTTTTTTCCATGTTAACTTATTTGGGATTTTTTGTAGACCAAAACGCCATGGTTTTGCCCAATTTTTTTAACTAAAATACTTTAAGCCGTTTTTGAGATATTTCGAAAAAAAGAAGGAAAAAAACATTTTTTTTATGCATGATTACAATACCTGACCATACCCTGTAAAGTGGTAAAGTAAAAAAACGGTTCGTGACACCATCTATATTTAATTAGACTCTTATTATAATAAAATAATGTGCTTTTGAGAATTTTCTCTTGAATATAATTCGGAGATATTTGGCCCGCTTGGTAATCTAATCGCGAATAACGGGATTCGGGATTCTTTCGATCAGGCATTTTCGCTTTAGTTGTGGTCGAAAATTCATCGGAGCAACAGCAGAGGTCACCTACACTCACCCAAAGGTAAACAACCCTTAATATCTACACCTATATTCTATATTTATTTTATGTCTATAAAGCCCACAAACCATCCTTTGACTATAGTGAAAGAATGCAAAATAAATTGGAGGAAAAAGTGAAAATTTTTCCAGAATCAGTGGGCTGTTTGTAGTTTTAGTGAATTTATTATTTTAAATGAGAAATATCTAAATCTGATTTTTATTTTTATTTAATATTTTTTTAATTAAAATATAAATTCAAAATCTACGCCCGCAAGTTAGAGTCACAGAATATAAATGTTTTTTTACATTTTTGTCTGAATCAGGTGATTAAATAGCTCGGGCTCGATTTCCGAGGGGTTGTAAATAACCTTATATTTATACAAAAATAATACAATCTATCTCCGGATTTAGGAAATGACTCTTGTAATTTTCTTAGAAATTTAAAGTCTACTTCTTTTAGCAATATGACCCCTTATAAAAATATATCGACTTTAATTATTTCTAAACATTTCCATATTTTTTAATAGTTTTTAAGGAATTTGGTGTTGGTACTTGGTGAAACATTTTTTAAATTATTGGATAAAAAATACTTGGTAGGTTTCACATTAAGATCAGTTACTTTCTGTTGCTCTTGGAGATGGGTTAGCCACCCGAAATATATATATCGAGGTTAAAGTCTCTCCAAAAATAAATTCGTTTTATTTTTATATCTTAATGTAAAACCTAACAAGTATTTTTTATCCAATAATTTCCATGTTCTTTAATTAATTAAATGTTCTATCTATATATAATAACGAGTTTTAGTCCAAGTGCAATAGTCAAAAGGCCGTTCCTTTAATATTTTTTTTTATGATTTATTTATTGCCACCGAGAACAAAGCTCATTTAGACAGCACATCAGTAAAGTGTTAGGAGGGTTAGTGAGGGAGCCGAATTTTAGCCGGTAGAAATTTTATTTGCTAGCCAGGATCGATCCCCGGCCTTCCGCTCCAACATCGTCATCATCGATGCCGAAGCGGGGCTAACCCGACTCCCCAAGGCGGTTCCTAGAATAATAGAAATTAACTTCTAACAGTTTAAAACAGGTCTGGACTTGTATTTGGTTTGGAATTCTTGCCTTGGCTGCTATAAACGAAGCGAGATAATTCTATCCGTGCCCTTTTTTAGCCATTTTCATCTATTAAATACTTTTATTTAAAATTTAATTAATTTGATTTTTGGGTAGGAATTACCCGAGAATCCCTCTGTGGGCCGGGGCTAGAATTGGCTTACAGTACCTATCCCCTGTTTGTCAAAGAGATGACTAAAAGGGGTTGATTATGGGATTAAATCTCTCACCTCGTAAAAACACACACATGTTACTAAAGATGTTACAACGAAGAAGCTAAAATGACGACAAACTAACCTGTTGTAATAGTAAGCTGGTCACATTTAATAAAAATATTGAAAAGTTTGAACTCCACAGCTTTCTAGCCCAAATCCTTCGCTTTTTTCCAACTCATCATAAAATTAAAGACTAAAAAATTCACCTTTTCTTTCAATTTTTCATTTAAACAGTTTCAAGTTTTTGGGGGGTCGGGTAGGCTAGGCGGTAGCATGTCGGCCAGCTAACCAAGAGGACCCGAGTTCTGAATCCGGCTCGAGGCATCCGGCTAAAATCTGACCCCCGAGGTAGAGACAAATTTAAAAATAAAAATAAATAGTATCGTAAATGGCTTATGGCTACCATGGCCGAAAAGCCAAAAAAAAAAAAAAACAAAAAAAAAAACAGTTTCAAATCTTTTGTTTTCATTATTCCTCTAGTGGAGCGTATCTTATATTTAAGAGCAGATTGTTTTTAATGAAATATGTAAGATTTCTAGAGAATAAAAAATTAGTATGTAGATGGCAGCACTTGATGGCAACGCCTGTATTTAGACAACCATAT
This sequence comes from Forficula auricularia, assembly GCA_024734495.1. Lineage (NCBI taxonomy): Eukaryota > Metazoa > Arthropoda > Insecta > Dermaptera > Forficulidae > Forficula > Forficula auricularia. The sequence goes on from JALMQS010000228.1 coordinate 3,632,435, forward strand.
TAGACGAAAAATTGTATTTTAAAGACGTCAGCTGCCAGCCAGCTACAATCGTTTATTACTATAAAAACATCTGTATTCGATGAAATTTGCAAAAAGGAGGGTAGAATAATTTTAAAAAATTAAGGATTCTTTTTTGAGAGTATCCTCTAGTTGAAAAGTCACCGCCCACTACAGTTCTATATCAAAGCGGGTAATTAAGCCATAAGAGATAATGGATAAAATATTTCTAATTAAAAAGAGTTATGATGAAGGCCAAACCTTCGAAACTCTAGTCTTTAACAAATAATTTAATGCTATGAATTGAATTGTTTTTTGATCATTACTGTGTTTAAACATTTCTGAAACGGGGAGAATAATCATTATCAACCATGATTACTTTTCTATCTACATTAGGGTTCTCCATATTTTGAATATTTTCGAATATTTACGATAACAGGGGCTATATGGTTAGAAATAAATAAAAAAAAAATATTCCCCAAGTTTCAAGTCTCTATCTCAATTTTAACCTAGTGATACATAGCGATGCTAAGTTTCCCATCTAAATAACATGGGTTTTTGAGCAATGAACGATCAAATTTTTATTCCGGTCAAAGTAATGATTCAAAAAAATTGAAACTCTAGGCTTTTATCCTTATAAGAGTAGGTATCCTTCAAATTTGTAGACATTTTAGATATTACACATTTGAGTTACATCTAGATAAATTAATGTATATCTTAGTATTAGTAAGTTATAGACTCCAAAATTATAATAGCAAAATCTGTAAAATTTCTGATGCATAGCCTACTATTATAAGGATAAAGTCTACAGGATTTCAAATTTTTTAGAACTATTACTTTGGCCGGAATAAAAAATTGATCGTTCAATGCTCAAAAATCGCATGTTATTTAGATGGGAAACTTTGCATTACTGTATCAGGAAAGGTTAAAATTGAGATAGAGACTTGAAAACTTGGAGGTTATTTTATTTATTTCTAACCATATGAGCCCCTGTCAGCGTAAATATTCATAAAATATCCTAAATAAGGAGCACCCTAATCTACATATTTATGTTATTTGTGTCTAAATGTATAGTAGTAGATGGTTCAAAATAACCAGTTCATTGGGCACAGGTGTAATCCACTCTCTGGTGGTTGGATTATTTTCAGAGGCATTTGATAAAATTATTGGCTTATTGGGACTTTAAATTAAACATTCCTTTTAAAGCTTCTATTGTACAAAACTAATGATTATCAACTATTCAACAGTCTATCGTCATCAAATTAGGTATATTGAATAAACGCATTCACAAGCTAGATTATACGAATGACTTCACGATCCACGAACTCTCTTTGTGTCTCGTTCTTATCTTTGGCCTACAATCTTTAGCTTTCAAGACACACGAGGGGTGATCCGCGATTGGAAGTAGGTGTACACCTCTTTGGAAGTATTTTGGAAGTACTTGGAAATATTTGGAAGTACTTGGAAATATTTGGAAGTTTTTGGAAATATTTAGAAGTACTTGGAAATATTTGTAATTACTTGTAAATATTTGGAAGTACTTGGAAACATTTGGAAGTATTTGGAAGTGTTTGAAAGTACTTGGAAATATTTGGGAGTACTTGGAAATATTTGGAAGTACTTTGAAATATTTGGAAGTACTTGGAAATATTTGGAAGTACAAGTGGAAGTAGGTGTACAGCTTATTAGGTCGCGGTTCACCCCTCGAAGACACATAACCCTGAGCAGTTTTTCTGATCTAACCCTTGAGATTTCTTTCTCTTCACCTTCTTTTTTTATTCTATCCTGGGCTTTAGAGGTTGCACTTTCTTGCATCACAAAACCAACAAATCAGAAGGTAGAAGGTGCAATAACTATGAAGAATACTACTGATGCCATGAGATATCTTCTACTGATCTGAACCGAGGAGACAATTACCTGTAACAAACAAAAAATACACGAGATTAGATTTCTGTTTTTCTGATTTGGATATGCATTAAATAAATAAAAAACTTTAAAACTAGAAAGTTTGTTAAAATAATTAACCCGAAGGTTTGAGTATCTTTTTTTGAAAATTACAAAAATACAACTCACTGTGAAAACCAAATATATCAAGAAAGAATTTAATTAGATTTTAGTATAATATTTTTACATTGCATATCAGAGGGCTTCGTCAGGAGTTGAACCCAGTAGAGTACTAACATGCTTGCCGCGCTTGTTAATACTTGGGTTCAACTCCTGAGAGGACGATGATATGACATTTTTAGAAAGTTTTATGTCAGCCACCTTCTATTTAGATTTGTGTATCCATGTAAAAATATTCTACTAAAATCTTAGATTTTTGACCTTAATTAAATTCTTCTAGAAAGTTTTTGTCAGCCACCTTCTATTTAGATTTGTGTAAGGCTTATCTAAGATTTATTTAATAATAATTATAACTCAAGCATTTGTTCCAAAGGATTTCAAAATTTTATAAACTATATTACTACTAATCAGTTCTGCAAAAATAAAACTTTTTCTCACTTCGGAAGTCCAGTGTTATTTGTTTAGGTATAAAATATTTGATCAATTAGGTATCTTTTCTATTGATGATCGGAAGAATAACAATATTTTCTCAACACCAACCAGCAGAAGGAAAAATAATATTATATGCTTCCTTCATTGACTCTTTGAACCCTGAAGAAGGAGGTAAGATCCTCTGAAACATGGATTTCAAAAGCTATAAAGAGAAAAACCTCCAATAAATACTCTTTTTAACTGACTAGAAAAAAAGGAGGTTCTCAATTCGACGAAATCTTTTTTATTGGAAATATGCTTTTTATTTATTCATAGACCTTCCATTAAACCCTCAGTTATAATTTTTTTTTAAATTTATTTTTCAACCCAAAAAGATCACAAAGAATCTCCATCAGGCATAACAAATCTCATGCATTTGTGCAATCATAATCTTTGGCTGAATAAATAGCGCTTAACATGTTCATTAAAATTACTCAGAGTTCTTACATCTTTCAAACATCTTCAAATATACCAGTTCGTCTCAGAAGAAAATCTTCTAATATACAACCACCGGCAAAAAAACGCAACACCTAATTTTTTTATTTTTAATATTTTAATTTTAATAAATTTAATTTTTTAATAAATATAATATTTATCTTTGAACATATAAAAATAATTAATATAATTTCTAGGATAATTTTAAATATACAAATTTTAATTAAAGTTTAAAAATGTTACATTAAAGTTTATTTTTTCAAAAAGTTCTAATATAAATGTAAATTGTCCCACTTAATTATCACAAATAATCACCAAGCGGCTCATCTTTTAATGATTTTTCTCAACTGAAAATCACAAAATTTAATTTTCTGGAACAAATGTATTGTTTAATCTAATTTAACAAAATTTGATATTTGGAAACAATGTTAGCGATTTGTAATTAAATTATTAATAATATAGATAAAAAGTGTTTAAAGTTATATAAAATGTCTTTAAAAATTATATAAATGTTTTAATTTTGTTAATAAATTGGTTTTATAAAAGTAAAACATTAAAAATACAAAAAAAAATTATGTGTTTGGTTTTTTTGCCGGTGAGTGTATTTAGTCAATATTTTAATACATTTTAGTCAGTATAAAAACTAAATAGTCACTATTAAATTGCATTTTGGTCAGTATAATTTTCTTTTTTGGTTATTATCATTAATAATGGTTAGGAATATTTTATATTCCTTAGTATTTTTGACTAATTAGCTAGCTAGTCTTGTTTTCACTCACTCTTTTATTATCTTCGATAAGAGTGAGAGGAAGGAAATTCGACGGTAATTGTCAAGGTTAGTCTTTTCTCCACCCTTGTCCAATAGGACAACAACAACAGCCTGCTTTAACTTAACTCCAGGGGAAAGTAACCCTGTTGGAAACATAAATTAATTATAAGTGCTAATGGCTTAGAGACTGCAGATTTCAATCAACACATTCAATCAAACACTTAGAAAAAATACCATCAATGTGATCAATTGATTTTATCTCGTCAGAACAAACGCCATAGTATTATCTAAAAAAAGAAAACAGGTGGAGTCGGTTCTAGAGTATATGTCCAGCGAATCGAAAGCGCTAGATATCTCGAGATTATATTCATTGTAAGTGGACTACTAGTCCAAAAAATTATCTAAATAAATAAATAAATAAATAAATTATTATATGTAGGGGAGAGTTTCCTATACCATCGCCTAAATCGTACCACCTCAATATTTAGTAAAATACTGTAAACTACTGCAATATACCGGGTAAACCTCGAACCAAACTGAAAAATAGCTGCAAAGCCCGCCCTCGGCGGCCCTCTTGCTAGCCAGGGGGCTCGACCTCTGGACCCCCACCCGAAACCCACTCAGCACCCCCACCCACTCCACCACCCCAATGTACAGACAAAACCTTATATATATATATATAGATAATTTCATTTAAATTAGTAACCATGACGACTCCTGAACCCCCACCTCTCGAACCTCACTCCCCCACCCTTCCGAAACCCACCCAGCACCCCCACCCACACCACCACCCCAATGCACAGACAAAACCTTAATTTTATATATATATATAGATAGATAGATAATTTCATTTAAATTGGTAACCATGACGACTGTTTTTGTTGGGGGACGGGCATAGGTACATAGGTACATAGGTAGGTACAGAGGCAGGCACAAATGCGCTTTAGTAGTATAGGATAACTGCTCTGACGCTCTAAGTTTCATTAGCTTTATTCGTTTTGGATGCCTTGGGCGCCCTTATGTCAGCCTCAAGTCACTAACCCATATTCGTTTAGGAATACCAACCGACTTGGTGTGCAAACGAATAGGGCTGGGGCACACCAAGTCGGTTGGTATTCCTAAACGAATATGGGTTAGTGACTTGAGGCTGACATAAGGGCGCCCAAGGCATCCAAAACGAATAAAGCTATTGTAGTGTTGATTTGTTTAAAATTCAGTGCTTTGATGTAGATATTTGTGTTGTACTATAAGGACATACTGAACAACAAGGTAAAAAAAAAATTATATATGCCATTTGAATATAGTCATCTACTCTTCTTAAGTTATATTTTGATGTAGATAAGCTTAAATTCAAATAATTTTTTGGTTGTATTTTGTAGCTTCGTATCAATCGTGACACGGACGCCTATTTCATACCACCGCGTAGTTGGTAATATCATATCAGTGATACCGCAAGTGATTCAGTGTTTAAAATGAAAAGACTGGGTCCATGAGCATTGTGCTGGAGTTAAAGAAGGAAAAAACAATATTTTTCTTCTGATTGCAAATCACAATGCCTACAATCGCTACTTAATTTACATGTATACCGGCTTAAACACATCTTTAACTGTATATGTTCAAAAACATTTTGTAAATTTCCTAAAATTATTTGTATGATTAAAATTGATTACAATTAAAATTTCATTCTTTCCATACAAATTATTTTTTTTAATGTTTTTCCTTATTGCACGGGTACGATTTAGGAAACCGGTTTCCTAATTCGTACCATTTGAAGAGTTCAATTAAAACTTTTATAAATTTATAAATAATGAAAACTAAAAAAATAAAGTTACATGTATAATTTATCCCTTGATATTTTGACAAAATATAATCAAATTATTGTTAGTACTTTTTTTTGTAAAAAAAAAAAAAAAATTATAAAAAGTAGTACAATATAGTCAACTCTCCCCTATTATACAGGGCAAAAAGATGTTAACATTAAATATATTTTTTTTAAAACACTGCGTGCCGATATTCCATTGAAGAATGAAGGATAAATTAAATTATATAAATTTATTAAAATTAAAAAAAAATTATATAAACAAATTAAACGCCAATTTAATGCTAACATATTTTTCCCTTTCCTGTAATTTATGAAATTACTAGCTCTGAAGGGGGGGGGTGCCTGGCGGACGGTCTCTCAAATCCAAAAGTTTGGTTGAACTATAAAGCCCCTCCCTCTAAGGGTCTAAAGGCCTTTTCACACGGAACTTTTTCTCTTACTTGTTCCTAACTTGTTCGGCTAGCTGTCAATTTGGAGGCATAGAGGTGGTCGAAATGACGTCACTCCTGACTGTCTTAATAGCATGCTTGCTTGATTCAAAAGATAGGGCATGTTCTAAATAAAAAGTTTTATCTACTTGAACCGGGCAGTGCCCAGCCAATCGTAAAGCATTATTTTATCACGTGGGTGACATGACCATTGACCAAATACATCAGTTGATATCACAGAACAGCTGATATTTTGTTTCTCATTGTTCAACTCTTTACTTCAATGAATAAAGAGAATATGCCTTCCATATTCGTCTGTGATTGATAATTTCTGCAATAATATTATTGTCAGTCATTTTTGTTTGCATCTGAGCCGAAACTGAAAGATGATAGACTAGCATGCGCGCGCAACCTAGCCGGCTAACTTAAAAATTTTCTGAAAAAGCTTCGTGTGAACTCAACAGGCAAAAAATCAGCCTGACTGAACTATCTTCAAATTGCAAGTAGTGCCAACAAGTTAGGAGCAAGTAGCAGAAAAAGCTTCGTGTGCACTAGCCTTAAGGCAGTACCGCTGGGCGGGTTGCCCTGGTAGGCACCGTATGGAACACTAATAAAGAAAAAATTCGAAAAACCTAGTCTTTCCTCTTTTAATACCTAAAATGAAGGGGTGAAGGCTTTAGGGTAAATTTTTATCTATTAAATAAGTAATAACCCTAGGATGCTTAAGATTGAAATATAGGGCAATTAATAAAGGTGAAAAATATAATCACAAAATCTTTACTGTCCTTATAAAATGAAAAGATGAAATTTATAGAGGAAATTAACCATCCTCCCTGATAAAAAAAAAACTGAATAAAAATAAAAGTTACATATTAGCATACAAAAAGAAGGAAAATTCCACTCAAGACACCTCAGTGAAAAAACCTGTCAAGCTAAAAAAAAACAATGAAATCTAGGAAGCTGTCAAGTTAAATCCACCAAGAATAATTAAGTCGAGACAATAGTACTTTCTGCTTGCATAAAGCTGTTAATATTATTTTGGGTAGATGTTTTTGTTTATATTTATTGTAAAAAATAGCTTAGTTTTATTGAAGGAGACAATAAAAGAGAGTGTCTTCTGCCGGAAAAATAAATTTTTATTTACGCCTTGTAAAGTATTTGTTGTGAGCAGACTTAACTGTACTTTTCTTCGATAATATTGGATTGATTCTCTGTAATCCGACACTCGCTATTACACTGACTTCCCGAAGGATTGTACCCGTTTTCTATAGACACAAGGGTACGCAATAATAGATTCAGATCCCGACACCGATCTCCGCAATTACCTGGCTATCGATTTTCGATTATTACTAATTATTTGCATAACTTATACCCAAGGAAGGATTACATTTCGGCCCGCCTCCGTGGTCTAATGGTCAGAGTAACTGAATGGCAACCCGGAGGTCTCGGGTTCCATTCCCGGCTATACCCAGACATTTTTTCTGTAAGTATAGGGTCTGGTAATAAAAATTAAGTGGGAGATAAATTTAACCGAATTTATCGCGCGGTGAATTTATCACTGCTCGAAGCCCCTAAAACCTTAGTAAATTGGATATTGAATTGTATCTAAGTTTCTGAGATTGGCTCGTGATCCCGGCTTCTTTTCCTTCTGCTCTGTTCTTTTCACGATGGAGGGGCCAGCCCATACTGGCCTTTAGGGGATCCACCTTCTGGCGTATCTCCTTCCCACATCAATATCATTAAAAAAAAAAAAAAAAAAAAAATCAAGCGCTCCACTGACCATTATCACATTGCTCATCAAAATTCATCAACTTTCCTCAATGAACACTGTAAATACATTAATCATTGATTTTATTAATAAAAACCAACTTATAATATATTTTCCTGGTACGATGGGTGGGTGAGGGAAAATGCAATCTTTAAGAGAATCAAACCTATCATTTTTCCTTTATATATATATATTTCCGTATATATGATATGCCTAGAAGAATTCAAATCAAATTAATACGCCTAAGAATAGGGCATTGCTTTTTCTATCATGAGTTTTTGATTCTTAGAGAAAATACCCCATGGTGTGGTTTGTGCAACTCTAGAATCACAGTGGATCATGGCTTAATTGAATGTCCCTTGTATAGTGCAGCAAGGGTAAAATTCAATATTGGAAATACAAATATGATAAATCTTCTAGGAAATCCAGAAAATTTCGAAAATTTGTTCGGGTTCTTGAATCAAATAGGGATCGTGCGTTAAACATAGAGGCAGCACTACTGTCGAATGTAGCGCTCTCTTGTGTTTATTCATTCAAATAATTTGGGGGAATTGGGGCAAATATAGTAGATATCATAGATAAAAGAGTGCACGGAGCTTAGGGGGACGTGAGCGAGTCTCTTTGTCCTGGACGTTTAATAAATCATCCCCCAAAGCTTATATTTTCGTCTTCAGTTGGCTCCAAAGTCGTGACGTACGGTTCCTATAGCACTTCTTAATTTAATTTAATTTATTATAACATTTCACAATAAACAATAACAGGTTACCTTTAGCTCTATGATATTAATTTATTGAATACTATTTGAACTCTAAGGTGTAAAGAAACGGACAAATGGATAAGGACTGATTAAAAAAACACAGAGACGGATGATTGAATGGATAAATAGATAAAATATATATTTTCTTTTTCTGGCTACAGTATTATTAGAGATAGAAACCAACCTTTCCTAATTATACAGTCCGCCCAATCTTTCGATTAATGTATTAATTGAAAAATCCTAAACGCTCTCAAAAGCCCAAATTATACAGACTTTTTTAAGATATTTCTAAAACATAAAGCAAAAAACAACATGCCCCACTACAATACTTCACCATAAGTATGCTAAAGTAAAAAATATTCTCACTTTTTAACATCTGGATAAAAATATAAAAACAAATAAATAAATATATATACTTATAGAAAGATAAAGAATATATGTAGAAATAGAAAATGCTATAATTGAATGTAATGGAAGGCAGCCCAGAGGTAGTGAGGAAAGAAAAAAATTAACACATATCAAATAAGGTGTAATTTATTGGAATCCTTCCTCCTTTCCTTTCAAACCGACGTTTCGGAGGATTTTTCCCTCCTTCTTCAGGGTTTCAAAGGGTCAATGAATGAAACAAATAAAATGTTTCCTTCTTCTCTCCACAGTAGTGTTCAAAAACTTTCTTCATTTTTGATTTTTGAACACTACTGTGGAGAGAAGAAGGAAACATTTCATTTGTTTCATTCATTGACCCTTTGAAACCCTGAAAGGAGGGAAAAATCCTCCGAAACGTCGGTTTGAAAGGAAAGGAGGAAGGATTCCAATAAATTACACCTTATTTGATATGTGTTAATTTTTCTTTTCTCACTACCTCTGGGCTGCCTTCCATTACATTCAATTAAAATGTCTACCAGTCCCTCTCTCTCCAGAGAAAATTCCGTTGCAAAAGAAAAAGCTATAATCCTTACAATAAAAAAAAAATCTTAAGCGAGAACCCAATTTTAACTAGATTTGTAAAACTTCGAACCAAAAAGGACACATTAAGACGACCTTACATCCTCAATCTATTGTATTTTCCGAGATCTTCAATATCCCTTAACTTGGTTTCGGATTTCATGAATAAATAAAACATTTCCAAACAGCGATACGGTGAAAAGAATCAATAGAAGGCAGAAGCTAATAATGCTATCCTGGTTTTTCACGTATAACTTCCGTTAATTTTACTTGGATCGCCCTCGAGCGAGACAAAATAGAAAATATTTTTTTTGATGATTTTATTCTGATTTTAAGGCTTTATTATTGTCGGGAATGACAAAGGAACGAGCAATAAATTTTGAATAGGTTATTCAAATTTCGGTGTGGGAGGAGGTTCTCGGACACCCTTGAATAAACAAAGGCTAATGTATATCAAGTAGAAATAGATGGTTGTATAAAAATTAGGATTTTGTATCTGGATATGAATTTAGAAAATAAACTACAACGGATAGTTGCTAAACTTTATTCAAAGTCAATTAAAATATTACATGTTTATTCCCTTATTATTAATCAGATATCACTGGCTATTTGAAGTCCACGTTGACTTAAATTCAAAAATAGCCATCCTTTCTCATCTAATACTTGAGAAATAATCAATCTACTTAGGATTTTTGACATTTCGATTATTATTGGTAATCATTGCTGAAGAGATGGATGAATCGACTTAAAATCAAAAATAAAGATCGATTCTTGTCTAATACTAGAGCAGGGCTCCTTAAGTCTGGGGCCGCGACCCCCAGTGGGGTCGCGAGACTACTGAAAGGTGGTGGCAAAGATCTGATACTTTTTATATGGAAGAACAGAGTGGAAAGTGGATCGCTCGAAATGTTTCCATTTACTCACGAGTATATAATTAGTAACAATATTTCTAAAAAGATACTCCTATAACAAAAAATTATAGTTAATCATTTGAAGGATATGGAAGTTTACATGCATAGGTATTTTCCCAATGATATCGATACACAACAATGGATTTGCAATCCATTTTCAATTGAAATGGAAGAAATTAATTTTTTAAACTTAAAAGCACAAGAAGAATTTGCCGAATTAACAAGTGATACAACTACCTTGCGACTCAGATTTTCTCAAGTGCCTGTGCATGAATTTTGGATAGAAATCAAATCAGAATATCCTCTACTATCGGAAATGGCAATGAACAAATTACTGCCATTTTGTACAACATATTTATGTGAATCAGCCTTTTCCACTTTAACTTACATAAAATCAAAATACCGTTCAACTTTAATAAACGTTGAAAATTTATTACGATCTGCACTAACTCAAATTGAGCCTAGATTTAATTATTTGTGTAAAAATAAACAATCACATCCGTCACATTAATATTGTTTGATGTTAATAATATGTTTTCTTATAAAAAAATTGTTACAAAAGTTTATTTTTTCTATTGAATAAATATATATATAGTTTTATGTCATTCTATTTATTGTGTTTTATTACGACCGATATCCCGTCAACGTTTCCAATTATATATATGTGAAATGAATGGGTACGTATTCTTTAATCCTTATTTTATTTACATTGTAAAATAGTGCGATATTACATCTACATCTACGGTTAAAATATATTTCATTATATGGAGGAGGGGGTCGTTTAAAATTTCCTAAGCTTGAAGGGGGTCGCTATATAAAAAAGTTTAAGAAGACCTGTACTAGAGGACTAACCTTTTGCATTCCATTTTTGATGTTTTGATCACTAATGATAACCTCTACTGAAAACATGGAAGAATCGACTTAAAATCATCAACAAGACTAAATTATTTTTTGGGAAACAACTCAAGGTTGGTGGTGGCTAATCAGTTGGCTGGTTGTTGTTGTCCCCCCCCCCTTAGAAAAAATTCCCTAACTACGCCAATGAATAAAAAGTATTTTAGACAAATTAACTTTTTAAACGTTATTTTTAATTTTTCTTGAAGCAATTTGAACCCCGAAAGTTAAATAATGTTATCAATAATTTCTTATGTTAATTCTACATTTAGAAAATCATTTTATCATTTTTTGAAAAAGAAAATTGGATTGAGAACCCTACAGGATTCGAACCCGTGTCTCTCTCATTTAGCCGAAATCATTGCTTACATTTTTTAGCTTTCGCGGCTCAAATTGCTTTAATAAAAGTATTGCTTTTATTGTGAATAAACTTAACTTGAAAATTCATAAAGAGTCTAATAATGTTATTAAATTAAAAGTTTTTATTTTGCCGAGAATAGCAGAGTTGTTGAATCATAAAGAGAAACAAAGATGTTGTCCTCTGCTTGATGCAAATAAATATACACACATATACCATATATCAAAAATATATAAGTATATATATTATTTTTTTGAGACTATAGTTTCTAAGGCTTGTCCTTCATCATCAGTCTTGCATGACGAGCAACAAGACTTCAGAAAAGGTCGATCCTGTGTCGACGCCATTAGACAGCTCTGCGTAAAGGCATACGAATTTAACAAGCCGGTGTTTTTCTGTTTTATCGATATAGAAACAGCGTTCGATAAAGTGCAACTTAAGCACGACATAAGAATCCTGGACAAGTTTAAAATCCCAGATAATCTCATAAACCTGATACAGGATATTTACTCGAACAACACCGCCAGAATAAAAACCGAAGGAAGACTGTCCGGAAGAATCTCAGTGAATCAAGGTATTAGGCAGGGAGACTCTATTAGTCCGCTGCTTTTTAATATCGTTATGGATGAAATCATTGGCGAAATAAAAAATCTAAAAGGATATTCCTTAGGGGGGCGAGAATATAACATGCGTTTGCTACGCAGACGATGCAGCACTCGTTGCAGAAAATGAAGATTCCCTCCAGATCCTCCTGTATAAATTTAGCTGTGTTGCACATAAATTCGGTCTCACCCTGTCAACCAAGAAGACCAAAACACTCACTCATCTCTAAATCACCACTCCGATGTAAACTACAACTATACGATACGATTGTCGAATATGTAATGTTCTTCACGTAACTTGGCATCCAAATGACCTCTCATCAAGACCTAGAAGCAGAGGTAAAATATCAGGCAATAAAGGCCTCAAACATATCGGGTTGCCTTAACAATGCAATCTGGTCAAATCAATATTTAAGAACGGAGGCCAAGGTACAAAACTGTAATACGTCCAATATTAACTTACGCAGCAGAGACAAGACCCGAAACTGCAAAAACTTCTCAATTATTGGAGACGACTGAAATGAAGACATTACGAAGGATAATGAACGTGACCAGGCTCAATAGAATGAAGGGTGAAGACATTAGAGAAAAATGTGGGATCCAAAAGGTGGGCCAATGGGTTAAAAGAAGAAGATCGGAATGGTATGCGCATGTGAGAAGAGTGCCAGAAGACCGACTGGTAAAGAAAGTGATGACAAACAAGCAGGTCGGAATAAGAAGTAGAGGTCGTCCCAAGAAGAGATGGTATGACGTTCTGGAAGAAACAAACCTATAGGTTTAAAAATAAGAAGAAGAAGAATTCGCTTTAGAGTGTAAATCTGCTAACTCACAAAAAGGAAATTTTACAGTACAGAAAAAACCTAGGGGTGAACCACGACCTAAAATTGTGTACACCTTCTTGCACTTTCATTTTCAAGTAGAAGACAATAGTTATCTAATGAATTCCAAAGTAATTCCAAATAATTCCAAAGACGGTGTACACCTAATTCCAATCGCGGTTCACCCCTCGGAAAAAACAAACAAAATTTAATATTTTTGTTTAGGAAAGAAACTATTTTTCACATTTTTTTCTACAACTTACGATCGTAATTTTAAGTAGCACGTTTACTTGGACGATGTAGCATCTCTCTTTCTATCGAACGGGATATTAATATGTCATATATGATAAAAAATGGATTTAGCAGATTTACACGCTAAGGCGACAATATTATATTTGATATTTTTATGTGTATGTTTATTTGCATCAAGCAAAGGACAACCTCTTTGTTTCTCTTTATAATTTTATTAATAATTATAATTTGACCAGAGACTAGTGTATCTATGATAATACTCTGTTGACCGAAAGCAGGTACCCAAAAGTAGAAATCTGCCATCACTTTATACTAAGTAAATAAGTAAATTTTATCCTCTAAATGAATATAGCTTGTAAATTGAATATCCCTATATCTCAACTGGGTATTTTCGTAGATTTGGAATGTGCCAGACGTCCTTTGCTCCCCTGCTAATTGCCCTTTCTGAGTCACCCCCCCCCTCCTCACCCCTTGAGACCATTTCGTTCTGGAAAAGGAATTAGATATAATCAGACTCGCGCTGATGTGATCTCCTTTGATTAACATCTCTCCAGACCAATTTAACGAATTTTCTAATTAATATTCATTAATTTTCATGGGTCAATCTTGAGATTTTCTTTACCATCTAGGTTTATTTTACATTTTCCAGTAGCTTTATTTAAATAAATAAACATTTTCTCTGAAACCTATTTTATCAACATTGATTTTATTTTCACATTCGACTAGGCAAACTTTTTAAATAAACTTTTCAAACTTCCTCAAAAACATTTTTATCGGTTTAACAAATCTATCACAATTACAATTAGGGCGATTCAAACAAATATCTCATCGTTTTGCTGTTGATTACTTAACCAGAGGGAGATTTGTCAATAACGATATTGCCGATTCAATGAACCAATCGATTTATTTAAAGCGTTAATGTTAATGGATAACAACTCATCCAAATTCGGCTTTTAAAGGAAATCACATTTTAAGAGAAAATTTAGCGCTTGAGAAACATCGAATAATCAAGATAAGTACCTACCTGTCGGACCGAGCGCTGCTCGGTAATTTTTTGTATCAGTTAAAAGCGATATATTAATAATATTATTTTTAATTTCAGGTAAAAAGGTTGATTTCTATTTGCATACTTGTGTTTATGAGTTCGGTCAATCGTTAAATTGAACATTTATTATTTGAAAATGAAAAAAATTACTGTTAACTAAGATAACCAAATTTTAACATTTGTGAAGGGCGACTCCATTGGGTAGGGGAGGGGTGTCGTGTTTAAGAAAAATTTGGTCTAGAGCAACAAAGATTTATTATCATAGAATGCAAAAATTGTATTGTAAATTATTTTTTTAAATTTCAACATATTGTATAAAATTTACAAATAAAATAAGTAAATATTGTATATAGAGTATAACAGTGGTGTGTGGTCCATGGATGCGGCGCATCCCTAAAATTTCATACATTTAGAGTATTTTCATAAATATCGACTCACAATTTCAGGAGGATCTTTAAATTTTTAAATTATTATCCGTTATTTCAAATATTTAAAAAAAAAACATGTTTTGTTTTAAAAGTATATTGGTTCTCGAAATGAAATAAAATTGTTGCATAGTTTCAAAAGGCAATTAAAATTAATGATTTTGCTGAAAAGGGGGCCGATAGAAGGTTTCAAGTCTCTGCCTGGAGTATCTTCCAGTTCAAGCATGACAAAGACAAGTCTAGACGAGTTTTAGTCGAATAAAAATTGTTCTCGGTGAGGAACTATTAAAATAGAAATATTACAAAAAAGAGCATCTTTGGAATAATCCATTTCTACAAACTCTCAATATATAAGATCGGAAATAACTAAGAGTGCCATAGACCAGTCATAGCTTGTTTATAGCAATAGAATTAGGAGAAATTTAAGATTTTCTTATAGGAAATTTTCTCTATTAACTCTAATCAAAATAATAGTGACAATGATAAAGAAAATTTAATATACATCTCTTTCCCATATATAAAAGGATTATTATTCGAATATATTTAAAAAATATTATTTATTCATAATATTTATGCCACCTTCAAACCTACTAATTCGTTATCTATCCTATTTTCAAAATTAAAAGACAATCAAAATAATTTAGTTTATAAAATTGATTGCTTAAATTGTGACGGAACATATAAAGGACAGACTAAACAATACTTAAAATCTCGAATTTACGAGCATGAATAATCAATTAGAATGAAAAATTCCGAATGCACAATGCTAACTAACCATTCTACGAACGTGAAACACAATTTTGACTTTACTAATCCCAAAATTTTAGATAAAGAATATAACTTGGAAAAAAGATTAATTTTGGAAATGGTCGAAAATTTAAATAACAAAAATTCGATTAATAAAAGGTCAGATATGGATTGTTTTTCGAATGTTTATAAAAAAATTTAGAGAAAAATAAATTTATAAATAATTTTATTTTTATTTAACGATAATCTAGTCACCAGGACAATTGTCTATTTATAAAAATATTTAATATCTTAGTGTTGCTTTCTAAATTCTAGAGAAAGCAACTTTTTTTTCTTTTTTTGAAAAAATTTTGTCAATGAAAAAAGCGAGAAATTCTCCCAAAGCGTTTGACTTTTAATAAATTTGTTTTGGATTCTTTTTTATAAAAGATTTGTATTTTTTAATTTATGAAAACAACCAATATTTTTCTTTTATATATATCTATATATATATCGTCGTCGGCTTAGAGAGTAAACCTGCTAACTCCATTTGTTATCATATATGCCAAATTAATACCGTTCGAAAGAAAAAGAGATGCAACATCGTCCAAGTAAAACTGGTACTCAAGGGCGGATCCAGGAATTTTTATGGGGCGGGGGGGGGGAGAATGTATATAAGGTGCCCGATGTATCTACTTTTTATCTCGAAAGTGTGTCGCGATCGAATTGTCCAAGCGGGGGGGGGGGGGGGGGGGGGGGGGGGTTAGAGACGCCCCACACACACACACATAGAACTTTATTTTCAATTTTAAAATTAAAAAAAAATGTTTTTTTTTTAATTTTTTACATATCTCATATTTTAAGTTAATTAAAAAAAAAAAAAAAAAAAAAAAAAAATGGTTAGTAAATTCCCTGTCGATTTGGCCGCCGTTTTTTGGCCTCTGCGTGCGACGCACGTGTTACACTCCCGCCAGGCACGGGCCGCCCTTGCTGGTACTTAAAATTACGATCCTAAGTTGTAGATAAAAAATGTGAAAAATAGTTTTTTCCATAACAACAATATTAAATTTTGTTTGTTTTTTCTCTGCCCTATAAAATTTCTTTGTTGTGAGTTAGCAGGTTTATTTATTTATTTATTTATTCATTCATAATTCTTACAATTTAACTTTACACAATGCTCTGAGGCAGTTTGCCTCATATGAGCAGTAAAAAATAATAATTAACATAAAACAAAGAGGAGAAAAATAAAAACAAGTAAAAACAAGTGTGTGCGAAAAAGAAAGAAAGAAAGCTCAAGCGCAAGGAAGGTGAGAGGTTTACTCTCTAAGGCGACGATATATATAAAATAAGTATAGTATTATAATAGTTTTTAAGGAATTTGGTGTTGGTACTTGGTGAAACATTTTTAAAATTATTGGATAAAAAACACTACCAAATATTTTTTATCCAATCTATATATATAAAAATCATTGTCAGACAGTACCCGTGGCGCAGCAAGGAGAACATGTGAGAGAAAAAGCAACTAATATTCAATGACAGTTGTTATATTGTCAAATTTTACAAATAACACATCTCTATATTATATATCTAAAATATCTCTATATATTAATATATTCCTCTATATAGCTTAGAATATTAGATTTACGGCGTGTCTCATTTGAAATTTTAGTAGACATACTTATTAATTTTAAATATATTATATATTAATATATATATTTAATTTTTTGGAAATAATTCATACCGCGAAAATTAATTTTTTTTTTGAATTTAAGAAAAATATAAATTCTTAAAATTTTAGTAGACAAATTAATTTTAAAATATATATTTTATATATAATATTATATATTATATTATATATTTATATTATATATATTTAATTTATAATATAAATTTTAATGAGATCTGATTTAATGGGATAATGAGATTAATTCTTAATTTATTACTGCGCGGGTCATTTGAAATTTAGTAGATAAATTAATTTTAAAATTATTATATATAATTAATTTAGAAATACTTTTTAGATAAATTTAAATATTGAAATGTATTATTAAAAAAGAAATAGGTTTCCAACCGATCGGGAACTTCGAGAGAAATGGTTGCATGCTCTAATAAAGTATTTATAAAGCATTTAATGATATTTTTTCATCTTTCTTTGATCAATATTCATTATTCAAAAAATATTTTTTTCAAAACATATATTCAAGACAGCTAATAATCACATCTCGAGACGCTGCCCGCCAGGGCCACCAACCCGGAGGGCCGAGCGGTGCCAGGCGTACCCTAGGCACGTCAGGTACTGCTCATAATAGTGTAATAAACTTTGAAAACCGTTTATTCTTTCGCTTATTTTTCATTTGAATGAATTTTTTAGTAGATTGCTGTCGTTTAAAATGTTATGAAATTTATCTCAAGAACTTAAATTATATTTCACACATAATATGGCTTTCAAATCTCAACCCTTAATTGCGATTTATCAGATATCCAAACTTTATTTACGGAAGTAGCTGTAGGAGCATTAGTTCCTGGAAAGAACAGCGCTTATTGCTCAATTTTTAATCCATTAATGTATCGACATCTATTTTTTTTTCAAAATGATGAACTTTTTCTAAACATTGTTGTGATTGCTGATGCCCAAGATTTAACATTTTTCTTATCAATATTTTTTTTAATAATGATACCTCGTTGTAAAGATAATTTTTTAGCATTCATTTCAAAAATCGGGACTATGTTAAAACGCCACGGGACAAATTGTTAAAAAGCGGGACGTCTTTTTTACACTATAACTCCATTAAATATCCACATGAAATATTTAAATTAGTCTACAAATAAGGCAAGACAATTTTAAATAAATAAAAATATTTTTATTAAGTCGAAGAAGACAATCTTAATATATTTCTTAAAAACACCTAGTAGCAGTTAATTTTGTTTCACTTTTTAGTTATATTTTTAGGGAATCTTATATAAATAAAAACAAAAGAAAAATAATTATAAACTAATAATTGTTTATTAAATCATTTTGAAAATTTTCAATTTAATTTTGATATTTTTTTGGAATATTGTAATATTTCATATTACTTTTAAAAGGAGAGGCCGTGAAGCGTCCTTCCAGGGGCTTCAAAGCAATATTAATTAATAACTTCAAACGGCTGGATTGTTAATGAAAAAAATAATCTGTAATTGTGTTCATTCTTTTAATAGGTATTTTATTAAATATATTAGACAAACGACTTTAAAACATAGAAAGTCATGAATAAATATTTTTTTATTCTTTTATTTAAGAAGACACAATTTGTAAGTGTTCGGTTTAAAAAAATAAACGGGACTGTATTAGTTTTGCTGAAATGTTTGTCTGTCCGTCAAAACATTGTAGCTTGTAAATTAAATCAGATAGAAACTTGAAATTTATAAGTTGTTATGTTTAAAATTTGAATTTTTAGTGAAATAACACACAATTAATTTATAATTATTTATTGAACAAGAACAAATAATACAATAAAATAATTATGACATTTCGATCGACTTATTCTGCGATCGTTCTCAAGTATGAGCACCGATTCCGATTTTAGGTTAACTGTGATGCCTACGTCTCGGACAAGGTTTATATACACTCCATGTATGTTACAGTCCAGTCAAAAACCCAACACATTGATGACCTCTGCTGGACTGTACATGAAGTCTATATAAAAATTCATTTTTTAATAAAATTAGTCATAAAAATAAAAGCTTCAACAGCTTCATTACTAAGTTGTTATGTATTTATTTTTGTGAAGTATCCCTGTAAAGATCTCTTTAAGTAGAATTAGGTTTATTTTATTTTTTTTAATTTATTTTCATTTAGGGAGATCTTTCGCGACAATCCACACAAAAAGTTTTAGTTCTTTAGTACCACTCTATGAATATGAACGGTGCTAAATTTTAGGTTATGTTTTTTAACGTGACTGCATTTTTTACACTACTATATTCACTTTATAAATAGATCGTTTTCAAGTCATTGATGTTATATCCCCTCCACTAAAAATAATCGCCCAAATATGTTTTTTTTATTCTTCATCAAAACTACAAGGTAAATCCTTTCAATTTTTTTTTTAATTACTCTGAATTTATTATTCTAACAAATATTAGTTTTTCATCAAGATGGTCCAAGTCCTTCAATGAAAAAAATAAAATAATGATCATTTTCCAACAATTTCCCAACTATCATATGTAAAAAAATTTATTTTTAATTGAAATTATTTCATGTTTGATGTGGTAAATCATCTTCAAATTTTAACAGTTTGTTTATTATGCTTTTAATGACTTATATAGAATTCCAAGTTTTGTAGACTTCTTGAATTTTTGCATTTGTGAAAGAACTACCTTAAAATGATGCTGTGAGAGAGATCTAAAGTGACCGTGTTTAAGTGGTGTTTTTTTTACATGACAGCGTTTGTAAGACGTTTAATTTAAAATTATTAAAAAAAACTCCACAAACTCACTCATTCCCTCCTTATCCCCGAAAAATAAGAAGGAATTTGATATCTCAAGTACTCTCGGTATACGTTACGACTCGTATTTGGCCGGCTTATTAATTTATTACATTTAGATCTATAGGCAATAACAAATGTGATAGTAATTTTAAAACCAGAAAGTGGAATAACATAAATACAAACACTTCGTCAAGGGAAGATTTATTGTTGAATGTGGACAGCATGATCTAGATCCAGAGATAAATTATACTTTTGTTCAAAGGTCTGCTTGCGACAAAAAGACAGACGTTCAAATGATGTCAAGGAGATAGGTTGTTAGCTAGTAAACTCTTTTATTATTATTATTTTCTTGATTTTCTCGATTAATAGAGTATTAAAATAGTCAAAGGCATTAAAAAATTATTACCCGATACGCTTGGCAGACTGATGTGCTGAAAAAGACTTAAGATATATTATTTATTTATTTTGGATGAGATCGTATTTAAATTTTCGGAAAATTGGAGTCAATTCATTTTAAAACCTGATTTTTAACCGACTTCAAAAAGGAGGAGGTTCTCTATTCGACTGATTTTTTTTTTGTCTATGTTACCTCATATCTCCGCCAATTGTGAACCGATTTTGAAAAAAAAAATTGCATTGGATTCAGATTAGCTTCTGATTGGTCCTGTTTTTTTTTCATTGGTATTAGACCTTTTTTGTTAGGTTTGTTCAGGCCTAACTTCTTTGTTTATGAACCGATTTCGATGATTCTTTTTTTATTGGAAAATGGGTATCTTAGGGATGGTGCCATATTAATTTGGTCGAATTTCTGATGATATTGATCAACGACGAAATAACGTAAATCTCCAATTCTTATGAGCAAATAATCAAAATTATGATTAATAAAATCTTTTATAAAAAAATCTTATAACATTCATTTAAAACCCGCAAACGTTTCGAGATAATTTCTATATTTATGAATTGAATTTTATTATCATTTTCTGATTCATTCGCCTGACGCTTTCTCTTACGAGATGCATGCAAGGTATTATATTAAGTCACTATTAATAACATCACTAAAAAGAGAAAAATAAAAATAATTTTTATAAAAAAATAAAACCGACTTCAAAAACTTAAATGCAACAAATAAAATAATAATAACTTAAAAATAAAATAAAATCCACTAAAAGGTATAAAATAATTATCTTATTTAGTTACAACTAAACGACGAAATATTAACATGAAATTACTTTTTGAAGTCGGTGCCAAACATATACATTTTATGGATCGCACTTGACGGATCTTACTTAGTATGTTTGGCGGGTACGCTCGCTTATAGGTATAGTTTGTTTGGCACCGACTTCAAAAAGTAATTTCATGTTAATATTTCGTCGTTTAATTTTAACTAAATAAGATAATTATTTTATACCTTTTAGTGTATTTTATTTTATTTTTTAGTTATTATTATTTTTATTTGTGGCATTTAAGTTTTTTGAAATCGGTTTTATTTTTTTATAATGTTTATATCTGGATTCTGAGCACTACGAGTAGACAGTAACTCAGGAATGGGAGATCGTAGAAAGTACGTTTTGGAGTCAAATTTTTACAATTTCAAAAGAAGAATTATATTAGGTTAGAGTTGGTGGGGTTTCACAAAGAGGCAGGTTGTGCTTCACTAGCAAGATAATATGATTTTTATAATGTTTCGCTATAAATCAACACCGCGTTCTCTAAATTTTATCAAAAGAAGAAATATTTCAGTTTTGAAAATGCAATAAAAAAAAATCGAATATTAATTGAGCGACGCCGACGTAGCTAATGAGCTGAGTTGAAATATAACACACAAGTTTGTATTAATAAATTACAATTTTAAGTCATCTCAAACCGTTCAATCTCCAGAATGCTAAAATTTGCGGAATCCAAGGTACGAATGTTGAAATTTTTTTTGAATTTTTCATCTATTTTTATATTTAAAATCTTTTCGATAATGTGGCACAAGTATTATGATTATTTTTCTTCTTATTCTCAACTATAATAAAATAAAATTTAGTTAGTGAGAAGATTTTAAGATACAATTGTAAATAAAAATAATTTTTAGAAAAAAAACGACTTTAAAAAAATTAAATGCAACAAATAAAATAATAACCAGTCGAAAATCAAATAAAACGCACTAAAAGGTATAAAATAATTATCTTATTTATTTAGTAACAACTAAACGATGAAATTGTTACATGAAATCACTTTTTGAAGTCCCTGCCAAACACATACATTTTTTTAATCCCACTTGACAGATCTTAGTACATTTGGCGGGTAATGAAGACAATATCGCGTAAGCTCGCTTATATAGTTTGTTTGGAACCGACTTCAAAAAGTGATTTCATGTAACAATTTCATCGTTTAGTTGTAACTAAATATAGATAATTATTTTATACCTTTTAGTACATTTTATTTTATTTTTGAGTTCTTATTATTTTATTTGCTGCATTTAATTTTTTTGATATCGGTTTTTTTTTTATAAAAATTATTTTTATTTTTCTCTTTTTAGTGATGTTAAGAATAGCGACTTATGATAATACTTTGCATGCATCTCGTAAGAGAAAGATTCGGGCGAATGAATCAGAAATTGATAATAAAATTCAATTCATAAATAGAGAAATTATCTCGAAACGTTAGCGGGTTTTAAATGAACGTTTTAAGATTGTTTTTTTTTATAAAAGATTTTATTTATTATAATTTCGATTATTTGCTCATAAGAATTGGAGATTTCCGTTATTTTGTCATTGATCATATCATCAGAACTTGCTTGACCAAATTCATATGGGATTACCCTTAAGTCTCCTTTCTATTCCGATAAAAAAAAGAATCATCGCAATCGGTCCATAAACAAAGAAGTTATGCGTAAACATACATAACAAAAAAGGTCCAATAGCAATGAAATTTATACGGGACCAATCGGCGACTATACTGATCCCAAGGCAAAAAAATCATCGAAATCGGTCCACATGGTAAAAAGAAATCGACAAACAAATATCATCAGAACTTGACGAAATTAATATGTGACCACCCTTAAGGTATCCCCTTTCACATAAAAAAGAATCATCGAAATCGGTCCATAAATAAAGGAGTTATGTGTAAACATACATAACAAAATAGGTCCAATACCATTGGAAAATAAACTGCAACGGATCGTTCCAATATAGAATGGTTATTCCTCAAGTATTTGATGAGAATCAATCGCTATTTTTGGTTTAAAGTCGATTCCTCTATGTCTTCAGAAATGGTCACCAATAAAAACCGAAACGTCAAAAATGCAATATAGAATGGTTATTCCTCAAGTACTAGATGAGAATCAATCGCTATTTTTGGTTTAAAGTCGATTCCTCTATGTCTTCAGCAATGGTCACCAATAAAAACCGAAACGTCAAAAATCCAATATAGAATGATTATTCCTCAAGTATTTGATGAGAATCAATCGCTATTTTTGGTTTAAAGTCGATTCCTCTATGTCTTCAGCAAAGGTAACGGATAAGAAAACAACGCAGTTGCTATGGTTACTTATAAAATTTCCTCCCAAATTTTTAGCATTTCACAGAGAGAAGCCTATCCATTCTTACTTAAGCAAGGCTAAATGAGCTATATTAAAAGGTTCAAATGAATAAATTTTAAAGAATTTAAAAAATTAAAAAAGTACTCTCTTACTCTAGAGTAAAGTACTTTAAAATATAATTTTACTAAAAACTTTATTTATCCTTTTTTGTGGTCCCCAAGGTACTTAATTAGGATATTAAATTTCATCAAAATTGGTTAAGTCATTTTCAAGATATTTAGAAAAAACTAAAAAAGTACTGAAATAAAGTACTAATGTTTGTGGGTCGATATGTACCAAAAACTAATCAGCGCTTCATTTTGTTAAACTAATGGTAGGTTTTCAATTTCATTTCAATCGGTGCAACGGTGTGGAAAAAATCGTGGGCCAAAAAACGATAACATACATCCATACATCCATCCATACATCCATCCATACATCCATCCGCACGCACTAAATGAAAAAATCGCACTTTTTGGCCTCTCGACGAGACCCCATGTAATTTTTGGCAAAACCGTCACGTGCTAAAATTCAACCTAATTGAATACTACAATTTGTGACTTTAATTGAGTCCATGGGTTCCGTAGTCTTTACCTGAGGACCCTTTGAAGCCACGCTTGCCCCGAGCGATTACAATACTTTACCCATGCTTTGCATTGGATAAAGTAAAAAACGGGATCAATCGGGTACGAGACTGAACCCAATACAAAAAAAAATCATCCAAACCTGTCCACAAGGTAAAGAGAAATAAATGTTCAAACACAAAAAAAAAAAAACCCAGACATTCCGTTGAATTGACAACCTTCGTCGGTTAATGAGCTATTTAAAAAAATATTATATTTTTCAAAATATTTCGAATAACAGAATTATTATCTGGGTAATATGGCCTCCTCTAGTGTATAAGCAAAACAACAGGCATTTCAAAGATGTATTCGTATTTTTTTTTAGCAAATTCCTTTATTTATGTATTATGCAGTTTACAATATTTTTTATTTTTACCGCTAGATCAGCAGAAAAGTGGCCTGCGCAAAAAAGATACAATTCGCTTAATTGTTTTCAGCAGCTGGGGCACTATCAACAGGTTAGATTTAAAAATCCGTCTTTTAAAATTTAATTCTTGCGAGAATAGAAAAGAAGGGGGACATAAGGGGAAATCCATAAGTTACGTCACAGATTTCAAGATTTTTAGACCCCCACCCCTTCCCCCAGTATCACATTTTCATTGAGCCCTACAGTATATTGACGTCACACTATCACTCTTATACCCTATAATTTAATAATTGTAGAAAATTTAAGTGTTTTTGCTAAACATTGCTTGTTTACAATTTTTTGCCTAGATTTATTTTAACAACATTTTCATGTTAGAATAATAATTTTATTTTATTTTATTCAATATACGGGAATTAACCTAATTACAATTTACGTTTTTATACAATAAATAATATATACAATAAATACACATAGAACATCAAAACAACCATATAAATACATCAAATACCTATATTACATAACACCATATAATCAATACATCCAACAAAATCTTAACAACCATTCATTTTCCCAAAACTCTAGTTTATTAGCTATTTAATCGTAGTATGAGTACTATAACATCATTTGATACCCTCACACTACATGAAAAGTGGTCTAACTGAATAATAACCTGAAATCTAAAAAATATATTAAACAAAAGATGTATAAACAAAAGTAGGTAATGATTTTTTTTTTGAAAATAATTTTGAGTTTTTATCCTTTACGTAGATTGCCACAGCTACACTTGTAACGCAGTTTTACTTAATAAAACAATGTTAAATAAAAAATATTTGTTTTTCAGTCTGAATAAAGTTGCGACCATAACTTAGATGTTAAGATGGTCGGGTTGGGTTTGCGGGTTCGTTAATCCTATACTACTAAAGGGCATTTGTGCCTGCCTCAGTATGTACCTACCCATGTACCTATGTCCGTCCTCCAACAAAAACAGCCGTCATGGTTACCAATTTAAATGAAATTATCTATATATATATATATATATATATATATATATATATATATATATATAAAATTAAGGTTTTGTCTGTACATTGGTGTGGTGGGGTGGGTGTAAGTGCTGAGTAGGTTTAGGGGTGGAGGTCCAGGGGGGAGCCCCTGGCTAGCAAGAGGGCCGCCGATAGAACAGAGGTGTGGTCCAGGGGGTCGTTACTAATTTAAATGAAATCTCTATAAATATAAAATTAAGTACATTGGGTTGGTGGGGTGATTGGAGGGTGCTGATTGGGTTTCGGGGTGGGGGTTCAGGGGGAGAGCCCCATGGCTAGCAAGAGGGCCGCCGAAGGCGGCTCTAGCAGCTAGTAATTTAATAAAATGATTGAGTGAACTTCTTGAATATGATGAACTTTAATATGATGATTGAGGATTTTCCATTTGTACAAATGAAAGAATTATAGATTTGTGTAAAATAAATATATAATTTACAATAAATAAAGATGAGCCAGTTAATTACAATGTGTTGATATAGATTAATTCGATTTATTGAATTAGCTGGCATATGATGTGTCTTCCGTAATCCAAATAGAAATTCCTGGTCTCACTCACTAAGATCTAGATAATTATACAATCTGTGCTCCGGTATGAGATAAGCCTCGGGATAAGGGTTCCAGATCGGATTGTCAAGTAGGGTCGCAGAGGTCTTTGATCAGGAATGATTCAGGTTCGATGTTCCGATGAGAGTGCAGGTCATATTATATGAAAAATTCGTTAACGTAAATATCCAGGGACAAAGTGAAAAGGTCGAACAAAGTATAGATCACCGGAAAAAATGTAGTATTAATATGGACTAAAGTAACACAGTGCTGCCGTTACAGTACATTTTTGCTTGAAAACTACAATAGTACATTATCATTCAAACAATTTAGTTACTAGTACATTACATAAAATATTTCTAAGGTAGTACAATTATGATAAATTATAGTCCAGATAAGAGTAAATAAATATTATATTTAATATTGATTTACTATGAGTAGATTTACTATCAGTTACTTTCTGTACTTCCTGAAGATGGGTTGATAGCCCGAAATATATATATTGAAAAAGAAAAAAAATTTTATATCTTTTAATTTTTTAATTTTAATGTGAAATAAGTGACCTAGTATCCTTAACTCATAGTAAATCAATATTAAATATAATATTTATTTACTCTTATCTTTATTAAAGATGTTTCACCTTGCACCAACACCACAATCTCTACTAATTTTTAAATTATAGTCCTAAAAAATATAAGCTTCAAAATATCAATAAAAGTACAAATAGATGAAGCTATACAAAGTAAGTTCAATAAAAGAAAAGGAAAAATATTTTTTTTATAAAATTATTATTCACTAGGTCATTTGTTTCAAGTGTAATAATTTTCAAAAAAAAAAAATATTTTTTAATTCTTTGTTATTAAAATATTTTTTCACCTCGCACTAACACCAGAATCTCTAAAAAAAATCAAATTTAGTTTCAAATGATCTATTCTTATTCAAAGTATTGCCCCTTATAACAGATTGCAGCGTTTGACATTTGATAACTTCAAAAATAAATAAACTCCAAAAATAATAGGATCAAATGTTACAAAAAATTGTATCTCTTGACAACACAACATTTTTCTCAATAATCATAGAGGAAACAACGGTCGTGTCTACTAAAAAATGTTTAGCTATATTGTTAAGATATTATTAATCTGAAACCAAAAAAGTAGGTGATTCGTTATAAGGATTAGAAGAATTAGATAAAAGTAGTTCTGCAACGGTTATTTATGAAGTTTTAAGAAGTTAATTAGATTCTTATGGAGTTAATTTAGAACAGGACTGTCCAACCCGAGGCCCGCGGGGCGCATTCGGCCCAGCACTGCAATGTTTGTGGCCCAACATAAAATCATAAACTTCCTTAAAACATTAAGATTTTAATCCTTTTACTTTATCCAATGCAAAGCATGGGTAAAGTATTGTAATCGCTCTCGTTTCAAAATATGAATGTACAAATTTAACAATACGTGAAGCTTTTTCAAGAATAAAATTCACTAAAAGCAAAATTATAAGCTTAACTATATAAGATAAAAAAATAATGATGTTTCGAATATTTAAAAATTCTTCTTCTCATATTTTTCATTTTCTAAAATATTTATTATTTCAGTAATTTATATGCTACTATGACTACTAACCATAACTAATAGTTATCATTCTAGTACAAGGAGATAAGAAATTGGGGTTTTCTAGAACAATCACAATTAGGTAATTGAGTATTTCTCTCCCGGACTAAAACTTGTCAGACTTGTCTTTTAGATCTTTGCACGTTCTTATATGTCAATAGATAATGGATAGTCAGGATTATTATATCCGTGACCCTTTTAAAAAATAAATGATCATTTCTCAAATCCTTCCTTTAATCCCATTCGATTTAAACCAGGCTGTCCAACCCATGGCCAAATATAAAGTCATAAAATTCCTTAAAACATTGAGATTTATATGTAGATACTGAAAACACAGAACAATTTGGCCTGATAATTTTTTTCTCTAAAAATAAAAAATCTGAAAATCTACTGTGAAGTTTTCGAAAAATAAATCTGCTAATTTTAAATTTTGAATGTGGAATTAGATTTCGAGATTTTCGAAAAAACAATCATCATTTTGGTCTATTTTCGATTCCATTTTCATTAGAAATAAATTTTCTACTTGCAAACTTTCTGATTGAATGTTCTAGAACAGGGGTCTTCAACCTTTACACAAATCAAGGGCCAAAAAAAGTTTTTTTTTCTGCACAGCGGGCCGGACCATAGGTATTTTTATAAGGATTTTTTTATTGGCAATGGTCAGGATGATTAAACAAGTAGATAAGTAGAAAACATTTATTTATTGAGCCAACATCAACAAAAGGGGCAAATAAAAATCAATACAATGCAATTTGTCAATGAGATGTCTGACACTGCTTATTTTTAACCAGTTTATCAATATCTGGTTTAATATTGCTGGTTGCAATCCTCAAACTGTTCTCAAGGTGAACATCGGTGATTCTGGTCCTTGTTTTGGATTTCATGTTTTTCATGCGTGAAAATAACTGCTCACATGTATATGTGGATCCAAAAAGTGATATTGTTTTCAGTGCATGATCTCTGATTTTGGGGAAATCTGTAATGGAGACGTATTTCGAATAAAAATCAAGCAAATCAACATCAAATTTATTTTTTAAGGTTGAATTGCACTGTAGCTCTATCAATTCCATCTGAAATTCTTCCGGAACTTCTTCAACCGAAATGCTGAATGGACGAGCAAATAAATTCAGGTACTTTTCGTCTCTCCGAAAATCAAGGAATCGCAAATGGAATTGTGTTTTCAGATCCTGAAGTGCAGAAATATATTTGTCCATATTCGAAATCTGGAATAATGACAGATGAGGAAAATGCGTGGTAATGTTTCATTGGAACTGACTGATCCATAGTTCGAGTTTTAATTCAAACGCTTTTAAAAAATCAAGTAATTCGTGAACTAGATTATTTTTAGTAATTTCATGTTAATATTTCGTCGTTTAGTTGTAACTAAATAAGATAATTATTTTATACACTTTTAGTGAATTTTATTTGATTTTTGAGTTATTATTAATTAATTTATTTATTTTTATATTAGTTAAAGTTTGCCCACTATGGCCATTTTTTTGAAATCGGTTTTTATTTTTTTCTAAAAATTATTTATTTGTAGTCGTTATTGAGAGTGCTGTTGGCGGGCCGCAGAAAACATATCGGCGGGCCGCAAGCGGCCCGCGGGCCGCGAGTTGAAGACCCTTTTTCTAGAACAACAATTAGATACCGATCTGAAAGAAAAATTGAATATTGTCTGTTTATTAGAATTTCATATTAATTATCTAGCCAGGAAAAAATATAAACAAATACTAATACATAATATCACTTTTTGTAAGTATGTATTTACACATATGAAAAGCTATTTTTATATATAAAATTTACGAAAAGCAAAATTAGAACCTCACTATGAGCTCAAAAAATAATAAAGTTCTCATTTCAACATTATTAACTATTTTTTTTGAATAACAAATATAAATAAAATTATAAAATTTAATCCGCAGCCAGAAACATTTGTTTTTTCTTCAAATGTGGCCCGTGTAAGTCAAAAGGTTGGACACCCCTGATTTAGAATATCTACCTGGATTCGCTGCATATTATTATTTTGAGTAACCATTATATTTCCCATTTTCTTTTTTATATTTAATTATACATACGTTAATATACAAAAATAATAAAGTAGTTCGATTTTTTAACCCATTGCAGTACATTTTAGTAAAATGAGTAGTACATTCGAATAAAAGTTCGCGGCATCTGAGAGTGGAAGAATGTATTGAGATCGCAAGCAGAATATCTTGCCAACAGGGTGAGTGACGTCACTAGCCCTTACCTGATTCGTGTTGGCCACTGACTTAAAAATATGATCACACACACGTATATAAAATATATAATAATAAAACTTGAGTAAGATACGAGGTAGGTTTCACACATTAGAATCGGGAACTGAAAAAATATATAGAAGAATACCCTTCATTTCTAATCATCTGACATCTCCATTAGCTTATACCCTTAGATTATATGGAATCACTCCTGCTTTATACAACAACAATTTAGGCTCCCAATTAATTAACAATAAAATAGACAAAATTGATAAATTAGACAAATCAGGAGTGTATAAATTAATTTGTCAAGATTGTGATGCTTTTTATATAGGGCAGACAGGACGCTCATTCAAAATACGTTACTCCGAGCATGTAAGAGCTCTTAATCATCTCAATAAATCCGATAACATTAATTTAGATTCGACCTCAGCCTTCGCAATTCACTTACATGAATCCAACCATTTAACCTCTAATAATAACCCTATCCCCATTCATTTCGAAAGAAAAGGCCTTAAATCTTTTAGAATCCATCGAAATTAAAATAGTCCTCTCTAATAATTCAAATATTTTAAATAATCAATTGGAAGTGTATAAAAATACAATTATTGATTATATATTATAATAAATTAACTAAACATTCCTTCCATTGTTCGCACATTGAATATACTAGGGTAATTGTACTCTCTCATGTACCTTTCCAGTTGTACCTTCTCACGTACTTTCCCATTCGTTATTATAATAGCAGGTATAGCTTCCTTTCAGCCCGTTCAAATCTCAATAGAAAATATTAATTCTTAGAACAACTTCTCCTCTTCCCCCTACTTTCCCCTCACCACATACATTTAAATATTTTTTTTTAAATTGTTACTTGTAAAACTATTTTTCCAATATATAATCAGTTTTCTTAGACTCCTGATGATGGGCTAACTCCCGAAATATATCGAATTCAAAACTCAATTTTGTTTTATTTCTTTTTTGTGAAACCTACACTCGTATCTTACTCAAGTTTTATTATTATATTGAAATGTTTCACCTAGAACCAACACCGAACTCCTTAAAAGTTATATAAAATATAAAATAGGAATACGTCAGAAGCCTATTTCTGCAATTCTATCCACAGTCTTTTTACAGGGTGAATAAAAAATAAAACTACTTAAAATTCTGTGCGACAAATGGTCTACTTAATATGATGTATAAATTTTCTCGGAGGATGGTCCCTGCTCAATTAGAGATAGAGGGGGAGGCCATTAACAACAGGAGCCCCATTACCACCTTGTCTTTTAATATTATTATTATAACGAGGGTTTCATTTTTATTAAGCACTTAATTTGATTGAATGATGAGAAATATTAATTATTTAAAAAAGAAATGAGTTAATCTTTTATCGCTTTAAGAAAATTCACAATTCTTCAAAAGAAATTTAACTGAATGAAAATTGTTTAAAATTTAGTAAAACTTTGTCATTAAAAGACTCGGCCCTTTAAGCTTCAGAGGAAACCACTTGAAGTAAAAGAGCAATCACTTTAGATGGTTTCGGTCCGAATCACTTGAAAAAGAATTCCTTTCCAGTGTAATATTCGTTCTAAATTAAACATTTGGAAATGGAATACTAAGAAAATAGACGTTTTAAACGGGGAAGGCTAACTTAATTTAATGAATTTGTTTAATTACTTTTTTCTAATGAAGTTACGACATAAAAAGTAAGGAGATAGTCTATTTAACAAGAGAATTTAAATAAAATTTAAGTTCGAGAATTTATAATTAGCCAATTTCGAAAATTATTTTTTCCTTCTGATAGCTAATGCGAAATATGCGGGGAACCTTTTTCGTTTTAAAGACAACATTGATAATGTCCATTTTCCAAGTAGGCCGCAGATAACAGTGTTTAACAGATCAAATTTTTGAAGTTAATTTATAATTATTGCTTTCACATTTATATTCTATAGAATATAATGTGAAACATTGCCTGGGTCCTGACACTTTGAGAGCTACTATGTCAAAGATGAAAAAGTTAATTTCATTTTGTAACTTCTAGGTAGAAAGAATCGATGCTCTTAATATTTGGAAACTCTATTTAGGACATTAAACCACATATTGTGGACCCCAGAGGGTCAAAAAGGGGCCAAAAATCCTCTCTCCCTTGCGTTTGGCAACCATAAATCTCAGAGCTACGAAAATTGAAACTTAATCTAGATAGGCTATAAATACAGCAAGCTTTTGGTTGAAATCAGAACAACGGAACTTGACATTTACATAAAGATTGATTGACATTTACATAAAGATTTTTCGTTTTTTTTATTTTCTCAAAAACGTCCCTAACTATTTTTTGAAAAATTGGTATACTTATCAAGTGTCATGATTTATTAGTCGTGTATAAATTTTAATCCGATTGAAATAAAGAAAGAGGTGTAAATTAGGAGTGTCGCGCTGATTTCAAATAAGTGAGAATGTGAAAGTCGTGTGGTGACCACACCAGTTGATTAGTTATTAAGTTACATTCAGAATTTACATGAAAAACATAACATATTAAAAAGATAAAGTAAGATAATTTATCATTCATTTACTTTTTGCTCACTTAAAGACTTCTCTGAGATTACTTTTATCGAGACAACATAAAGATATTGAATCCTAGCATGAATTTTTTGAGCTACATCTGATCTTCAAGGTGCACATCTGTGATGTGAGATCTCATATGTAACTTCCGAATTATAGTTCTCTTATATTTCACATTCCTTACAAAATTTAGCATTTTTCACAATAGGCCCAGAAGGCCTCAATTTATGGTTCTGAAGGACACATGCGGCCTTAAGACCACAGGTTCCCCCCCCCCCTTAGTATAATGTATAGTATGTTTTTTAAGCCCGACAGCCCCGTAAAAAATAACACAAAAGATAAATTTTAATCAAACAAATTTTTCATTTGAAAGATCAATCAATCAATACATCCCATTAATATTTGCTATAGTAAACCTGTCAGCCTGGATCTATGCAACCAATAGACGCGTCTGAATCGTGGTAGCCTACCATACAGGCGTCCTTGCTAAATGAATATTTTTCATACCTAATGTTTAAATTTAAAAGTAATGGAAGACAGCCCAAGGATAATGAAGAAAAAAATTATTACATTTCCAAATAAGATGTATTTATTGGACACTCATTCTTTTCCCCCCTTTCCTTTAAAACCCCTGTTTCGGAGGATTCTTCTCTCCTTCTTCAGGGTTTCAAAGGGCGAAGAAACCTCCGAAACGTTGGTTTTAAAAGAAAGGGAAAAAATAATGACAGTCCAATAAATACATCTTAATTAGAAATGTAATAATTTTTTTCTTCCATATCCTTGGGCTGCCTTCCATTACTTTTCAATTAAAAATTCTACCACTCCGTCTCTCTCCAAAGAGAAAATTTCTTCAAAAAACTAATGTTTAAAATTTGATGGCCATCTCCCATGAGCTCATTTCCTATTTTTCTAATTAGTAGTGGCGGCGCTAGGGGTGGGCGTGGTTGGACGAGCGCCCAACCTAAAATGTTCTCAACCAACCTACTAAATTGAGCATTAAACCGAGTTGATAAAATAAAAAAGTCAAATATCGCTTTCAATAATAAAAACTTTATATAATAAAAATATAATAATTATACTCTATACCAGGGGTGTCCAACCTTTTAGCTTCCCTGGGCACATTGGAAGAATATGAGCGGTTTTGGACCACACATAAAATACACGAACGCTAAATAGCTGATGAGAAAAAAACGTATAATCTATACTTAATATTCTTAAGAAATTAAGCTTTGTTACTTTATTAATTTTTTATTATAAAAGTAAATAAAAAATCAGCAATAAAAAATTATAGGGAGAAGTTTCGCATTGTTTTTGGGACATTAATACGTCGATATTTTTTGGCTCAAAGGAATTCTCAACGAATTCTCAAAATGCTTATTAAATATTTTAGATATAGCTTCATTCTTTGTGTTCTTCATACTTGAAAATGAATGCTTGAATAAATAAAATTATTTAAGAATCACTTTATGAATATCTCATTGCAAAATAACGAGTTAAATTCAAAAATCACTCATAAATTAATAGCAAGTTAAAAATATTGTATTTTTAGTAATATCACTGGGATTTTTAGTCGCAATCTCATAAATGAGGCGACTGTGGATCAGTGGTTACAGTTTCGGGTCACTGGGCTGAAATACGCTGGTTCGAAACCTCGGCAGATATTTGTACTAGCCTCCTCTTGGAAAGCAATGGCATAAGTATAATTGCCTAGTAACCTCTCCAAACTAGCCGTTCGGAATCAGCGTTAAAAAGTAGGTCCCGTATATCTGTGTAAAAACAACTAAACACACTCAGCACAGGTATATGTGGAGAGGAGCCGAAACGTCAGGGAGACCTGATATGACACTTAAAGAAGAAGAATCTTATAAAGTGTATAAGTTTGCGATTTTTTGTCGATCCACATTGATATCTTGACCCGCATGCGGCCTGCTGTTGGACAAGCCTGCTCTATACCTAATCTATTAAAAATTATACAAAAATCTAAATTACACGAATTAATGAATATTTTTGCTCACCCTCCAAATTTTTCTGCCGGGTGTCATAAAACCGAAAAGATAAAGCTGGCGCTGCTAATGATTAACAGTGAAAATTAATAAGTTCTCTATTGAATTCAAATAAATAAAACAAAGAATGAAAAACAAAGTATACTGTAATGGAAAATAGCTCAAATAAAAAAACCATTGTCTGTTTTTAGTATTTTGTCTGTTTAATACTGTTGTACCTTATGAATCAAAGAATGAATAAAGGCTAACAGAAAGAAACCCCGTCTACGTATTTGTTGTTCCCAATTGCCATGTTAGGCGACGTAATTATTTTCGTCAGTTGTTTGTCCCTTTTCTCTCACAGTTTGGCATTCATTTCCGTCCGTTGAGGCGCCGGGGCCGGTGCGAATTGTGACAAGTAAAAAGTCCAATTAGAATAGAACAAGCCAATTAGGGAGAAAAGGACACTGACTATAGAAAATTGAACATGAGACATCAACTTTATTGTTTTTAATTAAATAAATGCAATGGTCAATGTTTCAAACATCAAAAGATGTTTTGTTTTTAAATATATTACACTTATTACAGAATCCAGAACATAGCTAGAATGACAATAGACATTTAGATTCATGTTTCAATAAGTATTTCAATTGGAATCAATTTAACTAATTCTATTTTTAAAAAATAGTGAATTTTTAGAGTTCTTTTGAAGTCTATTTTCAAATATTATTTTACAAAGGAGGGAGTTTTCCAATGGGGAAAACGGCTGCTTTGAGAGGAAATCCTGAGAGTGAAACAAGTCAACCGAAACAAATTGAAATTCTTATAAAAATAATCTATTCATGGTTTGTTTCCTTTCGAAAAGAATTAAAATTCTGGTATCTTAGAAAATTAAAAAAAAAAATATTTCATTTTAGTATAATAATATTATTATTGGGGTTCAGATTAGTCAAGTGGATAACGTAGATACTATACATGCTTTCTAATCAAGCTAGCTCGGGTTCGAGCCCGAAATGCTGCATTCCGACTTTAATCTCATCCAAGAAAAAATAAACTGCAACGGATCGTTGCTAAACTTTATCCAAATCAAATTCATGTGAAATATTAATATGTTTATTCCTTTATTATTAATCAGATATCACTTGCAATTCGCAGTTCATGTTGACTGTAATTCAAAAATAATGATCGATTCTCATTTAACAGTCGAGGAATAACAATTTTACATTGGATTTTTGACATTTCGGTTATTATTGGTAACCAATGCTGAAGAGATGGAGATATCGACTTAAAATCAAAAATAGCGATGGATTCTCATCTATTACTTGAGGAATAATAATTCTACATTAGATTTTTGATCCTTCGATTATTATTGGTAACCATTGCTGAAGACATGGATGAATCGACTTAAAATCAAAAATAACGATCGATTCTTATCTAATACTAGAGGAATAACCTTATTGTATTCCATTTTTGATGTTTTGACTATTAATGGCAACCACTACTGAAAACGTGGAAGAACCGACTTAAAATCAAAAAGACTAAATTCTTTTTGGTAAACAACTCAAGCTTGAGTTATGTTCAGAAGAAAGAAAAAAAATTAAATCGAAAGAATTGAATATATTTTTTTGAAAATTAGATGGTAAATTTTTTCAAAAATCAACTAGATAGCTGAAACCAGAATATATTATTAAGAAATTAATTAATAGGAATAGCAGGGAATTGGACAAAAATTAAAAACAGAGTTTTTATTGAATGAGCCAGACGTTTCGTCGATTAATTTCGACTTCATCAGTGGCCCATTCTATCACTCTTTGTCAAAAGACAATTCCACTACGCGACGAAACATCCTTTAATCTTTTTTATTATTTTAACTTCAATACATTGTTGGCTTAGGCCTCAATTGCTCAACAAACTTGAACTTTTTTACACTTGAACAATTAAAAACTTTAAATCAAAATGCTCACAAAAATTATGTTGTTTTACTTTTAAACAGACAAACTTTGTTTAAATAGACAGACTTTGTCTGTTTAAAAGTAAAAGCAACATATTTTTTGTGAGAATTTTGATTTAAAGTTTTTAATTGTTCAAGTGTAAAAAAGTTCAAGTTTGTTGAGCAATTGAGGCCTAAACAGTATTGTAGTTAAAATAATAAAAAGATTAAAGGATGTTTCGTCGCGTAGTGGAATTGTCTTTTGACAAGAGTGATAGAATGGGCCACTGAGGAAGTCGAAATAAATCGACGAAACGTCTGGCCCATTCAATAAAAACTCTGTTTTTAATTTTGTCCAATTCCCTGCTATTCCTGTTAATTAATGCTTATTATGGATACGAGTGATTTACCATTATTAAGAAAGATTCTAAATCTAAGGTCAAAATTTCAAAGATTTTAGTAGAAATAATTTTATATTGATTATCAGAGGGAATTCGTCCCCTCAAGAGTTGACCTGAGAACCAACATGCTTTCCGAGCAGTTGATCTAACCCTTGAGATGAATCCACTCTGATAAGCATAATAAAATTATTTCTAAGAAAATCGTTGAAATTTTTGACCTTAAATTTAGAATCTTTCTTAATAAAAAAACATTAATATTAGCCCTGCGGGTTGGGCGTAGAATAGACCCGCAGTACTCCCTGCTTGTCGTAAGAGGCGACTAGTAGGGAAAGGGTAGATGGGATTCTTCAGCCTTGTTCGGCTACCCATCTAGGTGGAAAACCCCTAAAAAAATTAGGAGTGAAGCCTCTTTAGTCGCTTGAGGGTCAAACTCTTGACTGTCCTGCGGCAGCTTTAGCATTCTGACTGACTCCAGACGTGTTGTAAACCCTCCCTCTGGACGTCAGCTCGAATAAGAGGGGGGTATTGCCTAGCCTTTACTTCCATAGATAGAGCCAAAGCAGAGGTGTTACCCTCTAAAATTGTCCGCCAGGACAAAAAGGTCATTATATATAAACAGTCGACTATCGATAATTCGAAATCCAAGGGACTACAAGAAAAAATCTCATTATCGAGACTTTGAATTATCAAGAAGTTTGAATTATCAAGAGAAAAGAAAAAAAATTCGAATTATTAAAAGTTTTTATTATATTTTTGAAAATATGTTTGAACTTACATAAATTTTATATATAGCCTCATGTAAAAAAGTAAAAATAATGAAAACGACAAAAAAGAACAAAAAAAAATATATATGTATTAACATTGAAATAGATAATAATATAACTAATTAAAAAATGAGGAGTAAACATTGCTAGGAAAAATTCGTATTATAAAGAGGGGAAGTGGCCTAGTTCGAATTATAGAACGTTCTCTCCCTTCTTGTTACGAAAAGGATTTCGAGTTATCGAGTATTAAAATACAGAGCATTTTTTTCGATTTACACAAGTTAACAAGCTCTAGAGCTCGAATTATCGAGAGTCGCCTCTATACATAATATATATATTATTTTATTATAAGCTAGCTGCTACAGGTGTTCCGTCGGCATGCCTTCTGCGCCCAGACCCTCCAGGCGGGTTGTCCTGGCGGGCAGCGTTTCGAGGACAAAGGTTTTTACTTTATCCAATGCGAAGCATGGGAGAAAGTATTGTAATAGGTCGCGCGGCAAGCGCGACTTCAAAGGGTCCTCAGGTAACAGACCATACCAATTAAGGTCACAAATTGAAGTATTCAATGAGATTGAATTTTAGCACGTGACGGTTTCGCCAAAAATTACCTGAAATCTCGTCGAGAGGCCAAAAAGTGCCATTTTTTTGGGAAGTGCGTGGGGATGGATGGATGGATGTATGGATGTATGTATGTTATCGTTTTTTTCGTCCACGATTTTTTCCACACCTTTGCACCGATTGAAATGAAATTGAAAACCTACAATTATTTTAACAAAATGAAGCGCTGATTAGTTTTTGGTACATATCGGCCCACAAACTTTAGTATTATACAACATTATTTATTTCAGTACTTTTTTAGTTTTTTCTAAATATCTTTAAAATGACTTAACCAATTTTGATTAAATTTAATATCCTAATTAAGTACCTTGGGGACGACAAAAAAGGTTAAATAAAGTTTTTAATAAAATTATATTTTAAAGTACTTTACTCTAAAGTAAGATTTTTAAATTCTTTAAAATTTATTCATTTGATCTGTTTAATATAGGACTCATTTAACCTAACTAAGTAAGAGTGGATAGGCTTTTCTCTGTGAAATGCTAAAAATTTGGACGGAAAGTTTATAAGTAACCATAGACACTGCGTTCTTTTCTTATCCGTTACCTTTATAGAGGATTCGACTTAAAACCAAAAATAGCGATTGATTCTCATCTAGTACTTGAGGAATAACCATTCTATATTGGAATTTTGACGTTTCGGTTTTTATTGGTAACCATTGCTGAAGACATAGAGGAATCGACATAAAATCAAAAATAGCGATTGATTCTCATCTAGTACTTGAAGAATAACCATTCTATATTGGATTTTTGACATTTCGGTTATTATTAGTAACCATTGCTGTAGAAATGGAGGAATCGACTTAAAATCAAAAATAGCCATCGATTCTCAAATAATACTCGAGGAATAACAATTTTACATTAGATTTTTGACGCTTCGATTATTATTGGTAACCATTGCTGAAGACATGGAGGAATCGGCTTAAAATCAAAAATAACGATCGATTCTTATTTAATACTAGAGGAATAACCTTATTGCATTCCATTTTTGATGTTTTGACTATTAATGGCAACCTCTACTGAAAACGTGGAAGAATCGACTTAAAATCAAAAAGACTATCCCCCCTTTGTATCAACTACCCTTCAAATAGAGGGTATAAAAACTAATTTTTTCTAGTTATTCAAACGAAAATATTTATTTCAATCTCTCTTTAAAATGTACTATTTAAAATTAGAATAGTTTTTTGAAAATTAATATTTTTTCCCTCTTTAAATTCTGAACCAAGTTGATAAGGGTCCCCGCTTTGTATCAACTACCCTTCAGAGGGTATAAAAGAATGGACTTTCTACGATTTTCCATTTTTGAGTTATCAAGTATATTGGAATTAGTTTTATTTTCAAAATAAAAAATAAAAAATAAATAATCAGGCACCCCCACCCTCCCCCACAAAAAATCTTATTAGATCCCTACTGTTTTGGTCCATCTCTCAGGTGTATATTATACTTCATTTAGTTAATAAAAAAAATAAATCGAAATGTTTATTTGAAAATTCCCTTGAAAAATTATTTATCAAAATTCACGAAAATTGATAAAAAGTTGGCTGGTCTCTTTCCTTTCATTCAAGACTCAGTTTAATCTAATCAGGCAGAGAGAAAAGAGCTTCTTGCCAACCAGCCAGCCAAAGGTAAGACAAACAACTTGTACTTTCTAGTTTCCTAAAGCATACTTTCTCTTGTACTAACTGCTTATTTAATTAATTGATTATATATTACTTATTATAATTAATATTATACTATACAGGGTGCTTCAAACTTCATTTCCTATAAAAATATGAATATACAGAGTGGTCAAAATTCCATTTACTATAAAAATGTAAATATACAATGTGGTGATAATTTCATTTACTATAAAAATATGAATATACAGGGTGGTCGAAATTTCATTTACTATAAAAATATGAATATACAGGGTGGTCAAAATTTCATTTACTATGAACATGTAATTATAAAGGGTGGTCAAAATTTCATTTACTATAAAAATATGAATATACAGGGTGGTCAAAATTTCATTTACTATGAACATGTAAATATAAAGGGTGGTCAAAATTTCATTTGCTATAAAAATATGAATATACAGGGTGGTCAAAATTTCATTTACTATAAAAATATGAGTATGCAGGGTGCTTCAAACTTCATTTCTTGTAAAAAATATGAATATACAGAGTGGTCAAAAATTTATTTAGTAAAAAAATCTAAATATACAGGGTGGTCAAAATTTCATTTACTATAAAAATATGAATATACAGGGTGGTCAAAATTTCATTTATTATAAAGATATGAATATATGGGGAGGTCCAAATTTCATTTACTTAGAAATATGAATATACAGGGTGGTCAAAATTTCATTTACTATAAAAATTTAGAGATACTTACAGACTGGTGACAATTTGATTTATTATAAAAATATGAATATATACAGAGTTGGTCCAAACAATATTTACTATAAAAATATGAATATACCGGGTGGTCACAAAGTTCATTTACTACTATGTAAAAATATAGAATATACAGAATAGTCCAAATTTCATTTACTATAAAAATATGAATATACAGGGTGGTCAACATTTAATTTACTATAAAAATATGAATATGCAGGGTGGTCAAAGTTCATTTACTATAGAAATATGAATATCCAGGATGGTCAAACTTCATTGACTTAGAAATATCGAATATACAGGGTGAGTCAAAATTTCATTTACTATAAAAATATAGAATATACAGGGTGGTCAAAATTTCATTTATCTATAAAGATATGAATATACTGAGGGAGTCAAAATTTCATTTACTTAGAAAATATGAATTATACAGCGTGGTCAAAATTGCATTTACTATAAAAATTTAAATATACAGCGTGGTGACAATTTGATTTATTATAAAAATATGAATATATACAGGGTGGTCCAAACTATATTTACTATAAAAATATGAATATACCGGGTGGTACAAAGTTCATTTACTACTATATAAAAATATGAATATACAGGGTGGTCCAAATTTCATTTACTATAAAAATATGAATATACAGAGGTGGTCAACATTTAATTTACTATAAAAATATGAATATACGGGGTGGTCCAAAGTTCATTTACTATAAAAATGTAAATATACAGGGTGGTCCAAACTTCATTTACTATAAAAATATGAATATATACAGGGTGGTCAAAATTTCATTTACTATAAAAATATGAATATATAGGGTGGTCGAAATTTCATTTACTATAAAAAATGATTATACAGGGTGGTCAAAATTTCATTTACTATAAAAATATGAATATAAAGGTGGTCAAAATTAATTAATTAAAATAACAAACGATTCAAATCTAATACTAGAAGAATAAACTCATTGCATTCCATTTTTGATGTTTTGACTATTAATGTCAGGCTTGAGTTGTTTACCATAAAAGAATTTAGTCTTTTTGATTTTAAGTCGATTCTTCCACGTTTTCTGTTGCGATTGCCATTAATAGTCAAAACATCAAAAATGGAATTCAATAAAGTTATTCCTCTAGTATTAGATAAGAATCGATTGTTATTTTTGATTTTAAGTCGATTCCTCCATGTCTTCAGCACAAGGACGGATCCAGGAATTTTTTATGTGGGGGGGGGGGGGGAGGGGAGAATGTATATAAGGTGCCCAATGTATATAAGATATACTTTTTATGTCTTCAGCACAAGGACGGATCCAGGAATTTTTTATGGGGGGGGGGGGAGGGGAGAATGTATATAAGGTGCCCAATGTATATAAGATATACTTTTTATCTCGAAAGTGTGTCGCGATTATTATCAATTTTAAAAAAATTTTAAAAAAAATAAATGTTTTTTTTTTTTTACAAATTTTTTTTGCCAGGCACGGGCCTCTATGGGGGGGGAGCGGTCGCACCCTCCACCCCCCCCTGGATCCGCCCTTGCTTCAGCACTGGTTACCAATAATAACCCAAACGTTTAAAATCCAAAATAGAATGGTTATTCCTCGAGTATTAGATGAGAATCGATACCTATTTTTGAATATAAGTCAACATGGACTGCAAATATCAAGTGTTATCTGATTAATAATAAAGGAATAAACATATTAATATTTCAAATGAATTTGGATAAAGTTAAGCAACGATCCGTTGCAGTTTATTTTAATATTTATTTAACGCATTGGCTAAGCACGATCGCTATCTGACCAATCAGAATCCTTCTAATAATTTAACGCTATGCCATTGGCTATGCACTGGCCAATCATCTTCAAGTCTTATCGCAAAATAAAATTTCAACGTTTCACGGATAATTTTTTGTTTTTTCTTTGTTTGGCTGCTGTCATGCTTCTTTCACATAATCTATAGAAAAACTCCTTTAAATCATTCTGATTATGAATAATTTTTATAGATACTTATATTTAATAATGATACTTCCAGCGAGAAATTTCTAAAAAAAAAAAATAATAAACTTCAACGGACCGCTGCTAAACTTCGAAAGTCATTTGAAATATTAATATGTTTATTCCTTTATTATTAATCAGATATCAGTGGCTATTTGGAGTCAAAAATAGCCATCGATACGAATTCGTCACAAATTTTTAGCATTTCACAGAGAGAAGCCTATCTATTCTTATTTAAGCAAGGTTAAATGAGCTATATTAAACCGATCAAATGAATAAATTTTTAAAGAATTTAAAAAAAGTGCTATCTTACTCTAGGAAAAAGTACTTAAAATATAATTTTACTAAAAACTTTATTTAACCTTTTTTGTGGTCCCCAAGATCTTTAATTAGGATATTAAATTTCATCCAAATTGGTTAAGTTGTTTTCAAGATATTTAGAAAAAAATTAAAAAAAGTACTGAAATAAAGTACTAATGTTTGATGGCCGATATGTACCAAAAAGTAATCTTGTTAAAGTAATTTTGTTAAAATAATCGTAGGTTTTCAATTTCATCTTAATCGGTTCAACAGTGTGGAAAAAATCGTGGACGAAATAAATGACCACACATCCATCCGCATAAACTAAATGAAAAAATCCCACTTTTTGGCCTCTGGAAGAGACCCCGTGTAATATTGGCAAAACCGTCACTTGCTAAAATTCAACCTAATTGAATACTACAATTTGTGACTTTAATTGAGGGTTCCGTAGTCTT
The DNA here is from genome assembly GCA_024734495.1 of Forficula auricularia. Lineage (NCBI taxonomy): Eukaryota > Metazoa > Arthropoda > Insecta > Dermaptera > Forficulidae > Forficula > Forficula auricularia. Next base: position 3,675,741 of record JALMQS010000228.1, read on the forward strand.
TACATGAGGATCATTTGAAGTCTTCGCATAAAATAAAAAAATAATCAAAAAATACTACACAATTTTTTAGTACTATATGTACAATAACTATCGATTTCCTTGATGCACACCCTATAACTCTCGTAAACAAAGACGGGGGGGGGGGGGGAAGGAGCCTGCTAAGAAAAGTTATTCTAAGGTGCATACCGCGTATTTTGCTATTCATCTGCAAAAGAAATACGCTGATCTACTACATCCATCTCAAATTACTTTTTTTAATTTATATTGTAGTGGCTTCTTCATCATTTTCTATTCAGCCTCCCTCTTCTTAAGCTTACCACTTCATTTTGCGAATATACCCTTCTATCTCTCCCTTACTCATCTTCATTTTAAATCTTTAAAGAGAGATTAAAAAATTGACTTTAAAATATTGAATATTAAGATTAAATATTGTTAGCTTATAGATTAAAACTTATCTTCAAGATATTACTAATATAACTCTCAAAAAACTGTGCAGGGTTTGTAATTAATTAGCTGAATTTCCGTTTGATTCACCCAATACGATAAAGCAATTAATAATTATCTTCTACACAATGTCTGGTCAAAACTCGAATATTCCTAAATTTTTTTTAAAAAATTTTATTATTATTATTATTTTTTTACTTTATCCAATGCGAAGCTTGGGTAAAAGTATTATAATCGGTCTCACGGCAAGTGTGACTTCAAAGGGTCCTCAGGTAAAGACTATGGAACCCATGGACTCAATTAAAGTCATAAATTGTAGTATTCAATTAGATTGAATTTTAGCACGTGACGGTTTTGACAAAAATTACATGTGGTCTCGTCGAGAGGCCAAAAAGTGCGATTTTTTTATTTAGTACGTGCGAATGGATGGACGTATGGATGTATGTTATTGTTTTTTCCGTCCACGATTTTTTCCACACTGTTGCATTGATTGAAATGAAATTGAAAACCTACTCAAGCTTGAGTTATTTACCATAAAATAATTCAGTCTTTTTGATTTTTAGTCGATTCTTTTACGTTTTCAGTAGAGTTTGCCATTAATAGTCGAAACATCAAAAATGGAATGCAAGAAGGTTATTCCTCTAGTACTAGATAAGAATCGATTGTTATTTTTTATTTTAAGCCGATTCCTTCATACCTTCAACAATGGTTACCAATAATAATCGAAGGGTCAAAAATCTAATGTAGAATTGTTATTCCTCAAGTATTAGATGAGAATCGATACCTATTTTTGATTTTAACTCGATTCCTCTGTCTTCAGCAATGGTTACCAATAATAACCGAAACGTCAAAAATCCAATGTAGAATTTTAATTTTTCTCCTTGTGAAACACCACCAACTCCAACCTAATTTAATTTTAAATGAGAATAGATCAGTATTTTTTAATTTAAATCAACATGGCCTGCAAATAGCAAGTGATATCTGATTAATAATAAAGGAATAAAAATATCAATAATTCATATGAATTTGGATAAAGTTTAGCAACGATTCGTTGCAGTTTATTTTTTTATTGTAATCAAAAGTATTTATATATTTCTCATTACGTTGTATGTGAAATTTTTGGAATTTATTGATCGTTTTTTTTCGTGATATTTTTTCTCAGCCTAAGCCATAGCGTTTATTAGTAAAGTTTTTCAGTAAAAGATAGCTTTTATGCCTTAGCTATTTCGGAATTGAAATAAAATCATTAATGAATCAAACATTTTGAGTATATTTTCTTTTGAAACTAGGTAGAATTTTTTCCAAAAAATCACCTCGGGGCGTATAGCCAACTTATATTAAAAAAGAAAGAATTTACATTTTTAGGTTAGAATCTAGGATTTTATTGGAGAGCATTTGTTTATATTGCGTATCAGAGTGATTCATCCCCTCGAGAGTTGAACGCGAGAACTCCCAATGCTATCCGGGTTGTTAGTTCATAGCCTTGAGAAAAAAACACTCCGACCTGCAATATATTTTAAGCGAACAATTTTCACCCCATTACTAGAGAATGGATAAATAAAAATTTAGCCTAAGTGAAAAAAAAAGTTTTTTTCATAAAGATTTTGAGTATTTTTTTCTTTTGAAACTAGATAGAATTTTTCCAAAAAAACTAAATTATTAATTAATTATGACACGAAGTGTGAGAGCTTCTCATTTAAAAATAAGACTTTTTTGTACAAAAATATTTACCCTTATTATATAGGGTGGGGCATAAAGATCTACTCATTTTGAAGAGGTATAAAAAATGAAAAAATTTAAATATTTAAATTTAAAAACTGAATATATTTTTGAAAAAGAATATCAAATAAATTTTTTAAATATGTTTTAAACATTATCAGACAAAAAGTGAGAGGGGTCAAAAATGAAAATTCTAACCCTTTGGACCAAACTCAACCAAATTGTGTAAACATATGATGTGGACCTCCAGAAGGCTAGACATGCAAAAACTAACCCGTTTTGTATACATAGTTTGGTCGAAAGCGCTAGAATTTTCATTTACGACCATCGCCCCATTTTGGGTGGTTAGTTTTTCTATTTCTAGCCTTTTTGGGGCCCACAGAATATGTATACAAAATTTGGTTGAGTTTGGTCGAAAGGGCTAGAATTTTCATTTTTGACCCCCCCCCCCCCCCTCTTTTTTTCGTCTGATATAATGTTTAAAACACATTTATATAAAAAAAAATTATGTTTTTTTAAATTTTTTCATTTTATTATACCTCTTCAAAATGTGGTAGATCTTTATGCTCCACCCTGTATAAATATTTGGCAAAATCTTCAGGTAGTAAAATTCAACCTGAATGAATATTACAATTTGGAACTTTTTTGAGAGCATGGGTTACGTAGTCTTTACTTAAAAGGAGCTTTTGAAGTCGCGCTTAGGGCGAGAACCATTACAATATTTTACCCATGCTACGCTATGGATAAAGTAAAAAAAATCATCATTAATATATTTATTAAATAAAAACAAAAATAAATCCGGCCAAAGGAGATGAGGCATTGCCATGAGTGGATGCAACGAGATAATGATTCTTTTTTGAGTATAATCTAATTATAATTCTACAATAAGATTCACTTCTTATTATATAAATAAATAAATCGTTTTTCCACACATGGATTTTATTTTTTTACCTGAGTTGCGATTTATACTAATTCAAGATCATTAAAATTAAACTCTTCTAGCATACTTCAGAGATTTTTGTAAATTTACTATATGTTTACAATACAAGATTCCGTATGGTAAAAAAAAATATATATATATATTATATTGGTAAAATTACATTAACTCATTGCGAATTGTAACTTTACTTTTTCCTTGTATTAATTAGTAACAAATATAAATAAATAATAAATAAATAAATAAATCTTTATTCCTCGACCTGCTTAGAGGCACAAGTCCTCGGTGGCTACGTCCTCCAAACATCAATACAATCGAGCTACAATACGTTAACAAACATCAATACAAATTAATTACAACAATTTAACAAAAAAAAAAAAAAGAAAAAAATAGAAATGTATGCTCATTAACAAATAACATGACCATAGATTTCCATCAAAAGACAAAAAGTAATTTAAAAATTACGCGCAAAAACCCGATACCAGGAGCAAGCGACGCATTAGCCACCCCGGCATTTGCCATAAGTTGTTAAGGAAACCTGGTCAAAACTTTAACAAGGATGGTATGACCTCAGCTAATCTCTGCTTGTGAGAACTAAATAAAATTTTGTACAATTCTTGGACTTTAGGACTTGACAAAATTTATAATTGATTTAATCATAGGAGGCAGAGGACTATAAACCCAAGTAGTAATAAATAGACAGACTTCCACAAATCAATGCCAGATCCTACAAATGAATGCAAACCTACATATTAATATCTGAATTAACTAACTTGTAGGAACCAGAATATATTTAAATTAATACCATTCTTCCCTATATCCTTATAATCTATATAACCATCTAAATCAGGGATGAGCAACCCGCGGCCCGCGGGCCGCATGCGGCCCTTTAAATATTTTTCTGCGGCCCGCCGAGCATTTCTAAAATAGAATTTTATTATTCGTCTCGATTATTTATAAACAATAATAATTTGTTATTTATTATATTGTTAATAAATATTTTTAATATATTTTTTATTAATAATAATAATTTGTTATTTATTAATTTTTCTCCCATCAATAAATTAATTATAATGTTATGTTAGTAGTAGTCGCCAATTTATAAATCGGATACTATACAATTCGGGATTCAATCTGACACTAGCGCCACCATCGAATGTAATTTGACAGATTAAAACATATGATTTATGTCAAAGTATACTTCTTTCGAGTTAGTTTGAATCGCGAATACATAGACGAGTTACTCATTTATCGGCGACTTGTTCAAACATGCAATAATATGGCGACGTGGTTTTCAATACCGAAGTACGTTGGCTTAGTAGAGGTGCAATGCTAAAAAGAGTATACGCCTTAAAAAGTGAAATACAATTGTTCTTGGATATGAAGGAATATGCCTTTCCTCATTTTGGTGATAAAGAATGGATGTCCGATTTTGCGTTTCTTATCGACATAACTCAGCATCTCGGTGATCTTAATGTGGAACTTCAAGGCAAAGGACAGTTTATTCACAATTTGTATGATAAAATTCAAGGCTTTGAGCGCAAATTAAAATTGTGGAAACAGCATCTTTTGCAGAATAATGTGTCTCACTTTCCATATTTAGAAAAAGAAAACGTTACTACTTCTCAAAAATACGTACAATATATAGACATTTTAATCAACGAATTTCAATTACGATTCCAAATGTTCAAAGCTGAGAAGATAGCGGTTTCCATGAAAATGTTTTCTTCGCCATTTAATATCGATGTGGATACAGTTCCTGAAAACTTTCAAATGGAAGTGATTAACATACAGAATAATACCGATTTAAAAAATGTATTTTTCTCAGTAAACATCGATAATTTTTATAAATCTTATGTGAGCCCTGAGAAATTTCCGCTTTTGACGAAAAATGCAAAGCAAATGATGTCTCTTTTCGGAAGTACGTATGTATGCGAACAATTATTTTCAACCATGAAATTAATCAAAAATGACCACCGATCAAGACTGAGTGATGCTCGATTAGAAAGCTGCATACGTGTAGCTACTTCATCAATACCGGCTGATATTGATCAGCTTATATCGAAAAAGCAGTGCCAAATTTCTCATTAAAGTTTTCAAGTAAATTAGTTTTTCTGTTCTTCTTTTATTTGTTTTTATTTTGCATTAACATTTATATACACTTATAATATACACTTATAATTATATAAAATATTTACTTTTTAAATTTTGCATTTTTGTTCTTTTCTTGTCGCATTAAAATTTATATATGAAATATTTACTTTTTTTAATTTTGTATTTTTATATTATAATGTTTATTAGTATATATATAAAGCTTTGTAAATTATTAGTAAGTGCGGCCCGCCACAAAATTTTAAAATTTAAATTGGCCCGTGGGTTAAAAAGGTTGCTCACCCCTGATCTAAATCATCCACATAACAAAAATACCACCACTGGTTTCAACACCTATACTTCTAGTCCCACCCTGGATTGACTATCCCTTTTAACCATATTATCTAAAAAAAAGAAAAAATATTTTAAAAATAAACAAAATATTTACCTTAGTAACGCAGAGATTTCCTTATTCCAGCCTAATTTCAAAACCAACCCTTGCTTTTTCTATCTCTAAATGGAAAGAAGAGTTAACAAACCCCTTCCCCAAAAGAGACAAAAAAAGAACTAATAAAAACCTACCAAAAAGCTTCAAATTCGAAAGACAGCTTTTTGTTTACCCACCAGACTTATTTGTGTAAGATAAATATGTTGTAAGATTATATAAAATAATGGTAGGTATGTAATATTAATAAAAAAGTTTTAAGGCCGGACTTCCCATTTTTTATAGTAAAATTATATAATAAATTTTTAACAGTGTAATCTAATTATATATATAAAATTTTGAAAAAAAATAATTATATATATATTAAATATATTTTGACTTAATTGATTTGACAGCTGCCAATGTGACGAATTTCAAATTAAAAAAAAAATTGATTTCGACAAATAAAATAAAATCTCATCGTACAATGGTAAATGGCTATTTTTATGTCGCGGAAAAAATCCTCGAAATGACGAATGGCGTATGCGAGATATACATGAATCAAGCTTAACACTGTAGCTGAAGTCAAATATCCAGCCGTATTCATCACTATTTGGAGATAGTGGTTGTAAAAAGGGTGAAATCGTGATGCGTGCTAATCAATGTCTAGCTAATATCCAGACTATCGAAATGCCAGTAGAAAGATGAATCGGTCTCTTTGAAAGATATACGGACAAGCTGGTTAGATCTGCCTTGTCTTTAAGATTAATGGAGAAATCCTTGTCGCTGAAAGACACTCGAATCGCAAGAGATAGTTGCTCAAAGACTAGCCAGCCGCCTGGGGAATCCACTTCCTCCCTAGAACTCGCATAAAAGAATTCGAGCTCTGGTTGATCGTTTTCGATAAAAAAATTGAACGAAAAAGTAGAATTTTTTCTGGATTAGGTAAGCTCTCTGAAAATTTTGCAAATATCCACTAACACAGCCAACTAGCTATACGATGAATTTGCCCGCAATTAATTTGTCCGACCCTCACCTCCAGCGGTTGCTGATTTTTGCCAATAAGGGGCCATCCACAAATTACGTCATACGTTAAGAGGGGGGGGGTGAGTCATAAGTTCCGTGACGTCACATGTATAAATCTAAAGTATTAAAACTCAACTCTAACGAAAAATTGAAAAGTTTTTGTTTTACCGAGAGTAGCAGAGTTGTTGATTCACAAAGAGAAACAAAGAGGTTGTCCTCTGCTTGATGCAAATAAACATACACACATATATATATCGAGATGATATATCTGTATATATATATATTATTTATTAATTATTAACGAAAAACTGTAAAATATCCATGGACACAAGATGATTAAATTTTGTATCGTTCATTTGATTTGTAATGTTTTGTAAAATTCTTGAAATGCTTGATTTATTATATTATTGATTTTATGAAAAAAGATTTTAAATCAGTGGCGGTTGGTGACTCTTCAACCAGGTGATGGTGTCCAAAAAACTACATTCATTTTTGGAAATTTTATTTTAATTTTTGCAAATTTCATCGAATATGGTATCATTTTCGTTATTTTTTAACCGACTAAAAAAAAAGAGGAGGTTCTCAATTCGACTGAATTTTTTTTTGTGTATCTATGTTACCTGATTTCTTCGCCAAATGTGAACAGATTTTGATGATTTTTTTTGCATTGGATTCAGTATGGTACCATATTAATTTGGTCAAGTACTAAAGATATGATCAATGACAATCTAGCGGAAATCTAGCATCAATTCATATGAGCAAATAATCGAAATTATAATAAAAAAATATTTTATAAAAAAAACAATCTTAAAACGTTCATTTAAAACCCACTAACATTTCGAGAGAATTCCTCTATTTATAAATTGAATTTTATATTTTAATCATTTTGTGATTCATTCATACGAATCTTCCTTTCACTATTGTCAACATCACTAAAAAGAGAAAAATAAAAATAATTTTTAGAAAAAAAATAAAACCCACTTCAAAAAAATTAAATGCAACAAATAAAAAATAAGAACTCAAAAATCAAATAAAATGCACTAAAAGGTATAAAATAATTATATAATTTAGTTACAACTAAACGTCAAAATTGTTACATGAATTCACTTTTTGAAGTCGGTGCCAAACATAAACATTTTATGAATTGCACTCATCGGATCATACCTAGTACGTTTGGCGGGTAATGAAGACAACATAAGTAAGCTCGCTTATATAGTTTGTTTGGCACCGACTTCAAAAAGTAAATTCATGTAACAATTTCATCGATTAGTTGGAACTAAATAAGATAAGTATTTTATACCTTTTAGTACATTTTATTTTATTTTTGAATTCTTATTATTTTATTTGTTGCACGTCATTTTTTTGAAGTCGGTATTTTTTTTTCTAAAAATTATTTTTATTTTTCTCTTTTTAGTAATATTAAGAATAGTGAGTGACTTATATTAATACCTTGCATGCATCTCGTAAGAGAAAGATTCGAGCGCATGAATAAGAAATTGATAATAAAATTCAATTCATAAATAGAGAAATTATCTCGAAACGTTAGCGGGTTTTAAATGAACGTTTTAAGATTTTTTTTTATAAAAGATTTTATTTATTATAATTTTGATTATTTGCTCATAAGAATTGGAGATTTCCGTTATTTTGTCATTGATCATATCATCAGAACTTGACCAAATTAATTTGCGATTACCTCTAAAATATCATCTTTCCAATAAAAAAAGAATTATCGAAATCAGTCAATAAACAAAAAGTTATGCGTGAACATACATAAGAAAACAGGTCCAATACCAATGAAAAAAATGGGGCCAATGGGGTTCGAGACTGAACCCAATGCAAAGTAAAGTAAAAAGTCATCCAAATCGGTCAACATGGTAAAGAGAAATAAATGTTCAAACACAAAAAAAAAACAGACATTCCATTGAATTGATAACCTTCTTTTTTTTCAAAGTCGGTTAAAAAAAATGAACGAAAAAGTGGAATTTTTTCTGGACTAGGGACGCTCTTTGAAAATTTTTCAAATACTATCACAGCCAACTAGCTATAGGATTAATTTTCTCGCGATAATTTTTCCTTGCGACAAGTCTGTCCCCCGATGAATTTGGCCAACCCTCACCTCTAGCGGTTGCTGATTTTTGCCAATAAGGGGCCATTCACAAATTATGTCACACGTTAAGGGGAGGAGGGGGTAGCAGTGCAGGATTTACTTATAAGCTACACAAACTATCGCTTAGGGCCCCTACTTTGTTGGGGGCCCTCCAAAAAAATTGTCCGAGTGAGCAATTGTCATATTTACTTAATATACTGCAGCATTATTTGTCCCCGAGGGGTGAACCGTGACCTAAAATCGTGTACACTTAATTCCACTTTCATTTACAAGTAGAAGACAATAGATGACAATAGATTATCTAATGTTAAATTGAAAGCTTTTGTGCCGAGAGTAGCAGAATTTTTATATATTGAAGGAGGCAATAAAAGAGTGTGTCTTCTGCTGGAATTATAAATTTTATTTATTTATAACGAGACTATAGTTTCGAGGGCTTTGCCCTCTTCATCAGCCTATTACGATTGATTCACAGGAATTAATTTATGAATTCATAATATCTAATGAATTCCAAAGTAATTCCAAATAATTCCAAAGGCGGTGTACATCAAATTCCAATCGCGGTTCACCCCTCGTTTTTCCCAATGGCGCACGTCAGGAAAGTCCCATACTCTTCTCCCAATATTTTAGTTTAATATAATTTCTTAATCCTTATAACATATGTTTCAAGAGATTAGAGCCTTAAGCCTTTGTAAAATGTGCCTTTTAAAAGAACTTTTGTTTCTTTTTACCTGAGTTTGAATTTTTAAGTTTGTTATGAATAAAAATGATTTTAAGTTAAAGATTTATTATTCCACAATCTATATACTTCTTAATCGTATTTCAGTTTAACCCTCGAGGTATCCGTAAATCATATTTGCCACTGACGTACTATATAATATCTGGACTTATAAAGGGCCCCATATCTCAAATAGCTTAGGGTCTTATCAAGTCTAAATCCGGCCCTGGGGGATGGGGTCAACAAAATGTGACATCGTGTGACAAGAGGAAGGGGGGCGAGTCATAAGCTTCGTGACGTCACATATATAAATCTAAATTATTAAAACTCAACTCTAACGAAAAACTTTAAAATGTCCATGGACACAAGATGATTAAATTTTATATTCGTTCATTTGATTTGTTATGTTTTGTAAAATGTCTAAAATGCTTCAATTATTATTGAAAAATTGTATAAAAAAGATTTTAAATCAGTGGCGGTTGGTAACTTTTCAACCAGAGGATGCTGTCCAAAAAACTACCCACATTTTTAGAAATTTTATTTTAATTTTTGCTTTTTTTTGCAAATTTCATCGAATACGGCATCATTTTCGTTATTTTTCATAATAGTGATCTTCATCGCATTCTTAAGTATCAATGGTTTTATTTGACTATAAGGTATTCTTAGACTCTAAATTTAGTATTTTTTTCTTTACATGACAAATTTTTTGAGGGGTGATACTACTAACTACTATTTTTTTTTCTAATTTTTCTTTTATTGACCCCTAGGATCGGGGAACCCAGGGGTTTCGCGGTTCCCAGGTTGAGAATAACTGGTCTATTGCATTCTTAGTTATTTCCGATCTTATATATTGAGAATTCCTACAAATGGATTAGTTCAAAGATTTCCTTTTTTGTATTATTTCTATTTTAATAGTTCCTCAGCGAGAATAATTTTTATTCGACTGAAACTCGTCTGAACTTGTCTTTGACATGCTTGAACTGGAAGAAATACCAGGCAGGGAGATCAAACCTTCTATCGGCACCTTTTTCGGAAAATCATTCATATTAATTGCCCCTTGAAACTATGCAACAACTTTATTTCATTTCGAGAACCAATGTACTTTTCAATGCTCCAACAACCCTTACTTAATAAAGGCTTCATAGACAGGTCAAAATAAGTCAAATTTTAAAAATATATTCAATCGTAAATTCAGAAATTAGAGTAAGAAAAATTGTTCACGAATCCGAATGAAACGAAACGATGATTCGTGACATGAAACTCGATTCTGTTGAAGCTTAAAGAAATTTTTTGTTTCCCCCATTCTTAGAGCAGTCAGATTTTTTGTTGCTAAAAAGTCGATGAAATTTTTTTGGCGAATGAGGAAAGTACACTCCTTTTTGGTCCTAGCTGCCGGATACAAATTTACAATTTTTTAAGAAAATAATATTATAACCCTTATTTCGATGCTCCTACAACCCTAATATTAAAATAAATTGAAAAATGTTTGTTTTTCCGAGAGTAGTAGTGTTGCTGAATCATAAAGAGAACCAAAGAGGTTTTCCTCTGCTTGATGCAAATAAAAGAATGTTTAACTAACTTGTCTGCTAAATAAGAACATAAATTTACAAAATCCACTCGATACTGACCCCATAAAAAATAATATTTAGAATTAAAAAAAACAAATAAATAATATATATATACATATATTAATATATTTGATATATTTGTGTGTATGTTTATTTGCATCAAGCAGAGAAGAACCGCTTTGACTCTCTTTATGATTAAAATAAACTATGAATAAATTTCCCCAATGGATATAATTGAAACATATATCTGTAACTTCAATTAACTTTGATACAAGCCTCAAATACCACGCTCAAATTTCAGCTACTATAAATTATAAAAAAAATTCTGCACCTCTGTATCTTTCACTTTACCATGTGTTTTATTCCCTGAACACCGCCCTTAAAGCATAGAATAGAAAATAATGTAGACATAAATTTTTAATCTCCCATGGAAAAGTTACAAATGAAAGCTATTTATTTAACTATATAAATAAATATAAATTATTCATCTTTTCAAAAAGAATTTTTTCGAGATAAAAGGTTTAAATAATTTAATCATGCATTAGACGATTAGACTATTAGAGTCTATATTAACAGACATCGTAAGGACATAGGTTCAATTCAATGACTGTCCGAGATTAAATTAAATTGAACTATAAATGTATAATTTTTATTTTTATTTTTTTATAACAAGTTTTCATAGTTGAATCTTGAATAGTTTTTAATATGTCGACATTTTAAATTTTTATTTTTGCAAATATAAATTAAATAATTGAAAAATATTTTTGCTTAGAAAAAAAAGTTTTTTCGGAAATGAAATATTTGCCCCTGAGGGAAATTTAAGAAGTAGGTATATATGACTAATCGGTTTATCTTAGTCAGAGCGCTGTATTAGATGAAAAAAAATCCTAGTGCACAACATAAATTACACTCAAGGAAAGAAAGCCCGAATGATATTTTTTTAATACTCTTTTTGCTAATCACGAGAAAGTTGAGACTCAGAGCTTTTAATTGAGAACATAAAATGTCGATCGCTATTGGGAGGGCTAAGAGCTGTTTTATGAGATAATCGGTACTCTTGGCGTAACTAGCATTAAGATTGAAGTAGTTTTTGGAGACGGACTGATAAGTGAATTGACACTAAATTCTGCTGAGAATGAAATAAGGTGAAGTGGAGTAAGAGCGTAAATAGGGCAAGTCCGTATACAGCAGCTCTTTATTCAAATATAAACCAAAATATAATAGTGAATTGCTAGAAATCTATTTTTTGGGGATATGGTATGATAGTCATAGATATCGCACCATTCTGGATGGACTTCCCCTATTTATTGAAAGTGTGGACCTCATGTGAAAGCAAAACCCAAGTTCGGTATCACCATCAAAGTGTCATAGTTTTTATTGATATTTACTGTTCTTTTCGATTATTTTTGGTAAGTGTGAAAAACATACATTAACAATCATGTTAAATAGATAAATGTTATTGTTTCTTTAAAATTTATTGAGAAAAACGCTACTCTGCTCTAGCCCCGTAAATGTGTGTGCCTGGGGCAAATGCAGACTATCCACTGGGGTATAGTAAGAGCGCAGTAGTGTATATTCTTCTTCTCCTGGCCTTTTTCCATTTCCTTTTATTTGAGGTCGGCTCTCCTGATCATTTTTCTCCAGAGGCATCTATTCTGGGTCGTTATTGGGTTTATTTCGCTATTGGCTAGGTCGTTCTTTGCTACAGACATGCAAGTAAGGCGAGGTCTTCCGCGTTTTCTCGGTCTAGTACTATTAAGGTCCAGCACCTTCCTGGCCATGTGATCTGGCCTCCACATTACGTGGCCGTACCATCGCATTCGCGTTTCTGCGAGTTTTTCTTGAACTTTAAATGTACCTCGTATGTACCTGTTTGATACTTTGTCTATGAGGGTAACTCCCGCAGACCATCTGAGCATTCTCATTTCAGCAACGTGTAGTTTGTTATCTTGTTGCTTTTTCAGTGGCCAGCACTCGGAGCCGTACAGCATCGCCGGCCTCACCACAGTTTTGTAGATTTTGCTCTTGATACGGATAGGCATCCTTGAATCGCATAGCACTCCGAAAGTTGCCTCCATTTCTACCAGCCTCCATTTCTGCCAGTAGTGTATATAACTTAGTCAATTTATATGATCGTTTTATTTGACTAAACTTGTTGAAAAATCCTTCTATATCTTTAAAAGTGTATAACTTTTAAACAAATTAACATATTTTAATGCGGAAAAAAGCATTATGTAGTTGACTTGCTGAATAATTCTGGTCTTGCCCCACAACATAAGTACAACGTTTCAATGAATTTTAAATAAACATGTACGCAATTGCCCCGTTTTTGGGCAAGTGCGGAGTAGTATGCATCTTTTATAATTTTCCTTAATAATGAACATATTGAAGTGAAATCGGTGATTAGATCAATGTTAATTAAAGAATAAATACGCGGGTATTTGTTGATATACTATATATAAATGTTAAAGTATTATACACCAAATTAAAGATATATATGTTCTAAGTCAAACTTACAAAAAACTGGTCCGCTCTTACCCCAGTTCACCTTACTATATAATATTGTTACTGCCACTGCGTGAGAAACCAGAGAGGAATGTCTCATTGTATTCACTTCACTGACCTTTTAAAACCCTAAGACGGTTTTTGAATAAAAAAGATAGATAGTTATAATTAACTCCTTTTTTTTAGCTTTGACTGCGTCATGAAAATCCACTCAAGTAACTAGCATTATTTTCTAGGGTGGCCCTAAAGTTCATTCTCTATTTTACTTGAATTTTTTTTTAGGGATTTTTCTGGTGGGGCTCAGACATCCTAGTATGATTCGTGCCCACCCTAGCTCACCAGTTGTTATGCGTCTGCCCGTACCCTAAAATAGTAAAGTTTTCTATTTAAATTTAGTAGGAACGGCCTTTTGCACTTGGATGGACTAACGATGCTCGTTATTAGAAGAGTGTTTATTTTTCAATCCCGAAAATCAGCATTTCAATAGATCGATCTTTGATATGCTTAAAGCTAAAAGTATTATAAAAATAATATAAAAAGAAAAATGTTGAAGTGAAAGCAAATATTCAGCTTAAAATTTGAAAAATTAGAAAGTTCTATCAACAAATTAATCTAATATAAAAAAATTAGAATTTTTTTTGATCATTATAAACTAGTGCCTAGGGCCGATAGAAATAAATCTTTAACGTTCTAAATTGCAAAAATTCAAGAAGTCTTCGAAACTTGGAATATAAGTAATTAAAAGCATAATAAACACACTGTTAAAATTTGAAGACCATTTACCACACCAAACTTGAAATAATCTCAATTAAAAATGAATTTTTTTACATATGGTAGATTGGGAAAGGGTGGGAAAATGATCATTATTTTTTTTTTCATTCAAGGACTTTTACCATCTTGATGAAAACTAATATTTGTTAGAATAATAAATTCGGAGTAACTCAAATAAAATTGAAATTATTTACCACGTAGTTTTGATAAAAAATAAAAAAAAACATATTTAGGCGATTATTTTTAGTGGAGGGATATAAGATCAATGGCTTGGAAACATACATACATAGATAGATAGGTACATATAGAGGCAGGCACAAATGCGATTTAGTAGTATAGTATTATACATTTTAGTTCGGATTAAAAGTTTTTCAGATTTGAATAATTTTCTTTCCATATTTGGCTTTTTCGAGTAAAAAGAAATACCTAATAAGCCTTTGTCTTCTTATTTTTGAAAAAAGATAATATTTGATAAAATGGTATTTTTGTATTTATTTTTTATTTTCAAATGTGGCCCGTGTAAGCCAAAAGATTGGCCACTCCTGATCTAGAACTTGTAGCAATAATTTTAATTATTTTGAACCACACTCCCCCATCATTTCGGATTCTTATGAAAAATATTCCAGATTATAAAAATATGGATTAGAATCATATGCTAAGACATTTAACTAGTGATAAATTTTAAAAAAGATAATTTTCTAGTGATTTGTTTGAAAATTGAAAAGTAACTCTTGTCGTCCCAGTACCAACCAGATCAATTCAGCCAGGCTGCTTTGGTGGCCGCCCATTCCTGCCTTAGCACACAAATTACTTTTTTGTTTTTTATTTAATTTTTTTGTTTTTAACTAATAAATTCTATTTACATTTTTATTATCTCTAGTTAAGGGAAAAACGATTAGTGAAACATACAGGTATTGCATTTTAATTTTAAATTCATTCGAATTTATTGCTGTCATTGTTCATTGCTCTCTCTTTCTTCATTTTAATATTATATATATATTACTATTTAGAGTGAATAAAACATTCTGATTAAATCGTTTTTTTTTTATACTCTACTCTTAACTAGCTCGAATTCAGTCCAAATTCATGCAAAAATTTGACCGGCTATAATCTGACATCTCATCCCTAAACCAATTTACATACACTTCCACACACATACCTACACGTACATGTAAAAAAATCAAACATATTCATTTAGGATTTGACCAAATGACCATTATTCCCGAGATCATTCAAAAATGAAAATAAAAAAAAAGATAAAATACTTTACATTACTATACTCCAAACATTATTTAGGAAAAGTATGATCATGATATATGGAAGTGAAACCATGAAAATTTTATAAAAATTCAATTTTCTATTTCCGCAGATTCAACAGATTGAGTTATCTCTTTCGCTCTGCTTTCAGCTTTCCTGAATCTTACCATATTCAAATCTTCTAACCCAATTTCAATATTACCAATAGGGTAGTGAAACTTTGACTTATAATCGAGATTATTTTTTAGATCGAATCGCGCTTCAGACAGAACAATTTTTGCCTCTGTCAAAAATTCAAGCCTCCTAAACAAAACCAGAGGATGGCAACGAAAAACCACGCCTATGAACAATTTCTCCAGGAAAATTATTATGAAGAGGATGCTTCCATAGTAATCGTCGAAATCGAGCATGGCATTTAAAGAAGAAAAATTAAAGAATAACAAATAAAAAAAAATAGTTTCATGGTATATACTATAAATGGGGTAAGTATTCCACGACAAATCGGTCGATTTGAAAAATTTTAATTTTTTTTATTTCCTTGATTTTTTAACATTTTTTAGTACCTATCCATCAAAACACTCTTCCTGGTAAATTTTGAAAAATTTTTGATCACCGGTTTAAAAGATATCGAATTTCGGTTTTTCGCCTATAACATCTTCAAAAATGGTCGAAATTCAAATTTTTTTTTTGAAATTTTTGTTTTTTACCACATACCTTTTAGAAAAAAAATAGAAAAATAATATTTAAAGTGTTTTTATATGCGATTTTTGAGTTTGAAAATTTTAATTTTGTTTTTGAAACTGTATGCACTCTTCGATTCTTTTGATAATTTTTTATTTTAAACTTCTATTCATTCTACAAATTTTATGATCAGGTTGATAGTGGTCCAATGATAATTACTATTTTTTTCGAAAATTTTTTATTGCTTATTAACCATTATTAAAACCACTTTTGGTATTGAGATCCCTTTTTTTAGTTATTTTGAATTGATTTTCATCGTTAACAGGTGTTTAAAATAAATAATTAGTATTTTAGATTGTTGAAAGAAAATCCAAATCTAGAATCTAAAATCTAAAAAATAGTAATTATCATTGGCCCACTTTCAACCCAGTCTTAAAATTTGTAGAATGAATAGAAGTTTAAAATAAAAAAATATCAAAAAATAGAAGAGTAACATACTTACAGTTTCAAAAACAAGATTAAAATTTTCAAACTCAAAAATCGCTTATAAAAACAATTTAAATAATTTTTTTGTATTTTTTCTAAAAAATAGTAGAAAAAGTATGTAAAAAGACAAAAATTAAAAAAAAAATTGAATTTGGACCATTTTTGAAGAAGTTATCAGCAAAAAACCGAAATTCGATATCTTTTAAGCCGGTCATCAAAAAAATTTCAAAATTTACCAGGAAGAGTTTTTTGATAGGTACTAAAAAAACGTCAAAAAATGAAGGAAATCAAAAATTAAAATTTTTCAAACCGTTCGATTTGGAGTGGAATACCCCATATATATATAGCTTCTAGAATAAAGCCCATTTAGCCATTTATCCGGAAGTATATGTTTACTTGAAGATTTTTCCTATAATGCAAGTTCGCATTTTTTTATGGTTTTCACAAAACTGCTTAGGGGAAAGCCAAAAAAATTAATTTGAATGAAGAAAATTGGTATGATGATTTCAAATAAGGGAGAAACTAATGTGAAAGTCGTGTGGTGACCACGCCAGTTGATATATGTATGCATTGCATACACATATAAGAGTGTGTGTAAATTGGTGTAGGGGTCAGATTAATTTCTGGTATTGATTATTTAATAGTGAATACTATGGCATGGGTATTTAATATGTTATTCCTTAATTACTATATTTTATTTTATTTTTAAAAGTAAAAAAACATATTTAGAGTATTTCCCAAACATCACTGATGTATATATTTGTGTTATGAGATATTTTAGTTATTTATTTGTAATACAAATATTTCCCATCCATGGCACTTTTTCCCAAAGGTAATCTCTCCCCCTTGAGCCCGAAACATAAAATAAATTTCCTGTTTGAATGTAAAATTCAAAATGGAGGTAATAATTTAATAAATAATTAAAAAAAATTCACAGAGAGGGAGAAACAGAAATCCTCAACACGGCAAGCTTTCAATTAAATGAATTAAAGGGAAGAGATGATATATTCTGGAGATTGGTAACGGAAACTTTCCAGTAAGAAGTTTTTCGCAAATTTCCATTAATTGAAAGTTCAAAGTTTTAACTATATAGAAAAGTTTACAAAGAATCTAAAAATTGATCATCGAAATTAAAGCAACAAGTTTAAAAATATTTGACTCCTGAGGGGGCGAAACCTTCTGACATGTAATATATACATTATTATCTACTAAAATCTTTGATTAAATTGTCCTTATTGATCTACTCATTTGATTAAAATATAGTTATGATACCCGGAGTTGTTATTTTTGAAAAAATCCCATCTATTTTTCAAAAATAAAATACTAAAATGTTTGTATTAAAAATTCTCAGTTTAAAATTTTAGAAACAGTTATTGAGTATGTATTCTTATTTGAAGACAATCGAATGGAAGAAAGGGTGCACCGAGACAATCCAGTACTTAGAGGTCATCCATAAATTAAGTCACGCGAATTTCATGATTTTTAAACCCCCCCGTCCTTGTCACAGGTGGTCACATTTGTCTGCCCCCCCCCCCTGGCGACGTCACATATTTTGCAATTTTAAATTTAGAAATTATTAAATTAAAACAGCACTTCCAAAATTATTTATATATTTTTATTTAAAACAATGGCGTGCGGTCCATGGATGCTGTGGATGCGGCGCATCCCTAAAATTTCAAATATTTAGAGTATTTTCATAAATACATAATAAGGCGAATTTCAAAAATTTCAGAAGGATCTTTAAATTTTCCAATTATTATCCGTTATTTCAAATATTTCTATAAAAAACATTTTTTGGATAATAATATGATTTTTATTTTAATTTTAAAATTTGTATCCGGCACTTATGACCAAACAGGAGTGTACTTTCCTCTCCCGTCAAAAAAATGTTCATCGACTTTTTAGCAGCGAGTTACGCCTGTCGAGGAGAGAAGGCAATTGTTCTCAGTCAGCGAACTCTGCAAAGTTTTATGCAAAAATGGAAGAGTGAAACGATGCGAAGGCTTTGCCAATCAGGTGCTTTGCCATCGCCCCGTTCGTTCGTTAAAATTTTTCTCATTTTGTTCCCCATCTCAAACGTACGTTAACTTTTTTTATCAACTATTCTATAAGCAAAGATCACTTTTTATTTTAAATTTAGCTGCATCGTCAGACTTTCGACAAAAATATATTCAGAAATTTTTAAAAAATCTTATAAATTCGATTGTTTTAAGGCTCTCACACCATTATTTACGGAGATAGAGACGTTTAATGATTTTAAAGACAAAAAAAGGAGTTGAGTAAGGCGTCAAATTATATCAGAAGAGAACTCCATTATTACGAGGGATCACTTACTATATGTATTTCTCATTAATTTATTTCATTACTCCCAAAATTTGTCAATTATACTAATCGGATTACCGAAATTGAAACCTTCTGGTGGCTAATCAGCTGGCCGGCTGTCCATTGGCGGCGCCAGCTTTTTCTTTTCAATTGGGCGGCCCACGGCAAAAACATTTGGATGGTGGGCATCAAAAATGTGAATTATTTCGGCTATTTCTGATTTTTGTATGAATTAGATTTTATTTTATAATACTTTAGGTATAATGTATAACTATTATTATTGTATAGGGTCTATAATATTGAAAACGATTTACCTTTTGTTAATTTTTTCAACTTGGTTTTTCAATATTTTTTTGCTCAAATGCTCAATTTAAAAGGATGGATCAATGGTTGGGCGAGAACAATTTGGGTTGGGCGGTCACCACACCTCGCTCAACCCTGGTGCTGCCACTGAGGCTGTCCCCCCCACCCTAGAAAAATTTCCTAACTACGCCAATGAGCATATTATTAACTTATAATTGAATAAATCGTAAAATTTCAATAAACAAGACAGCTGAGAAACTTATTTGAAATTTTATACTTTCTTACTTTAATTTAACTTCCGAAATGACCATGTTCTAAGAAGCATTAGCTGTCAAATTCAATATTATATGGTTCACCAGTTTGTGGTTTTCATGTAAAGCTTATTCTATCTGATAATCTTTATCAATTATCTCGGATTAGATTCTAAGATTCTTAATGCGATGTTACTAAGATCTAGTTAAGCTCATTAATGCCTTGCCTGAAAATTTTTATAATTTCTTAGAACAAGACATTTTCCACCCTTATCGTGGCATTACCAGAGGATCGAATTATTTTAAAATAAATCTAATGATTTTAATTAAAACTCAAGAACGATCGCCTAGGTTAATTATTTAAGATACAATATTAAACAAATTTAATTATAATACAATTTTGGAAATGATTAAGTAAACTCTTTTTCTCTTTTTCCGAAAAGTGTGCATCCGCCGATAGAAGGTTTGAAGTCCCCCCCCCAGTTCAAACATGTCAAAGACAAATCTAGACGAGTTTTAGTCAAATAAAAATTGTTCTCTCCAAGGAATTATTAAAATAGTAATAATACAAAAAAGGAATAAATAAATATGTTTCGAGAATTTTTGGACTAATCCATTTCTAAGAACTCTCTTGAAGATGTAATTCAATATGAACAACACTAATTGTGAATTAGTATTTTATTATGTCAGCAATATTATTAGCTGTACAATTTGTACAAAATTTGTTTCGCTGAACAACTATCTATCTACTCTTATTAAACGAGCAAAAATTGTATATTTATATATTTATTTATTTATATATTTGTATCTTGGTTCTATTTTGAAAATGGCCATACCGATTTTGATGAAATTCACGGGTTAGGGGGTTTTTTCGGGGTTGACAATTCGATCTGTGACGGTCTCATCTTCAGCAAATTTGTTTTTGATGGGTTTTTTTCGTAATCAAATTAATTATTCTCAGGTAGACAAATCCCATTCTTAGGGATTTAAAAAAGGTTTCCCTTTTCTTTTTGTGCCCAGGCAGACAATGGGTTGCCTTAATACATTGTTCTCAAAGGCCTTGAAGAAGTATTGTGATTGTGGTTTTTAACATATTTTGTTCAACCTAAACGTTAGAAATATTAATAAACGTTTTATAATTATTTTTATAAAGAATTTTATTTATTTAATAGAATAAAAAATAATCAAGAATTTATTTAAAAATATATTTCGCATAAGCAGGTCTCAATTTTCTGAAAAAATAACACCTTTTGATAGGTTTTATTTATTAACAATTGGATGAATAAAAATGAATCATATGGTTGAATCAAAACAGGTGCAGTGGTGGGGGATCCGGGGGTAGGTCGAGGTTTCGGGGGTGGGGTCGTGCGGGGTGGAGGTAGGGGGCGTACAGTGGTCGAATATTATATATTTTTGTATTTTTTTTTAATTTGAAAACGGCTCTCAAATAAAAATCGACATTTTTATCAGAATTATAAATTAAAAATAATATTAAAATAAAGCTTTTAACTGAAGGAAGAAGTTACCGAGCATCGCTCGGTGCCTCCAGGTACTTTTATAAAAAAACAAAAAACAATCAATTTCGAAATATCACATTAATTTCTTTCATCTCATTTTAAAACTTGAACAAGCAAACTCTCCTTATGATTGGCTACTATTAGCATTCCTTTAGTACCTAATATTAAAATAAATTGAAAAGTTTTTGTATTTGCCGAGAGTAACAGAGTTGTTAAATCGTAAAGAGATCCAAATAGGTTGTCCTCTGCTTGATTCAAAAAAATAATGTCTAACTGGCTTCTCGGCTAAGTAAGAACAAAATTTTGATGATGATGGCCTTCGAAACTATAGTCTCAACAAATAAATAATATCTATACATTATTATCATCATTTCCGTCCATAATTTGTATTAATTTGAAAGTTTATACCTAATAGGAAAATAAGGACAAGTTTTTATGAATGACTTTTTTATTTATCAGCCAACGTTTCCTCGATTTTGCCGACTACTTCAGGACTTCAAATAGTCATGCCACATATTCGTCTAAATTTTATTTTTATCTTCGTTACCATTGAAGACCATCAGAAACACAAATATCAAAAAATATTTTCCACATTCAGATAAATGTTTTTTCTTTTTTATTCTTTATATTAATAATTACACTAGACAAAACAGAAATACATAGAATGAGGCAACACTGTTTTTTAAAACAATAGAATAGAATTCTTTTTTTATATTGATCCTTACATATAGAAATCTCAAATTTAAATAAAACTTGAAATATTTTTTGAAATTTGTGTTTTTTATAGCCTTCAATGGTAACGAAGATAAAAAGAAAATTTAGACGAATGTGTGTCATGACAATTTGAAGCCCTGAAGAAGTCGGCAAAGTCGACGAAACGTTGGCTGATAAATAAAAAAGTCACACATAAAAACTTGTTCTTATTTTTCTATTATAAACTTTTGAAATATAATTATATAGGTATATACGGGTTCACCCCAAAATCCCGAAAAAAAATCCCGATAGCCCAGAATAGTGACATTTAAAACATCGTAATTTTTCTTATCTCAACGAACTTTTTTTTAGAACCAAACCTGTTAGCAGCTACGATATGTCTGCTGAAAAAAAGAAACCCTATCGAGATATACATATGCGAGCCCTACCATACAGCTTTCCAAGATTCTCACCGGTATCAGCTTAGAATCATATGAATTGTACTATCGGTTTCCAAATGAAAGACTTTTGTAAAATATAGAAATCACAAACAAACACACACTTTTTTATAAAATTCATCGATAAACGCATAATTTTCTGTTATTTTTCAAATTTAACATTAGACATTTTGCAATATTCTTGACGTTTGAAAATTTTAGGGATGCGCACCATCCACAGCATCCATGGAAGATAATGTTGAAGATAATGGACTTCTGTTTCATTTTTTATTTATTAAGAAACAAGAAGATCTATTTCATTATTATTTAGATTTAATAACTTTTAAGGAGTTAGGTATTGGTTCTAGGTGAAACATTTTAATATAATAATAAAACTTGAGCAAGATTCGAGGTAGGATTCACAAAAAAGAAATAAAACAAAATTGAGTTTTGAATTCGATATATTTCGGTGGTGAGCCCATCATCAGTTTTCTTTAGCTCCTGATGATGGGCTCTACCCTCGAAATATATCGAATTCAAAACTCAATTTTGTTTTATTTCTTTTTTTGTGAAATCTACCTCGCATTTTGCTCAAGTTTTATTATTATTTTAGATTTAATAATTGTAATTATGTAGTATGTATTAATAAGTCCACCCATGAAACAAACCGGCAACGAATTTCAAATATTCGAATTTTAACGGTTCGGTTATATGTATTGTGGTTTGATTTAGAAAAAAAAAATTATAATTTTAAAATTATTTTTTAAACGGGCTGTCTCTTGCTAGCCTTATCTAATCCCCATCTATACCACTGACCCTATCCTTCCCCCTAGATCATTTACTCCACCAACCCTATACATGTCCTCTTGACTCTCTCCTCTTCCCATAACTCTCATCATCCTACGAACTCCGCGAATCCGGGTGGAGTATTAAAATTTGTAGACCTCCCCATTAGAAAGTACATATATAAATAGAAAAAAGGGGATGTGACGTGGGTCCAGGGGGTTGGGGTCCATAAGGTAGGGATCTCGGTGGGTTGGGGAGAGGGTCAGTTGGGTAGATGGGGCGTAGGTCCATGGGCGGGGCCCCTTGGCGAGTAAAAGGCCCACCGAAGGCGGGCCCCAGGGGTAAATCCAGGAAGAAGCCCCCCGAAGTCGGGCTTCGCAGCTGGTATCTATATAATATGGGTTCGCGAATTAAAAAAGTTTAAGAAACGCTAATCTAATCTATAATTAAAAAAAATTACAATCATTTACTTATTGAGAAAAATCTTATATTAAGGATATCTATTCCTTTCTTTCTGTAATAACGATTTAAGATGTATTCACTCACTTGACATAATCTGATTGACAAGGGATTAGTAAACAGTTACTAAAAAAAAATGAACATTGGAAGGGAAAAAACAAACTCATCTCAATTCGGGGATTAAGATGATGGGCTTCCATCACAGTCTTTCCAAAATGAAAACTCAATCTTTCCACACAGGATGGAATAGACATTTAAGATTAAGCTTCTTATGGAATGTAATTTTTCAATCTAATTAAATAAGGAGTCCTAGAAATGAGTTGCTGCGTGAATTGGATTTTTTTTATTATTAATTTGAATTTTCATTTAGTTTAAATTAAGAAATCAAAACTATATAAATAGTAATTAGCTAATGTGGCCCCCACGCGACTTTCACATTAGTTCCTACCTTATTTGAAATCATCATACCAATTGATGAGGTATTTTCTTCTCTTTCTCTCATTTCTCTTGTCACTATGTAGACAAGTGTATCATTTATCGAGAATTTATAAGCTCACCGTTTAAAATGAATATTACTTCAAAGTATTCAATTCAATAATTTGTATTTTTTTTAACATTAATATTTTCGTAAATTAGAAATGCCTGAAACGTGCAGAAAAATGATTTTCAACTATGATGTTCTATTTTATACTATTTCTATTTTTTTTTATTGTTTGCCTAAACCAACGATAACGCATGAATTGAAGATAGAAGAAGAGAGTTCGTTCTGCTGCAAACATGTTTGCATTTTTTAAAGGAAGAATTGATTAGATTTCGGGATTTTTAGCTTCAGGACTTCCGGTTTCAAAATGGACAAAAGGGTCAATCCATTTCAAATCACCCATGTTGCTCAACATTTTTTATTTTCCTGATTTTCCTATCATGAGTTCCCTAGAGGTAGACAGTCACAAAACAGTATTTGAAAATTTTTGTGAGATATTCCTATTTGTATAAAGAACATTCTGTCAAATTTTCACTTTTTTCATTCAGTCCCTTTTCAGATATTGACCTGAAAAAATTGACATTAAAAGGCTTTCGGCCATTTTTTAAAAGCTCTAGAAGAAAAACGAGTGCATTCTCAGGACTACAACTTATACTGCAGGTAGTTATATACAACAACAGAAACAACTTATTATTAGTGAGTCTCTTTTCCTGCATAAAACTTTATGGTCTTAAAAAGTAACGATTGATACATTTTTTCCGAGTTTTTAGAGAAATGGTTTGACTGACTCTCTTGAATGATAAAAAAATTAAACTAATCTATACCTGAAGTTCATTTCATGCTTAACACATTGGTTTTTGAATTATTCTGCTATCTTTAAAAATATCTTGGCAATTAAACTTTCCGCAAACCACGTTTTTTATTAAAATATCCCCAAACACCATTTTAAAAATGGTTGCCAAAAAAAAAACTATGACATATAGATTTTTTCAAGTAGTGTTTTGTGAATGTCTACCTATAGAGAACTCATGATAAAAAAATCAGTCAAATATAAAGTCTTAAGCAACAAATTTTATTTATATTGGGTGATTTGAAATGGATTGACCCAAAATTAGAAAATAAATTTCTCGGTTATTGCTAATGAGCTGAAATCCCGTACTAAAGTATATATTAATAAAAAGTACCTGTGGATCACATTTCAGTATTCCAGCGTAAATCATGGTGGAATATTTCCAAATTACCAAAATTGTCACTAGTCTTGAATAAGTCATCACTTTTTCCTTCAAATTTATTTCTGTTGATAATAATAAATAATTTGTCAGTTTTCAGAATCTGACATTTATATGATTTTTTATGGATATATTCAATATGTTTCTGTACTATGAATCCATAAAATATTACTATTTTCTTTTGAAAAGGATGCCTTGAAAAACACTGAAGAACGTCTGTGTTTTTTACTTTTTTAAACACATGAAAACGTAATTAGAAAGCAAAACATAGTGATAATACTAGCATGTTTAATTATTAATCTAATTCCAGTATGACAGATTTGACCTAAAAATAATATTCCAATTCATCGCTTCACCGCCAAAGCTTTTTAATACAAAATATTAGAAATCTTTTTTTGTGTTTGTATGATTAGTTGATTTTGTCTCTTTGCAAATAATTTGAGTTGACTGTAATTTTCCTATGTGTGTGGGCTTCATTAACCACCGAATCATATTTCGTAACCGATGACCAAAATAATTCCGATCACGAGAGATGGATTTTTATTTCCTTTTGAAATCAATCACAAGAAAATAAATGGCAGCTGACGTTTAGAGTAATTTTTTCTACTCCATTCCCGGAGTCAAAAGCATTGTATTCGTGTCGATTGATTTCAACTTAATTTTCTTTCTTTTTAAAATACTACTAAAAATACGTATATTTATTTGGGAAATCTCTGTACAATAATGGGGATTTCCTTTGTGGTCAGTTCTTTGTCAATGTTGACAACAATAGAGAGAAAGAAGTAAATTTACTTTTTCTTACAAAGTCTGAACTTGACGGAGTGTTGACAAGTTTGAATGGTTCTTTATCTATATTATATTATATTATATTATAGCCTTTATTGGTTCCAAGTTATACATTTCTTAGTATACAAGTTTCTATTATTAATTTTATAATTTTATCTACAGTAGTTTACAAAAGTTATTATAATAAATATTTACATCTGCATATACATACATAGATATTTTATTTTAATTATTTTATTTTTTTTAGTTTTGTCTGTAGATTTTTTTGGCGATGTTCATGGGCGCCGGCAGGGGTCCAAGGGGTCATGAAAGAAAATACACAGAAAAAGATTAAGAATTTGACATTAATTTAATTGACATAAAATAAATGTCTAATACATAATATTATATGGACAACAAACCTCCTGTCTCAAATTTTATCGAAAATGAGATATTAGTACAAAAAAATAAGATAAGTATAACCCCGTTTTTGGGGCTAATATCTCATTTTCGATAAAATTTGAGTTATGAGGTTTTGTACTGATGTCGTCGATATGCATACCTATAATTATAAGGATGCACTATTATAAATTATTATTATTATCATTTTCGTCCATAATTTGAATTAATTTGAAAGTTTATATTAGGAAAATAAGGACAAGTTTTTATGTGTGACTTTTTTATTTATCAACCAACGTTTCGTCGACTTTGCCGACTTCTTCAGGGCTTCAAATAGTCATATTACACATGTGACACAAAGTCACACAAAAAAACTTGTCCTTATTTTCCTAATATAAACTTTCAAATTATAAATTATATTTTATTAGCTACTAGTATAGTGCAGGGGTTACCAAACTTTTGCAAGTCGCGGCGCCCTACCCAAAATAAAAGTATGCCTAATCGTAAGTAAGAGATAAAAATAATTAATAAATATATTTTTAGCTTCTCACTTTGTTTTTTGTGTTAGGCCAAATGACTTGATTCAAATAATTATGAAGTTTCGCGGCGCATAGTTTGGGAACCTCTGGTATAATGGGTAGATGCAGATGCACCCCTGAAAATAATCCTGCCGGTGCCTATGGAGGTGTTAGATATATATTTATAAGAAATTAAAAAATATTTATTGATTGTATAGAAAATAAAAAAATACAAATCATTAAAAAAAAACAATCTTATTATTATATTAGACGTCACGGGAGAATTTCTCCTTTATCAATAGAAATTTCAAATTTCAAAAAAAAAGTTGCTTTCTCTAATGTTGCTCTAGTGCAGTGATTCTCAACCTGGGTTCCACAGAACCCCAGGGTTCCCCAAAGGGAGGTTTGGGGTTTCCCGCGCCTATAGGTCAAAAAAAGAAAAAATAGAAAAACAAAAATAGTAGTTAGTAGTATCAGCCCTCAAAAAATGTGTCGTGTAAAGAAAAAAAATACTTAATTTAGAGTGTAAGTATTACCTTATAGTCAAATAAAACCATTGATACTTAAGAATGCGATGAACATCACTATTATTGTCTCAGTGATACCATTTTTGATGGTCTAAGTTACTTAACTTTCTTATAATACAACGATTACGTTACATTAGTAACAAAATAAAAAAAACATTTAAATTGTTTTATTATTATTTTGTTATTAATGACGTTTGAAATAATATTGCTTTTCAAATATGCAGATGAGAATATTATTTATGAGTATTACATTGAATATGTAAAAAAAAACATGTCCGATCCGAAAGGGGAATATGGGTATCCCAATGACATTACCAAAAAATTTAATAATAATAATATTAATGAAAATAAAAATGTTAGGTATTGTAATTTAAAATGCACGTTTTTTGTACCAAATTTCTCCAAAATCTAGCAAATTTTTAAAATGTGGCAACACCTTCATCGGCGGCAGTATGTTACATATATTTGAAAGCTATAAAAGTAGCATGATGTTGATATTTTGACGAATAATTAAATATCTCATATTTTAGTGTTCCTCAGAAATAAATATCTGCTCTAGGGTTCCTCGCTCTACAAAAGGTTGAGAAACACTGCTCTAGGGTTGCTTTCTAAACATTAGAGAAAGCAACTTTTTTCTTTTTTGAAATTTGAAATTTCTATTGATAAAGGGAGAAATTCTCCCGAAACGTGTGAGTTAATTGTTTTTTAAAAGATTTGTATTTTTTTATATATTTATGTTATTTTATTTTTAAACTAGCTTAAAGGCCCGCCTTCGGCGGCCCTCTTGCTAGCCAGGGAGCACGCCCCCTGGACCCCCAGCCCTCGAACCCCATCCTCACCTCCCACTCCCGCACCATGCCCCCCGCACCCCACCCACCTCGGACCCTGCACCCCATCTACCCCGGACCCCACCCCGTGCCCTCCAACCCTGTGAACCACACCCACCCCCGCACCCAGTTTTTGCATTTTTAGCCTTCTAGTGACCCACAGATTATGTATACAAAATTTAGTTGAGTTTGGCCCAAGAGAAAGAATTTTCATTTTTTGACCCCCCCCCCACATTTTTGGTGGTTAGTTTTTGCATTTCTAGCTCTCTAGAGGCCCAGAGATTATGTATACAAAATTTGGTTTAGTTTGCTCCAAGGGCAAGAATTTACATTTTTTCACCCCCCCCCTTTTTGGGTGGTTTTTGGGGAAATTTTTTTAAACAAAAGTTGTCAGAAATCACATCCCCTACAACTTTGTTTATTATAAAATTTGCCGTAGGGTTAATAGTTTAGGAGTTATTTGATAATTTTCATTCGTGCGCCCCCCCCCCCCCAAACCCCCTTCTGGGGTAATAATATCAAAACGTTATATAGCTAAAAACGTAAGTTAGAAGACATCTGATGTAAATATGAAATTTCATAATAATCCTTTCAGCCTTATTTACGTGAATCGTGAGCAACTTTTCGGAAACGACGGAAACAGACAGACAGACATACATACATACACACAGGCAGGAATTTTGTTGAGGGTGTTTTCGTTGATAACTTTGCTTGAAACGTGTGCAACCAGACAAAACCTTAATTTTATATATATAGATACCTATATTATTAATATAGTACCTATGTATATTTAATTTTTTTTTTTTTATAAATGATTTCGACTTAAATATTTTTATTTTTAACATAGCTATGTCTCTTTATTTTATTTTATAAAGATAAACATAAAGATGTATATTAGTAAAAATTTCTGATACTAATCCTAAGATTTATTTAATTTCTATCTTAAAGCTTTCACTGAGCGCAAGGTGAGTGTTCTCTTCTCCTTCGCTTCAGGTTGCCTACCCTACAGGCAAGAACTATAGATTAAAAGAAAACATCAGTTTTTATTTGGAGGTGCTCATTACTCCCTATATAATCATGTATAAAACACAAGCAGATTTGGTTGTACACGTTTTAAACAAATCTATGAAAGAAAACCCTAACAACAAAATGTTTGTCTGTCTGTTCGCTCAAATTTTGCTCACCATTGGCTGGAGGTATTTTTATTAAATTTGGTATTTCGATCAGATGCCAACAAGCAGAACTAACTTTAAAAGGGAAGCTGAAAATAATTATTTCAATAAATACAATGTTGATTTAGATTTAAATGACTGAAAAAAGACGCTTCTGAACTCCGAAAGGTAAAAATATCACCTAAAAATGGCCACTTTGGTGCTCTCTCATACCGAGATTATAAAATAAATTAAGTTGAAAAAATTAGTTTAATTCCCTTTAAAGAGATATTTAGAAGGATATATCATGGTCCATGATAAAACATAATTTTTATATTTTATTGTTCACATCCATAATCAAATCTTTAAAAGAATCATAGGGAGTTGGACAAGAATTTAAATCAAACGCAAAGTTTCTTAATTAAATGGGCCAAACATTTCGTCATTGATTAGCAACTTCCTCAGTGGCTCATTTTATAAACTTATTTGTCAGGAGTTCTAACTATAAGAAAAAACATTTTAAAGGGTGGGTTAAGACTACTGACAAAAAGTTTATAAAATGAGCCACTGAGGAAGTCCCTAATTAGTGATGAAACGTTTGGCTCCTTTAATTAAGAAACTTTGCGTTTGATTTAAATTCTTGTCCAACTCCCAATGATCCTTTTTAAAAATTAATTTTTATTTTCTAACACACAAAATATTCGTCTCCCCCAAAATAATCCTTCGATTAAAATTTTATTATAATATTTTATTACGGGTAAAGTGAATACACATAACTAGTAAATTTAAATGTATCTTTATTGATAAACAGACAACACCTATTTCTGGAGTTAGTTTCAACTGCTAAGGAAGAAGTCTGTTAAAAGAGAGATAACGTGACTCCAGAAATGGCGTAGAAACGCCGTGTTTTCTGATGAGATTTTCTCATTAAAAATGTTCAATCTAGGTCGCTTTAGCCTAAACTTTTCTTTCGATAAACAACTCAACCACGAAAGAATCAAATTTTACTTTTGGACGGAACTTTAAAAACAAAGACATTAGCACCATTTCCAAAGGACAAATGTCGCTATATATTGTATCTTTTTAAATAAATAAATATTTAATTGAAAAGTTTTTGTTTTGCCGAGAGTAGCAGAGTTGTTGATTCACAAAGAGAAACAAAGAGGTTGTCCTCTGCTTGATGCAAATAAACATACTCACATATATATAATTAGTTCCTAGCCCTCCAGCAGTGACGAAAGAACACCAAGTTTTCAATATCCATATGATATTGACTCCATGAAAAACATTTATAATTGAAGAAAGCCTGATGATGAAGACCAAGTCTTCGAAACTATAGTCTCAAACAAATAAATAATATATATACAGATATATCATCTCGATATATATGTGTGTATGTTTATTTGCATCAAGCAGAGGACAACCTCTTTGTTTCTCTTTGTGAAATAAATATTTTATTGAACATTTTAAAAAAACTTTTACAAAAAAATAATTTTCAAAGAGTTAGAAGACGGTCCAAGGTGAAACATTTTCAATAATAAATAAAGTAAAAAAGTAAGTAGAATTTTTTTTTTTTTGTTTGGTTTTTAATGCAATCGAATTTGAATCGAATTAAATATATGTTTTGAGTTTTTATCTCGATATATATGGTATATTTCGGGTTTTGAGTCATCACCAGAAGTTAACATAGACAACTATATACTTATATCGAGATAAAAACTCAAAACATAATTTTTTGTGAAACCTACCTTTGAATTCTACTTATATTTTTTTTACAAAAAACATGAAAAAAATGTATTATTTTTAAATGAATTGAATATTATTAATTCAATCTCTTCTGAATTGTTTTGAAAGGAAAATAAATATTTTTTCTCCCCTTCTTGGCTTCTGGCCTTAACCATTTTAGCCAATCATTTTATTTATATTATTTTCTCTAATTAAAAATTTATACATTTTAATTATATTTTAGGTTTAACTAAATATGATCCAAATTAAAAACATGACAAGATATAATTTTAAATATTTACACTGGGCCTTAATATAGATCTTTGAAAAGCCATAGCGATTTTTTCATTACACTCGCACAGAAAAAAAAAATAAATAAAAAATAATGAGCAAATAAAAGTAATGCTTCGAATGACGAGGATTTAGATAAGCAGAATGGTAAAGTGTCCAAGGAATTGAAAAACAAAAAATGAAAAAGCAAGTGGAATCCATCACGCGACATATTACCTTTGCAAATGAGACAGATTCATAACCCGCATCTAGATAGTACTGAGTAAACACCTAAAAGATTTCCCATTCAAAAGGCTCTTTGTCGATTCTTTATCCTGTCTGTCTGGTTCTGACTACAAGTGGAATTTACTCTCGGTTTGTTTCAGCGTGGCTGTCCCTCGTGGCGAGATGACGCTTTGTGATCTCTTTCTTCTCGTCACGCAAACCCCAACAGCAGATAGCGAATAAATGGATGATTCAAACTTAAAATAAAATTTATCTAGCACAGCGGGGTGAAAGAACCCCATTAGTTACTACATAAATTTCAGTGGAAAAACTTTATTAAGCAAAAAATGCCACCGAGATAAATTTATAGTAGGTTAAAATTGCGTTTTTGAAGATTTTTTGAAATGATAATTTGTATTTATTTTGTTCATTACAATTTCGATTTGAGAAAAAAAGGATAGTAGCCAAAATTAATGTTAAACAATGTTCGCTTTTAAAAGGATTTTGGTTAATCTGTTACAGAGATAAAAGCGTAAAAAAAGAAATTATTTTTTCTGAATAAAATAAACACGAAAAGAAATTTATTTTGACAGTGAATATACTATACAGAGGAATTCATCTCTACTGAGGTTTGAAAGGAAAATTCTGGGAATTATCCTTGGTCCCACCCAATACATGCCGACAAAATAGTACACAATTAGGTGGACAACCTGGAACTCTGAGATCTCTACCAGTCTCCAAATATTGTCCAACTCATCAAAAGTCGCAGACTGCGATGGGCAGAGCATGTTATACGAAGTCACCACCCTCGAATCATAAAATCTGTTTGGGAGAAATCCCCAGATGGAAAAATCCAAGAGGAAGACCTCGAATGAGATGGCAGGATAACATCAAAGGAGACGTGGAATCCCTCGGAGTCCAAAATATGCAAACGAGAGCCCAGGATAGGACTATAATAATAAAAATTGGGTAAAATTGCGAGGTAGGTTTCACAACAAAAATGAGTTTAGAATTCGATATATTTTGGGTTGTCAGCCTATCATCAGGAGTCAGAGTTTTGGCGGGCAACCCGAAATATATCGAATTCTAAACTCATTTTTTTTTTATTTCATTTTGTTGTGAAACCTACCTCTCACGGGGTCTCAAATTTATCCAATTTTTATTATTATATAAAAAATGTTTCATCTAGAACCAACACCTATCTCCTTAAAAGTAAGGATAGGACTGTATGGAGGAGGATCGTCCATGAGGCCAAGACCCTCGAAGGGTTGTAACGCCCAGAAGTAAGTGAGTATTCACAGGGAGAGTTAAAAACTTAGGAAAATTGTTGGACAAGACATTTTAAGCAAAAAATGTTATATAATATAGGATAATAAAAAATTACTATGGGAATGTAAAAATATAATCTCTCTTTTGGTAATTTTTCAGGCAGGCGTGCCGCTAGTTATGTGTATAAATTAAACACACTCGAATAAAAATTGAAAAAAAAACTACTTTTTCAAAACTCGGCACGCTGTATCTCTCTGTTCGTGGAAAATTGGAACTTGTTCGAAAATGTTTGAAATTCGAGTTAAATAATTAATTAGATTCTTACTCACTAACTTAGAATTTACAAAAGCATTTTTTGGCATACGATAATTCAGTATATTTAGCTAGAGAATATGTAATATGATAATTTTTATCAAGTACTAGCAGTGCAAGAGCCGGTCAAATATTATTCAGCCGCGAGCGAGGCTTGTACTTGGATCTGAGGTTCCAAAATCGTCATCAAGACCACGATGATGAACCAATAGTAAGGCTAATCATCATCATCATTGAGTATACAGTCCTAAGACTGGTTTGATGCAACAATCCGTCTCCACTCGACTCTGTCCCCCGCCAGCTGTTTAACCTCTCTAAATGTCTGGCATCCCATATCCCCAATTATTTGGTTGAAATATTCTAATCTGGGTCTTCCCCTTCCCCTTTTCTTTCCCACCTCCCCTCCAAGATATCCCTAAGCAGTCCCCCATGTCTCAGTGTGTGCCCCATCATCTGACCTCTTCTCTTCTTCAGACTCTTCCACAAGGTTCTTCTTTCTCCGATTCTTCCAAGAACTTCTTCATTTGTAATTTTATCCATCCATTTGATATTCATCATTCTTCTGTAGCACCACATTTCGAAAGCCTCCAATCTCTTTCTCTCCGCTTTTCCAATTGTCCAGGTTTCACACCCGTACATGGCTATGCTCCATACATATGTCTTCAATAGCAACTTCCTGTTTGCTAAGCTGATTGAGGAGGAGCATAGTAGTTTTTGTTTTGAATTAAACCCCATTTTTGCTTGGGCAATTCTTGATTTAATTTCGTTTTTGCTCCTCCCATCCCATGTTATTTTACTTCCTAGGTAGCGGAATTCCTTAACTCCTTCTAGGTTTTCTTGGTTAATTTTGATGCATTCCTGTCTCGTTTGTTCTTTTTTTGTACATACTAGGACCTTGGTTTTATTCTTGTTTATTTTCATTTTGATTTCTTCTATTAGGATTTGGTTAATTCCATTCAAGGCGTCCTCTAATTCTTTTTTATTGCTTCCTAGAAGGGCAATGTCATCGGCAAATCTTAACATAGCGATCTTTTGACCTTGATTTCTATACCTGTATCAATTTTGTCTTTGAATTCTTTAATCGCTTCTTCTATGTATAAGTTGAAAATCATGGGTGACAGCACACATCCTTGTCTTACACCTTTTTTTATTTTGGCTTCTCTGTGTTCATCACCAATATTTATAATTGCCGTCTGGTTTTGATATAGATTGTAGATTAGTCTTCTCTCTCTGAATTTTATTCCCGCCTGTTTTAATATTTTAAACATAATTTCCCAATTGACATTATCGAATGCTTTTTCTAGGTCTATGAATCCGATGTAGACAGATTCTTCCCTGATAAAAGCCCTTTCTATTATTAGTCTAAGAGAGAGAATTGCTTCTCGGGTGCCTCTGTTTCTTCTAAAGCCGAACTGGTCTTCCCCCAGATTTTCTTCAACTCTTTGTTCTATTCTTCTCTGGATTATTTTGGTTAGGATTTTGGAGGCATGTGAGGTTAGGCTAATGGTCCTGAAATTTTCACATTTATCCGCGCCTGTCTTTTTGGGAAGTGTGACTATTTTGTTTTTTTGGAAATCTTTGGGATGATTCCCAATTTATAGATTTTGCTAATTAGTTCAAAGAGTTTGTCAAGTGCCTTTTCCCCAGAGTTCTTTAGATTTCAGCTTGTATATTGTCTATTCCGGGTGCTCTATTATTTTTTAGTTCCTTCAAAGCTGTCTCGAATTCTGACCTGAGTATGGGGTCTCCTAATTCGTTTTCGTCCACAGATTCTTCTTCTTCTATTGGGTTCATTGTTTTTTCTTCTCCATAGAGTTCTTCTAGGTGTTCCTTCCATCTATTTGCCTGTTCGTTTTCGTTTAGAATAATGTGGCCTCCTTTATCTCTTATGTTCTTGCTTTTTGGCTTGTCTTCTTGAAAATTTCTTTTTATTGCCCTATAGGCTACATCAACTTTTCCCAATACTAGATTTTCGTTGACTTCTTTACATTTTTCTTGAATCATTTTTTTCTTTGCTTTTCTACATTCTCTTATAACTTTCCATCTTAATTTTTTATATGTTTCTTTCCTTCTTCGTCTTTTCTGTTCTTAAATTTTCTTCGTTCGTCAATCAGTTGCAGTATTTCGTCTGTTACCCATGGCTTTTTAATTTCGTTTTTCTTTGATTTAAGGACTTCGTTGGCTGTTTCAGTCAGGTTTGATTTCATAGCATTCCATTCTTGTTCGATTTCTTCTTCTTTATTATTTGTGGGTGTTTTTTCTTCCAGTTTCTTATTCATTACGTTTTCGAAAAAGTTTTTGCGTTTCCTTATTTTTTAATTTAGATATATCCCAGTTTTTTCGCGACCCTCCCTTTTTTATTAGTTTTTTAAATTTTAGTTGGCATTTCATCGCAATTAGATTGTGATCACTAAAAATATCAGCCCCAGGATAGCTTTTACAGTCAGTAAGGCTAAGCTTGCAAAAAATTCAACCAGTAAAAACTGTATAGTTATTTCCGAAAATCTTAAACATTAAGCTGAAATTTTACATACAAATTTGTATTAATAAACTCTTTGGGCAAAGTGTGTCAGCTTTCAAGACCATACTGTTCGCAGAATCACCATACAACTATCGATTTTCGCCCTATACAATACGATCCATTTCGGTTTGTTATGGGGAATTAGTTTTGGTTTTACTAATTTAATTATTTTTTATCAATTGCAAAATAAGTTATTATCTACCTTTAAGACTTAAGATATCTTTTAGTGAAATGATTATTTCTATAAACAAATTGGTTAGGCTGATAATTGGAGTGAACCAAGTCCATTTTTAAAATTTTTTATTCTTAATGTACAAGACTTTGTTTTTACAAAATGAACCAAGTCCACTTGGTCCAATAGTATTTTTAGTTGTGAATTTACTAAAACTCTGTGAATAAATGTACTAAAAACAATGGAACTGAAAACTTTGAACTTCAATTTCTCAAAATAAGGATATGTAGACTTGGATCACTCAAATTCTCAGCTGACGAATTTAGTTAGGCTGAGATACAATGGTATTCAGAAAAATCCAACATTATTCAAATCCACTAAATTATCACCTTATTGCATCTTAAAAAAGTTGTATTTTCGTCCAAAACGTGTTGAATTTGAATAATGGAGATTTGGTCTAATGGAGTTTTCGCCTGAATATTAAATTTTATTTTATTGCAATATACATTTATTTTTAAATAGAGAAAATATTTTAAATTAACTTTTGTAAAACTAATAACTATTTTATAAACTAGAAATTTGTTTTTGTTATCTACCTAAATTAAATTGGATTTTAAAAAAAGAGTGTAGCTGAATGAAAACAAGTATAAATTGTTACAGAGGTCAAATGGATATGATTAAACTACTTAGCTGGAAGTAAAACAAACGATTAATAGTTATTTATGTATGTTATTTTGTTATTTAATCTAAATCTCCCATGGAATTAAATTTGTGAAAAAGAAAAAATTCCAATTCTTTTGCCGAAAGGCAGTCTTTTGATCGGATGTCATTTGATCTTCTTTCGTTTCAGTGATGTTTTAAACGAGAAGGCTCAAAAGAGTTTTTTTTTTTTGATATATCTATATATAATATAGATACAAGCATATATTGAAAAAAGACTTTATAAATATAGATTTACTGGTGACTCTTAATGTCTTTTGTCTCTTTCATATAGATTGGATTTTTCTGCAAAATGTAGAAATGATAACTTAGAAGAAAAAAAGAGGCTTTTTTTGTATCTTTTGTAATTAATAGTTCTTTATTAACGGACTTCAAAAAAGGAGGAGGTTCTCAATTCGACTGAATTTTTTTTATGTGTCTATGTTACCTGATTTCTTCGCCAATTGTGAAAGGATTTTGATGATTTTTTTGCATTGGGTTCAGTCTAGTTCGCGATTGGTCCCGTTTAAATTTCATTGGTATTAGACCTTTTTTGTTATGTATGTTCACGCATTACTTCTTTGTTTAACAACCGATTTTAATTATTCTTTCTGCGTTTGGATCAGTATAGCTCCAAGGTAGTCAAGATACCTAACTATTTATTTATTTTTATGTATGTTCAGAACTTTTTGGCATGTGGACCGATTTCGATGATTCTTTTTTTATTGAAAAGGGGCTACCTTAGGGGTGATCCCATATTATTTGGCTCAAGTTCTGATAATATGATCAATGATAAAATGAAGGAAATATCCAATTCTTATGAGCAAATAATCGAAATTATAATAAATAAATTATTTTATATAAAAAAAATCTTAAAACGTTAATTTAAAACCCGCGAGAGAATTTCTATATTAATGAATTGAATTTTATTATTATTTTCTGATTCATTCGCCCAACGCTTTCTCTTACGAGATGCATGCAAGGTATTATCTTTAGTCACTATTAATAACATGACTAAAAAGAGAAAAATAATTTAAAAAAAAAAATTGACTTCAAAAAAATTAAATTCAACATATAAAATAATAAGTACTCAAAACTCGAATAAAATGCACTAAAAGGTATAAAATAATTATCTAATTTAGTTACAACTAAACGATGAAATACATTAACTTTTAAGGAGTTAGGTGTTGGTTCTAGGTGAAACATTTTAATATAATAAATAAACTTGAGCAAGATGCGAGGTAGGTTTCACAAAAAACCTACCTCGCATCTTGCTCAAGTTTTATTATTATAGATGAAATACATATTTAAATGAAATCACTTTTTGAAGTCGGTGCTTAACAAACTATATAAACGAGCTTACCTGCCAAACGTACTAAGTAAGATCCGTCGAGTTCGATTCATTAAATATATATTTTTGGCACCGACTTTAAAACGTGATTTCATGTTAATATTTCCTCGTTTAGTTGTATCTAAATTAGATAATTATTTTATACCTTTTAGTGCATTTTATTTGATTTTTAATTTCTTACTAATTTATATGTTGCATTTAATTTTTTTGAAGTCGGTTTTATTTTTTTTTATAAAAATTATTAAAATTAAATTAAATAAGAAAAACGTTTCTTAATAAGATTATTTCAAACGATAGGTACCTATAGCCATTTTTTCTTTTATTTAAATTTGGCGTCTATAGAGCTCCGAAACCAAGGAAAACTTGAGAGGCATTTGACCCATACATAGAAGCTATTTAATAGAGCTCGAACCTTTGCCTAGCTTCTTTTCAAATTAACAAAGCCTACCATTTTGAAGATATTCGGAATCATCCGTTTAGTCAATAAAACCTGCCATTAAGCCAATGTACAATTAATTAGAATCATCCGATGTACAACTAAATATTGCCATCTAATCATTGAATCATATCTTATATATGTTTCCAGCTCACGTAGCATTCTATTCTGATTACACTCAGAGAATGTGAGATGCCAGAATTAATACCCATTTCCATTTAGATTAATGAATTCCGAATCATATGAATATGATCTTATGTTACTCGGTTCACTCGACAGGCTTCGATTGTTTTTTTGCTTATTCGAACTTAGAAATGTCTGATTAATTGAGAATAATAATTTCCAATCATGATTCAAGAACAAAGCGTCGTATACGTAAGATTAATTTTAACACCACATTGTTTTTAATTTCAAAACAAAAAACTGATTATATTTTAGGCTTACTAGTTTCAAAACTTGTAGCGGAAAATATCGGATTGTTAAATGGGGTGTTTGTTTGTCGATTTCTCTCCTACCATATGGACCGATTTCGATGAGTTTTTTTTATTGGAAAGGGGGTAACTTCCGATTGGTCCCATATTAATTTGGCCAAGTTCTGAATATGATCAATGACAAAATAACGGAAATCTTCAATTCTTTTAGGCAAATAATAGAAAATCTTTTATAAATAAAAAAGGTCGACCGACCGATTGTGAGAACAAAAGGCCTACCTACCTACCTAGTAAAAGGTATAAAATAAATGAATCCCCTCTGATTTCGCAATTAAAGAATATTTCTACTAAAATCCGAGAATTTTCCTAAAAAATTAAATTCTTTCTATTTTAAATATACATTGGTTTTTTAACCAGAGCTGATTTTTTGGAAAACATTCCAACTATTTTCGAAAAAAAGATGCACAAATCTTTTGATTTATGTTTTAATAAAAGGTCGTTTATGAAAAACTTTTTTTGGATGGAGTGAAAAATTTCTTTTTTCTGAATCCCCTCTGATTTCGCAATTATAGAATATTTCTACTAAAGTCCGAGAATTTCTCCTAAAAAATTGAATTCTGTCTATAATTATCTAATTTAGTTACAACTAAACGACGAAATTTTTCCATGAAATCTCTTTTTGAAGTCGGTGCCAAATATACATTTTATGAATCGCAATCGACGGCTCTCAAGCCTAGTTTACACGGACTTAGTACTAAGCATTAGTAGTAACCACTCGTACTAATTCTGTGTCGTGTAAACATACAATATAAGTGGTTAGAATTAGTAGAGTGGCAAGTGCGAGTGAATAGAAATGGTTTCTATTTACTAATGGCAAGTAGCTTCCACTACCACATATATTGACAACTCGAATTGCAATCTTACAGCTTTCACTATACACTAATTAGAGTGGTTAGAAGAGACATGTGAAAAACTACTAATCAGTTAGTCTGCTAAGTGCTTAGTAAATGGAATAGTACTAATTGCAAGTACTAAGTCCTTGTAAACTAGGCTTAACTTAATTAATAAATTAAAGGGAGTGTAGTGTTTTACAATGAATAAAATAAAACTCAGAGTTTTATACAGACTTAATATATTTCAGGTTATTAGCCCATCTTCTATCTATTAATTAATATAATGTTTCACATAAAACCTACACCACTTTCCCTAAGTACGTTTGGCGTAAAGTGAAGACAACATCGTCTCCCTGGCTCACCGAAGATCCGTTTCTGCCCTTTCCCTGTACTACAGATACTATCACGGTGTCTGTTCAGTCGAGATGAAATCAATTATCCCCCCTAATGCCCTCTTTACGAGAAATACGCGGTTTTCGAACTCTCAGCACCCCTTCGCTGTCAAATTGGATAAAAGTCGAACAAGCGCTTTCGCCAACTCTTTTATCCCTATGACCTCCAGAGACTGTAACTCGCTCTCTGCCATCATCTTTCCCGCGACTTATAACCTTCAGCTATTTAAGACCCATATCTACCTTTGACCCCTTCCCAGCCCATAAAATTTATTCTTCTTCTTTTCACGATGGAGGGGCCAACCCAGGCCTTTAGGGGCTGCACCTTTTGTTGTAACTCCTTCTCTCATCATTTTCATAAAAAACATCGCGTAAGCTCGCTTATATAGTTTGTTTGGTACCGACTTCAAAAAGTGATTTCATGTAAAAATTTCGTCGTTTAGTTGTAACTAAATTAGATAATTATTATTATTATAATTATTATACCTTTTAGTGCATTTTATTTGACTTTTGAGTTCTTATTATTTTATTTGTTTCTTTTTATTTTTTTGAAGTCGGTTTTTATTCCAAAATTTTTTTCCTTTCATTTCGAGTGTTGTTCATAGATTTTCAAATAGTTAACCTTTCATCGTTTCATCCATCTCTACGCCTCATTTTAACTGAAATTGAAATTTATCTTTAGCATACAGATAAGGACTTTGAACCTCCATACTCGACTAGTATTCTTGGCTACGGATATGTCTCGAAAATATGAATTTTCCAATTGTATTTCCAGTCTATTCTCAAGAGAAAATCGATTTTTTTATTGAAAAAGAGCAAAAAACAAATCATTCTGTATCGCTATATTTTTCATGTTGTTGTGCAATAAACAATTGAATTTGAAAGTAAGTTGACAGAAGGATAGATTTATTTGTTGCCTTTGATAAAAGATGAATGAAGTTTTACGGAGGTGGTGGAAAATAGTCCCTAGTCACAAATTTAGAGTAGATTAAGATCTTAATATTTGTTCTTTCATTCGATGAAGTGGATTTTATACAACTGGATGTGCCAGAGTCTGTATCAGAAACAGGATGAATATCCCGTGAATGACTATGGGAGGAGAGGGTTTGGGTTCATCAGGCCCCTTATCTATCTTTGTTAAGAAACTTTCTAATTTTGTTAACTTGCTAAGCTCTTCTTCAGCCCCTTTCTTCATCTTTTGAGCTCCACTTTTATAACTTCTCCTTGACATCCTGGAAATTGTGGACAGACTATTTAATATAACTTAATTTAAACATACAATTCAAAAGTAATATAATGAATGACATTTTTAAGAATTCAAATTTTTTATTAGTTTTATATAAAATGATTAATAACAAAACGCATAAATAATTCTAAAAAAATTGGGTGAAGAGTATTGGACGTCCAGGACGTGTACCATTGGGACAAATAATGCTGTAGTACATTTAAGTAGATATGACACTTGCTCAATAGCCATATTTTTTTTTGGGGGGGGGGGGCAAAAAGTGGGGATCCTAAGCTATAGCTTGTTTAGTTTATACGTAAATTCCGCACTGTAATTCAAGTATTGTACAACATTAGGTGGGGCGTTTGTATATACAGGGTGTCCCGTATCACAACAATAAACCGTGAACAGGGGATAGGGCAATTTGCGACGGTCCTGAACATAACATTTTTTTTAATAAAATATGTTTCATAGTTTTCGAGTTATAGGCATTTTTTTGAAAATGGTGAAAATCGCTACCCTGCCCTAAATATCAAGATGCTGTGGCTACAAATTTACATATTTTATTATTCTAATTTTTGTTATGCAATCCTGAATAATCCTGCTATTGTCCAGAATTCAAAATAAATCAATAAGTACTATACTTTTGAAGATAAATTTATTTTTGCTGAACTTATGTTTTAAAAAATTTTCATCAGCTAACATTGATTCATCTTTAATATAAAAAAGTCTAGTAAACAAGCATGGCAAATTATTTAAAAAATTGGCCCATTTTGTCAAGATTTCAAAATTGTACAGCACTCTGTACTTCCTTCAT
The DNA here is from genome assembly GCA_024734495.1 of Forficula auricularia. Lineage (NCBI taxonomy): Eukaryota > Metazoa > Arthropoda > Insecta > Dermaptera > Forficulidae > Forficula > Forficula auricularia. The sequence continues at coordinate 3,717,875 of JALMQS010000228.1, forward strand.
TAGAAAAAAATATTGATATTTTTTTGGCAAAATTAGCTAATTTAAAAACATATTTTGATAGTGGTTATTTATTTAATATGTTAATCAATCATATCTCGCATCTTAATTGAACTAATCTTTGGCTATTATATACATTAATACTATAATAGCTAATAATAATGCCATTATAGTTGTGATACGGGACACCCTGTATATATTGAAAATAAAAATTTCTTTCACTTTTATTATATATTAATTACTAAAAATTCAATTATTCTTTTTTTTTAGGGATGGAGATCTTTCTTTGGAGAGGCCTAATGATATTCTATGAAACTCTTAATTGCCAATGATGATAGTGTTCAAAGAAGAAATTATACTTTATTTATATTTCAATTTATTATAAATCATTTAAATTAACAAATAATAATTCTTTGCTTATTTGTTATTGTATGTACCTATTTATATTTAAATTTTATTACTTTGAAAATGATTGAAAAATTCTTTTTTTTTAGTAGGGCCTCCACATCTCCCCTATAGTCCTCCGATCCTCCCATACAGGATGAGTAATTATACTTTATCTTCCCCTTTATCATTTTATCTGTTTTATTTTAAACAAAACACCCCTTTCCGATAGAACACAGAAATTTAGCAACATGAAAGCGGCTAAGTTCTTAGAAGGGTGGTCGGCTACAAATTCTATGCTATTGTCACATTTACCGCCTTCTCAATATCAGTGGAGTTCGCAAAAGCTATACCTCTAAGCTAGACAGAAGCTAACCAATAATTTTAAACAGTGGAGTTCCTCAGGGATCGCTTATCTCCCCTACGCTTTTTCTTATCTATATCAACGACCTTCTAAACTTGCCCTCCAATCTGGTACATTGTTATGCGGATGACAGCACCCTACATAACGCCCCTGTATCGCATAAAAACCCTGCAGACATTGCCTCTTCAATTAATTTAGACTTATGCAAACTTAAAAACTGGGGATTCCAAAACTTAGTTAACTTCAATGCAGGGAAAACTCAATGTTGCCTTATTTCTAGGCGCGTCGACAGAAACCTCCCAAACATATCATTCGACTCAAACTCACTAGAATTCAGGGATAAAATTTCAATGCGAGGCGTAACTCTAGGGTCTGACCTTTCATGGAATGACCATATCTCAACCACTGCTAAAGCTGCAGCGCGCAAGCTTTGTCTCCTATTTAGGTCTAGACGCTGTTATACTCCCAGCCAACTTCTTATACTGTATAAGGCTCAAATTAGTCCCTGTCTCGAATATGGCTCTCATCTGTGGAGGGGTGTCTCCAAGCATTCTCTTGCTACACTGGATGCGATTCAGAAGCGAGCAATTAAACTAATAGGAGACCCGGCTCTAACCAACTCACTCGACTCCCTGGCTCACCGAAGAACCGTTTCTGCCCTTTCCCTGTACTACAGATACTATCACGGTGTCTGTTCAGTCGAGCTGAAATCAATTATCCCCCCTAATGCCCTCTTTACGAGAAACACGCGGTTTTCTAACGCTCAGAACCCCTTCGCTGTCAAATTGGATAAAAGTCGAACAAGCGCTTTCGCCAACTCTTTTATCCCTATGACCTCCAGAGACTGGAACTCGCTCCCTGCCACCATCTTTCCCGCGACTTAAAACCTTCAGCTATTTAAGACCCGTATCCACAGATACCTTCGACCCCCGCCCAACCCATAAAATTCTTTCTTCTTCTTTTCACGATGGAGGGGCCAACCCAGGCCTTTAGGGGTTGCACCTTTTTGGTGTAACTCCTTCTCTCATCATAATCATAAAAAAACAGCTTCTTTCGGGTTTATACAGTGGTACTCTTTCTTTACAGGTTTGGTTATAAATAATTATTGCTTAAAGTTGGGCTGAAATACTTGAGGATCAATTCAACTTTTTTCATTGAAAAGTGTTGTTGAATCATTAAGAGAAACAAACAGGTTGTCCTCTGCTTGATGCAAATAATGTTTATTAGTATTTTCTTATGCTATTTGGCAAGCTTCGGTTTCTAAATAAATAAAACTTTAAAATTTTTATTAATAAATCAAAGTGTATCTAATGTGTGATATAAATAAATATTTAATACAAATCTTAATTATTTAGGACTAGATTTTATTAATGTTTTACTTTCATTTTTCGTTTGATATAAATATTATTCAGGGACATTTATTAGAGATTAAGTCCAGTGGCGGATTTAGGTTCGAGGGCGCCCTAGGCTAGATATGTCGCCATTTTTGCTTTATAGTAATAATTATTTAGTATTATAAAACATCTAATTTACGAATAATAAAAACATTTTATTTTGAGGTTTATTAATTTAGATATCATAATAAATTTCTTAAAATTAAACAATAAATAAATTTATCACATACACATAAACTGTTTTTTTCTCGCTTTAGCTAGCGCGGATACATCAATTATATTATATAATCAATTTCTTGCACCAATTTTCGATGTACTTTTTACAATTTTGGACTAAAATTACTGCATTTTTTTTTATTATAAAAACAATCATTTTAGTGGAAATAAAGTAGAAAAAATAACCCTATTTGTAAATATTTCCATTGCTTTTATAATTAAAAATTTTCAGTGTAATAATTAGGGCTATATAATTTTTTAACCACCTTTCACCAGTTATGTTCTGTATAGGTACTTTTAATGTTTTTTTTTCAAATTATTATTTTTTTAATCGCTTTATTGATTCGACGAATTAAATATGAAAAAAAATTGTAAAATCTTAATTTTTTTAACAAAGAATTACTTTTATAGGCAAAAATAGATGGAGTCTCATTTGTAAACTATTACCAAAAAGATTTTCAATATCTGTAAATTTACCTCATTTTCATTCAAAATTGAAAAAAATAGAAGTTATTTTGGGGCGCCCTACATAGAGTGAAATTAATCTCACTATCAAAAAAAAAAAAAAAAAAAAAACTAGGTACCTATATGGAAAATTAATATTTCACACCTTAACCGCGAAAGCATAACTATTTTATAGGTATTTAAGTTCAAATAAACTTTAGCTTTCTATAATCTATTAATAATATAAAAACAAATCAGTTTTAGAAATAAAGTTAGTAAATATGGCGTGTTAAAAAAAAATTCTTAAGAAACTTTTTGTTTAAAAATTTAATAAATACTTTACTGAAATTTGTTCATACAATCAGAGCTAAACTAAGCCAAATCGATTTTAAAATTTTAGTCGTTCTTAAAATTTTCCAGCCTCTAAAATTTTGCCAACCTAGGCCCGGGCTTCACGGTCCTAAGCGTAAATCCGCCACTGATTAAGTCATTACAAATTTACTTTTTTCAAGTAAAGCGAATACTCTCTGATTTATTTTTAAAAATTTATAAAGCTGCTAATATCGGGAAAAATCGATTTTTTTTTTTTTTAATTTTGTTAATAAATAATTGACCATAAAAATAATATTTTTCAAATAATTCTTATTCAATCGTAAATACGAGTATATTTAGGATTAAAGACTTGAATTTAATAGAATTTAGTATTTAATATAGATTTCATTAAAAAACAACCTACCCCTTAAATATATCGTTTTTATGCCAAGTGTATGTGTATGTATTAGTAGATGCGTCATTTGCTGTTATCAAAAAGGGGAAGGGAATGTAGAGAACCCGAAATAACGATTGGGATTGCATTCCTCTGCCATTGCAGACCGATTGATTTAACTTTTCACCGAAAAAAAAAGAAACATCTAATAGTGATGAAGTAAAATAATTTTTTCGGATCACTTTTTTTAATCCAAATGGAAATGACGGGGCTTAATCTAATCCGATTTGGTTTTTCCTCCTGGTAGGCAGGGCCACTGGTCTACCCTTAATCTTTCCTTTACGCCACAGGGACCAAACTGGTTTAAAATTAAGCCGTTTTCATTTATAAATAGCCCTGTAGGCTAATCGATTGCCAATATTGCCAAACAAATCGTCACCAAAAATAACCCTTCGAAGGGGGAAACAAGCTTCGAATATATAAAATTATTTTACCCCGCCTGTTCTAATTTGCAAATTAAATATTATATTTTAGAATTAAAGGTTTTTGAAACAAGTAAATAAATAATTGTTTCCTTGATCCCAATCCTCAATATAATAATATAAAATTAGAATTAGAATAAAAAAGGAGGATGGGTAGTTCAAAATCTACTTAAAAAATATTATTATTTTTAGAAAACAAAATATAAAATTTAATTATAAAATCTTAACTAACAAGTATTACAATGATAGGGTTACTTACTTATCAAGTGTCATAAGACTCACAAGTTATTAGTCGTATATAAATGTTAATCTGATTGAAATAAAGGCAGAGGTGTAAATTAGGATTGTCGTAAAATAAATACTAAAAAAACAACACAATTCTATGTTCATATCTAAGGTTTTAGTAGAAAATATTTTTATATTTCATGTCAGAAGGCTTCTAGAGGCTAGAAGGTGTACCTCGAGAAATAGGCTAAAATCGAAGAACCAGAAGTTCTAAGAAGGTTTATCATTTTTATAAGAAAATTCTCAAATAGTTACCATCGAATCATTTATGCATTAAATATTTATTACCGAAATTTGAAGTTTATCGTCTGTCTCATTACCGAGAAATAAATTATTGAAAATTGATCTTTTAACATGGAAGTAAATGGATCGAGCTTTTAAAAGGGCTATAACTTCTATACAAATTATACCATTTTCAACAAATTTATACAGATCAATAATTCAACTTTTATGAATCGAATGATACATTTTTCAATAGATTTGGCATTCTAGTTAATTAGTTATTCATAAATGTAAAAAATAAAAAGTTATTTGCAGCCAACAGAATATGACAAAAGCACTAGAACTCTATCTGTTGTGTTAAATAAATATTTTTATAATGAGAAACAATTTATCTCAATATTCTTTTTATTAATATTATCAAAACAAAGATTTTTATTCGAAATTAACCTCATTATTAACAATTTTTTATTAAAAAAACTGGTATGCCGACGTTATCACTCTGCAAAAATACAAAAGACTTTTTCGAAGATCAACTATATAGATATAGTAAGCAGTCTCGAACCCTTCATGTTTACGTACGTATGTAAGTACATTTGTACATTGTTACTAAAAATCATTCATTTAAATAAATGAGTATACCATATATTCAAGCGGATTATAAAATGGGGTCCTTTTAACCCAAGTTTCTGATATTTTCTAAGAATAATTAAAAATATCCGCTTAGCGAGTTTCTGATATTTTGTAAGAATAATTACATATATCCACTTAGCGAGTTTCTGATATTTTTTTTATGATATTGATGTGAGAAGGAGATATACCATAAGGTCCATCCCCTAAAGGCCTGTATGGGCTGACCCCTCGTCCACCTCCATCGTGAAAAGAACAGAGTAGAAGGCAAAGAAGCCGGGATCACGAGCCAACTCTCAGAAAGTTAGATATAGTCCAATTTAATAAGTTTTTAGGGGCTTCGAGCGATAAATTAGGTTAAATTTATCTCCCACTTAATTTTTATTACCAGACCCTATACTTACAGAAAAAATGTCTGGGTATATACGGGAATCGAACCCGAGACCTCCGGGTTGCCAGCCAGTTATGCTGACCATTACACCAGAGAGGCGGACAAATTTTGTAAGAATAATTACATATATCCACTTAGCGAGTAAAAAACATGGATCTTTTGGTGCTAATTAGATTGTGATATTCACCTGGACTAGTTTTATTACTCGAAACATTAATTAAATGCACTTGGACGCGTGGGAAGGGTTCCGAGTTGTGACAGGGGTCTGAGGGTCGAGCGGCCTCCGGGCGGGAGTACTAGGAAAATTTCCAAGTATAGGTGGGGAGGGCTCAAGCGTGGAGGAAGAGTGCAATTCCACAAGAATAATTACATATATTTAAGACAATTTTAATAAATAAAACTAATAATTAAAAATTTCAGCTAGATCAACCTAATACAGTGAGCAAGAAAAAAACGGACACTTGATAATTTTTAAAATAATAAAACGAATAAAAACAACAATTATTATTTTGCAAATATTATTTTTTTAACGAAAATGAATATAGGTCAGATCAAAGATTTTAAAAGAAATGTTTATATTGCATGTAGGAGGGTATTGTCCCCTCGGGAGTCGAACCCAAGCACTAGTACGTTTTCTGGGTAACTAGTCAGGCTCTTGAGACCATCACCTCCAAACATGCAACATATATTGGTCTAAAATAATGTTTTCATCTTGTTTCATCAGAATGTTATGTTAAAATACTGCTATCCGCTAAAATATTTTCAAGCGCCGCGCTCTAACAAGATACGCATATTCGAAGCGTAGCTTCATTCTCGGTTGCATACCCTACGAGCAACAGGCGTTCACATGAAACTAGTATTTTTGTTTTTAGATACTCGTATCTACTGGATTTACTAGTACATTAAAATATAGAAAAAAGTTAAAAATTCATAAATTTCACAAACTTGGTTTCATTTAATAACATCACAATTTTTCTTGAACTTTTGGAGATTATAGCTTGAAATTATATGTGAAGGTTAGTTTTAAGATGTAAATATTTGCTAAGAAAATTAAAAAAAAAAATCAAATTTAAATGTGTGAAATAGAAAAAACTTATATTATCTAGATTTCATCCAGTTCAGAAAGTTTTCTCCAAAAATGTGGAGGATAGAAAATTGAAATTATATATGAAAATTACTTTTAAGAAGTAAAATTGTGTTGAGACCGGATGAACGCTTGATTTTTGAAAAATTTCTTGTTTCACCTTGTTTAATTCTAGGGTCATTGTATTTTACCTATATGTTCATTAAGCCTATAAATTTTACCCCTTCATTTTAGGACTTGATGAATAGAAAGGTTCGATTTTTCGATTTTACCCGTTATTAACACCTACCACCATCTCGAATATTATAATTTATAAACACTAAGATATAACTCTTAAAATTAAAACTAAAAAAATAATCATCTTATAGTAAAATAATCTTGTGAATACTTTGACTAAATCTTCGTAGAGAGTGTATAATACATTGACTAGCGAAAGTATTCATAAATTCATTTGTTTATACTTTGTCTGAATGATTTAGTCAATGTATTCAATGACTATGTTTACGCTTTGACTGTAACATAAATATTTTCACATATTTTTTTATATTTATTTCAAGCCTCTTAAACCATCGAGCAGATAAAATGTGTACTTCTGTTAAGGGGGTTCGGGACTGTTTATCATTTTTATAAGAAAATTCTCAAATTTTTACCATCGAATCATTAATGCATTAAATATTTATTCCCAAATTTGAAGTTTATCTTCTGTCTCATTACCGAGAAATAAATTATTGAAAATTTTCCTTTTAACATGGAAGCAAATGGACCGAGCTTTTAAAAGGGCTATAACTTCTATACCACTTATACCATTTTCAAAAAATTTATATAGATCAATAATTTAACTTTTATGAATCAAATGGTACATTTTTCAATAGATTTGACAGTCTAGTTAATTAGTTATTAATAAATGTAAAAGGAAAAATTTGGCGATGACAATTGGGATGAAATATGGCAACAGCGCAAAATTCTTAAACTGCACGAGTTTTGTAAGAGCGTATGTTTTCATTTATTATTTAGATTATATATTATTTCATTTATTTAAATAATTACAAGGTACTCGATTGTTGGATAAAATACATTTTTATTTATAAAAAGTTATTTGCAACCAACAGAATAACAAAAGCACTAGTGTAGAATACGTGCCATTGCTAGATTTCCAACTCTATTTCTTGAAATCGTTTTTGTGTTAAATAAATGTTTTATATTGAGAAAAAATTTATCTCAATATTCTTTTTATCAAACAAAGATTTTTATTCGAAATTAAGAACGTTATTAACAACTTTTTTTATTAAAAAATTTAGTAGGCAGGCGTTGTCCCTCTGCAGAAATACAAAAGATTTTCTCTGAGATCAACCAGATAGATAAGCAGTCTCAAACTGCCTTAAGGACCATCCTAATATATATATAGTGAGAATAAAAATTAAGAAAAATATTTTATGGAGAAACTGCCAAGAAATTTAAATATTTAAACAATAATCGAGTAATTCGAATATATTTTACAGCCCAGCCGTCAATTTTTTATTAATAAAGATGTAGTAGTTATATATCTTTTCTGAAATACAATTAATGTTTACTGAAATAATTTATATTTTCTGAAATAAAATTAAGAAATATGCAATACATTTGATGTTTAATCAAATGCAAGTGACAAATTTAAAACACACATTTGATGCTTTCTGAAATGCTACTGTAAAAGTTCAATCAGAAATCATATATTAATTTCCTTCCTCTCATTTTAAAACTTGAACAAGCAAACTCTCCTTGTGAGTTTGGCTGCTATTGACGTGCGTTTAGTAATATTTAAATAAACTTTGAATAAATTTCCCCATTGAATACAGTGAAACACGTCTCTGTAAATTCAATTACGTTTGATACGGACCACAATCATGCCAGGCTCTAATTTTGCTTACCTCTATATAGATTGTAAATTAAAACAAACAAAAAATTCTACAGTTCTATTACTTTCTCTTAAATAGATTTTTTATTCCCTGAACAACGCCTTAAGCCTAAAGGATAGACATCAATTTTTCATATCGCAGGAAAAGTTACAAATGAAAGCTATTTAAATTAACTATATAAATTATTCATCTTTTCAAAAATATTTTTTTATGAAAAACTTTAAATAATTTAATTATGAATTATTAGATTTTATATGAAACGAAAAATCGTGTACGAACAAAAGGTAGGGTGCGATTTATTAACAGTAATTTCCTGACAAGGATCCAATCTTAAATCAATAAAAGGACCTAAATAGTTTATTCTGTAAAGTAAAGAATATTTTTGAAAAATTTTTTAGAAATTTTTTAAAATTTAAAATACTAGGTAGGTTTCACATAAATAAAAGATCAGATGCTTGTTTAGCACGACTCTATATATATTTCAGGAGTTCACAAAGGACACTTGTGAACTTTGTGAACTCCTGAAGATCGACTTACTCCCTTGATCAAAAAGTTCCCGGAATTTATTCAGAAAATTAAAAATACAAGTTTATTCATCAAAATCCATAATTTCCCCTTCAAAGTAATCCCCATCGACTGCAACACACTTATGCCAGCGCTTGAACCAATCCTCGAAACATTTTTTATATTCGGTTTTCGGTATGTCCATCAGTGCTTCCAGCGATTTTTCCATTACTTCCTCTCGACTGCTGAAACGCGTTCCCCGTAATGGTTTTTTAACTCGATTGAACAGAAAGAAGTCACAGGGAGCCAAATCAGGTGAATTCGGTGGCTGTTGGATGGTATTTGTTGCATTTTTCGTCAAAAAATTTCGAATAATGATGGCACTGTGCGACGGTGCGTTATCATGGTGCAAAATCCACGAGTTTTCTGCCAACAATTCTGACCTCTTTCGGCGAATTGCTTCACGCAAACGTCTCATAACTGTCTGGCCTACTGACAAAAATTCATGATGCACTACACCATTGTAATCCATGAAAACCGTGAGCATTGCCTTCTTTCTTGACTGAAAACGACGTGGTTTTTTTGGACTCGGCTCATTTGGTGAACGCCATTCACTTGCCTGATGTCTGAATTGGGTGTCGTACTCATAAACCCACGTCTCGTCTCCGGTAATGATCCTTTTGATGAATGTGGGATCGGATTCAGCCTCGCAAATCATGTCTTTTGCGACGTCAACACGGTCTCTTTTTTGCATGAAATTGAGGTCTTTTGGCACAAACTTTGTTGCTACACGACGGAAACCCAAATCATAAACCAAAATGTCTTGGACGGATCCATAGGCAATGTTCAAGCCCTCCGCTATCTCTCTCATGGTTAATTTGCGGTTATTGACCAACATTTCTTTTACTTTATCAATGTTTTCGTCGGTTTACCAACAACAGATGTGCCAACTTAACAAAAAAAAACAGAACTCAAATCGGAATGGGAGCGCCACATGGGGGGTTATTCGGGAACTTTTTGATCAAGGTAGTATATCCCGAAATATACAGAGTCGTGCTAAACAAGCATCTGATCTTTTATTTATGTTAAACCTACCTAGTATTTTATATTTAAAATTTTAAAAAGTTTCTAAAAAAATTTCAAAAATTTTCTTTACTTTATTTAAAATGTTTCACCAAGAACCTACACCATTCTCCCTTAACAAAACTTTATTAGGTATTTTCCAGTTTTTACTTTATCCAATGCAAAGCATGGGTAAAGTATTGTAATCGCTCTCGGGGCAAGCGTGGCTTCAAAGGGTCCTCAGGTAAAGACTACGGAACCCATGGACTCAATTAAAGTCACAAATTGTAGTATTCAATTAGGTTGAATTTTAGCACGTGACGGTTTTGCCAAAAATTACAAGGGGTCTCGTCGAGAGGCCAAAAAGTGCGATTTTTTCATTTAGTGCGTGCGGATGGATGTATGTATGTATGATGATGTATGTATGGATGGATGTATGTTATCGTTTTTTTGGCCCACGATTTTTTCCACACCGTTACACCGATTGAAATGAAATTGAAAAACCTACCATTAGTTTAACAAAATGAAGCGCTGATTAGTTTTTGGTACATATCGGCTCACAAACATTAGTACTTTATTTCAGTACTTTTTTAGTTTTTTCTAAATATCTTGAAAATGACTTAACCAATTTTGATGAAATTTAATATCCTAATTAAGTACCTTGGGGACCACAAAAAAGGTTAAATAAAGTTTTTAGTAAAATTATATTTTAAAGTACTTTACTCTAGAGTAAGATGGTACTTTTTTTAATTTTTTAAATTCTTTAAAATTTATTCATTTGAAAGTTTTAATATAGCTCATTTAGCCTTGCTTAAGTAAGAATGGATAGGCTTCTCTCTGTGAAATGCTAAAAATTTGGGAGGAATTTTTATGAGTAACCATAGCAACTGCGTTGTTTTCTTATCCGTTACCTTTGCTGAAGACATGAGAAATCGATTTTAAACCAAAAATAGCGATTGATTCTCATCTAGTACTTGAGGAATAATCATTCTATATTGGATTTTTGACGTTTCGGTTTTTATTAGTAACCATTGCTGAAGACATAGAGAAATCGACTTTAAACCAAAAATAGCGATTGATTCTCATCTAGTACTTGAGGAATAATCATTCTATATTGATTTTTGACATTTCGGTTTTTATTGGTAACCATTGCTGAAGACATGGAGGAATCGACTTAAAATCAAAAATAGCCATCGATTCTCATCTAATACTTGAGGAATAACCATTCTATATTGGATTTTTGGCGTTTCGGTTTTTATTGGTAACCATTGCTGAAGACATAGAGAAATCGACTTTAAACCAAAAATAGCGATTGATTCTCATCTAATACTTGAGGAATAACCATTCTATATTGGATTTTTGACATTTCGGTTTTTATTGGTAACCATTGCTGAAGACATGGAGGAATCGACTTAAAATAAAAAATAGACATCGATTCTCATCTAATACTTGAGGAATAACAATTCTACATTAGGTTTTTGACGTTTCGATTATTATTGGTAACCATTGCTGAAGACATGGAGGAATCGACATAAAATCAAAAATAACGATCGATTCTTATCTAATACTAGAGGAATAACCTTATTGCATTCCATTTTTGATGTTTTGACCATTAATGGCAACCTCTATTGAAAACTCAAACTTGAGTTGTTTACCAAAAAAGAATTTAGTCTTTTTGATTTTAAGTCGATTCTTCCACGTTTTCAATAGAGGTTGCCATTAATGGTCAAAACATCAAAAATTGAATGCAATAAGGTTATTCCTCTAGTATTAGATGAGATTTGATCGTTATTTTTGATTTTAAGTCGATTCCTCCATGTCTTCAGCAATGGTTACCAATAATAATCGAAACGTCAGAGACCTAATGTAGAATTGTTATTCCTCAAGTATTAGATGAGAATCGATGTCTATTTTTATTTTAAGTCGATTCCTCCATGTCTTCAGCAATGGTTACCAATAAAAACCGAAATGTCAAAAATCCAATATAGAATGGTTATTCCTCGACTCTTAAATGAGAATTATTTTTGAATTAATGTCAATATGAACCACAAATTGCAAGTGATATCTGATTAATAATAAAGGAACAAACATATTAATATTTCAAATGAATTTGGATAAAGTTTAGCAACGATCCGTTGCAGTTTATTTTTTTCTAAAATTCTAAATTTGGTAGCAACTTTTATTTGTAACTATAGCAACTGCTGATAGCATGGAAGATTCGGATTAAAATCAAAAGGACCAAATTCTTTTTTGGCAAACAACTCTAGTGTTTGACCATTAATGGCCAAAACTTCAATAATGGAATTTAAAAAGGTTATTCCTTTAGTATTAGACGATAATCGATCGTTGTTTTTTATTATAAATCAATTCCTCTATGTCTTCATCAATGGTTTCCAATAATAATCAATTCGCCAAAAATTCAATATAGAAAGCTTATACATCAAGGATAGATGAGAATCAGGGGCGTAGCTCTCGAGGGGGGGGGAACAGAACCCCCTCCCCCAAGGGCAAGACTCATGGGATGATTAACAGCAACGGAAAACCGTTTTTTATGGCAAACTAACCCTAATTAAATATATTTTATTTATAATGATAGAAATACTTGGAAGGTCCAAATGTTATTTAATTTTCAATCAGGTGAGATAAAGAAGACCACCTAGAAAAGGATGTAGATATTCTTATTTTAACAAGAATATCTACATTGTTTTATTTATATTTAATCAAGAATTATGTTCTTTTTTAATTTCTTGAAGTACCTATTTGTTTTAATAAAAAAATAAATTCCACTAAATATTTTGCTTTGAGGATTGACCCCCCCCCCCTCCATGAAAATTTTCTTTCTACAATCAGAATCGATGGCAATTTTTGAATTTTACTCTATTCATCCATGTCTTCGGGACCACTAACGATCAAAACGTCAATTATTGAGAATGGTTATTCCACAAGTATTAAATGAAAATCGATGGGGACATTTTGATTTTCAATTGATTCCCCCAAATCACAATATGCGGTTTCAAACTATTAAGAGCTTTCCTTTCCTTCCGCCTAGAAGTCACAAATTGAAATTAACTTTTTTCACCTCGGAGATAGAAGCTCCTAAATTTTCAGGACCCCGACAGGCGAATGCAGTACTTCATATTATATCCTATTTATCATTACATGATATAATAGTATATATCGTCGGCTTAGAGTGTAGAGCTCCTAACTCCATTTTTTATCATATCATCATCAGCCTGTCGATAGCGACAATCCACTGCTGAATATAGGCCTCTTCCATCAAATGGAAGGGAGTTGGCATTAAGTCACCACGCTTGCCAGACGGATTGGTGACTAGGAATCAGATTATAGCCGGTCAAATAATCAATGCAGGGACTCGGACTCGAACCCGGGACTCCTGCTTAGAAGGCTAGTGTCTTTAAGCTCTCGGCTAATCCGATTCCCTTTTATCATATATGACATATTAATACCGTTTGAAAGAAAAAGAGATGGAGCATCGTCCAACTAAAACTGCTACTTAAGGTAGTTTTTCCGCCAAATGCGTTTTCTTAGGATTTTTTTGAAATTTATACAGATTATTATTTAATTTGAAAGTTTATATTAGGAAAATAAGGACAAGTTTTTTTGTGTGACTTTTTTATTTATCCACCAACGTTTCGTCGACTTTGCCGACTTCTTCAGGGCTTTACAATTATAAGAACATTATTGATATGAATTTACAAGAGTACAATTAGAATTCGAAAACAAACATGTATTAATAGTTTACCTACCAAATAGTCATGTCACACATTCGTCTAAATTTTCTTATTATCTTCGTTACCATTATTTGGCACATTCACAAAAAAACACAATTTTTCTTTCTTTTCTTTATTTTTCTTCTTTTTTATATTAACAATTTCTTATTTTTTTTTTGTGAATGTGCCAAATATTTTTTGAAAATTGAGTTCTGATGGCAATGGTAACGAAAATAATATGAAAATTTAGACGAATGTGTGATATGACTATTTGGTAGGTAAACTATTAATACATGTTTGTTTTGGAATTCTAATTGTACTTTTGTAAATTCATATCAATAATGTTCTTATAATTGTAGAAGCCCTGAAGAAGTCGGCAAAGTCGACGAAACGTTGGTGGATAAATAAAAAAGTCACACAAAAAACTTGTCCTTATTTTCCTTAAATAAACTTTCAAATTAATACAAATTATGGAAGGAAATGATAATAATAATTATTATTTAAATACTTCTGATCGATTGATGGCAAAACGAAATTTATGAACAATACAGTTCCGGAGATATTAAATTTCAAAAATCGAGTTTTTCAGGCTCTTTAACATTGCATTATACGGGATATCGGAAAATTTACATACATATTTAATTATAATTAAGAAACCGTTCTTACCATTTTTATAAAAAACTAAACCAACATTAAACAATAACCAATACATATTTTAAGACAATTTTGATTCATAGATACAACACACTTTCTGAGATAGTAAGACATACATAATGAAAAATGTATAAAAAAAATTTAGACTAAAAACAATTTGCCAACAGCGCATTTATTTAACCAGCGAAAGATTCATGAGCTAGGTTTTTTCAAAATTATAATTTTCATAAGGTGTAACGTAGGCGTTGATTAAATTTGTTAAAAAGTAACAAAACGATTTTTATAGAAATTTAAAATGTATTTTATCTGTCATTTTAAAATAAAAATATTCAATTTCTTACAATGGTGCCAAATTTATCAAACGAGCACAGGATTGGCTAGAATTGGTACATAAACAGCAAAAAGTATTGGGCTTATGAACTATGAATCCTTATTGTCTGTTCTATATACTCTAGCATTCACTTTTTGCTAGTATTGTCGCGAAACAACTACCTTAAAATTACGATTGTAAGTTGTAGAAAAAAAATGTGAAAAATAGTTTCTTTCCATAACAACAATATTAAATTTTGTTTTGTTTTTTCTCTCTCCTGTAAAATTTCCTTGTTGTGAGTTAGCAGGTTTACTCTCTAAGGCAGAGGTCGGGGAACTTTTTTAGCTATTACCCCAAAATATTTTTCCATAGGTCGCTATTACCCCTACATGAAAAGCAAAAAAAAAGCAAGGTAAATGTATCTTATCTTTTTATATTGAACGAGCAATTCTTGTATATATATTTATAATCAGTTTTTCGAAAAAGGGCTCTAACGATTTGGATGAAATTCACGGGTTAGGCGGGTTTTTGTGTTGACAATTCGATCTATCAAGGTCTCGTCTTCGGATAAGTTGTTTTTGATGGGTTTTTTGTTAATTGAAATAATTATTCACAGGTGGTTGTTGGAATAAAAATTTATAATTACATTTCTTTCAATTTATTTTGAATGAAATTAATTGATTTTTTTATTTTAAATTGCACTAATAGATCATTACAAATGTTATTATATATTAGAATTTGCCAATTTAATTAAAGGTATTTTTCTATAATATAATTTAATAGAATATCAATTTTATTCTCTTAAAAAAATCCGACAATTCGAAGGATCATACCTCCTTCTTCATGATTTAAAAGGGTCAAAATAAAGGAAGGGGTGTAAATTAGTCATGTCGGAAAATAAATATTTTAATCGTTCATATCTCGTCTTGGGAAAGTCGCAGGGTCTTGAAATTTGAAACTTAAGCTATTTAGAAGCAAAAAGTTACCGAGCATCGCTCGGTGCTCCAGGCACATATTTATTATTTATTGAATTAATTGGAATTTACATGAAAACTCTCTGTAAGTAAATAAAAATTGTAAACATTAACATAATTCAAACGCTTTTACGTTTTAGAAAAATGATGTTGTTTCATTTTCGCTAAAATAACTTCAAAATTAGGACTTTTGACATGAGCTTGCCGGGTTTAACTCACTGCTTAAAAAAAAAAATACAACACTCATCATGACAAAAAATGCATAATTTTTATTAATTTTAAGATTATGAATTCCTGGAAAAGCTATCAAACTAACAATACTATAATAGTTTATAAAATAAATTTTTTTTAAAAATGTCCTTATTACCCCCGATAGTTTCATTTTTACCCCATTGGGGTAATTTACCCCGGTTCCCCGACGGCTGCTAAGGCCACGTTATGTGAAAAAAATAATGTAAAAAAAGAAATTGCTTACTGTAGAATAAAGTACATTAAAATATAATTTTACTAAAAAATTTTAATAACCTTTTTTAGGGTCCTCAAGGTACTTAAATAGAATATTAAATTTGATCAAAATTGGTTAAGCAATTTTCAAGATTTTAAAAAAAAGCTAAAAATGTATTAGAATAAATAAAGTACTAATTTTATGTCTCGAAAAGTTAATCAGCGATTCATTTTGTTAAAATAAAGTTTTCAATTTCATTTCAATCGATTGAACGATGTAAAAAAAAATAGTCGACGAAAAAAAGGAATCCATACCTCCATGCGTGCATACATAGATTCAAGTTAAATATTCGAAGTAGTTCCCCTGCGGAGGCCGGGTTAGTCGAGCGGTTAGCGTACAAGCCTCTTAATCAAGTTGACCCGGATTCGAATCCGACTCAAGGCGACCGGCTGAAAATCTTTTCCCTACATAGGAGACATAATTTAATAATAGTATCTGAAATTGGTTGATTGCTAGAAAGGCCGAAAAGTCAAAAGTTTCTCTTGCAACTTTAATGTGGTCATTAAACTTGCAACGCTGCATTAATCTTTACACTATATAAGCGGTATCTCTAAGCGCTCTTGCCTGAGGCACTCAAAGCACGTACTCGGCCGAAGGCCCTGTTCTTTTGTATATCGACTTAAAATCGATTAGTTGTTAAATAAAAGGCTTATTGTTCAGCAGTTATTTTTAAATTAATTTAAATGGTGGCTTTTAATTAATACAAATATTTCGAAAATTTTCACAATATTTCTTTCAGTGGACCTCACCAAAAATCACCGCATTTGGTCAGTCTTCAAAATTCGAACACAGGGCCAAAAGAGACATGTGCTAATCGACTTGTCTGTTAAAACATCAAAAAGAAATTTAAAATTGTTATTGGTAGTGTTTTTTGAGTGCAGAATTAAAAATGACAGAATATAAAATGTCTCTTTGGCCTTGTGTTCGAATTTTGAAGACTGAGCAAATACGGTGATTTTTGAGTTCACTGAAAAAACAATTTCTTTATAATAAATATATTGATAGAGTTGAGCATTTTTAATGAGCTATTATTTATTACAAATATATTTTTAAAATAATCAAGATATATCGAAATCACTCCAAATATGACCAAACTTTTAGGTATTTAATCCAAACATATTATATACTTGAGTGGTCTATTTTATTCTAATAGACTCTTAATATCTAAAGAATGTCTTGTTTACCTCCAGTGAAACCTCTTATTATATATAAACGAATGTTTTTTTTATCATAAAACGACTTAGATTTTCTGCAAATAGTGATATCTTAATAATTAAGATATTAAAAAAAAAATTAACAAAAATTTTGTTTACATTATTAATATGTTTTTTTTTTAATTTTAAAACCCACTATAAGATTATAAGAAAAATTATTATATATTCTTTTACCTTATAGACGAAAGGAAGGGTTTAGAAATAGATTTGGAATAATTATCGGAAAAGAGTTTTTTTTTATTTAATTAGTTTTTTCCTCTTATTAAAAACAAGAACTAAAAAGATTGGTTTTTAAGGAATTTGGTGTTGGTACTTGGTGAAACATTTTTTAAAATTATTGGATAAAAACACTTGGTAGGTTTCACATCAAGATATAAAAAAATAAAACGAATTTATTTTTAGAGAATCTTCAATCTCGATATATATATTTCGGGTGACCAACCCATCTTCAGGAGATACAGAAAGTTTATTTAATAAATTTTACCATTGAGTTGTATTCAAATTCGAAATCCTCTTTTCTCAAAAGGCCATTCAAAATTAATCCAAAGTAGACTTCCTACCTTTTCTCCCTCCACTAATTTTAAATATTTACCCTTTTGTTTTCTTAAAAATAATTTTTACCATTGAGTTGTATTCAAATTCGAAATCCTCTTTTCTCAAAAGGCCATTCAAAATTAATCCAAAGTAGACTTCCTACCTTTTCTCCCTCCACTAATTTTAAATATTTACTCTTTTGTTATCTTAAAAAATAAATTTTACCATTGACTTGTATTCAATTTCGACTTATTCAGGTCAGTTACCTTCTGTATCTCCTGAAGATGGGCCAGTCACCCGAAATATATATATCGAGATTAAAGATTCTCTAAAAATAAATTCGTTTTATTTTTTTATATCTTAATGTGAAACCTACCAAGTATTTTTATCCAATAATTTTAAACTAAAAAGATGATCAAGGACAGTCGATGGTGGAGAAATGATCTCCGAAGTCGAAGCTCACAATACAATGTATACATAAATTCATGTAAAATAATTGGTTCAATAAACTTTTACCTTAATGTGACGATAGAATTTATTTTATGTTTACAAACACTCGAAAATTTTTTCCTTTGTTCGTTATTATTTATTTTCGCTTTCCTTTTCGTTATTTTGTTTTCTTTGATTGTGACTATTAAAATTAACTATTCCACTATTTTACTCAAATAACAATATTTTCATAATTTATTTATTGGTGCTTGGTTCGAATAGCGGCATCTTAACTATTAATATATCTAGAGTTGCTCGAAAAATGAGAATACTTAAAATACGTATATCATTTATTAATATTGAACAGAGCTCGATTTCGCCATAATTAATTAACTTCACCATCTATTCATATCAAATATAATTTCTTAACTATAAATATATCGATTAATAAAGTAAGCAGGTGAGTTTCATAGTGAATGAAATAAACCTCTTTGAGTTTTATTTCATTCACTGTGAAACTACACACCCTTTACTTTATTAATTAATATCATGTTTCACCTAAAACCTACACCACTTTCTCTAAGTAAAATATAAATATATCTTAGGTGAAAAATAAAATAGAGAGTCTTCTGTTTTTTAAATAAAATAATTTTTAATTATTTCTAGAGACTATAGTTTCGAAGGCATTGCCTTCATCATCAGTCTATCACAAATATTTCAAATTAGTTACAAATTAAGATTTATACATTGAAAATTTTGAAAAATATACATATAATGTCTTTTTCTTCATGTTTCTCTTGGGAGATTAGAATGTAACTGGAGCAATATCTGGTTACTCTTTTGTTTAGGCTTTTTCTAAAGAGTTTTACCTGAATGAATGGAAAGCCTAAACAAAAGAGTAACCCAGATATTGCTCCAGTTACATTCTAATCTCCCAAGAGGAAACATGAAGAAAAAGACATTATATATTTTTAAAAATTTTCAATGTATAAATCTTAATTTGTAACTAATTTGAAATATTTGTGATAGACTGATGATGAAGTAAATGCCTTCGAAACTATAGTCTCTAGAAATAATTAAAAATTATTTTATTTAAAAAACAGAAGACACTCTCATTTTATTTTTAACCTAAAATAAAAACAATTCTGTTACCATCGACAGTGAAATCTTTTATTCAACTAATATAAATATATCGTTTTTTCAGTGTGAGGTCCACTGAAGAAGGAATATTGTGAAAATTTCCAAAATATTTGGATTAATTAAAAACCACTATTTAAATTAATTAAAAAAACTTATAAAAAATAAGCCTTTTTATTTAACACCTATAATAATCCTCAGCACCACCGTGAATTAAGTTAAAATCGATTATTGATGTTGTTTCTTAACCACTGCCAAAGTCTTAAATCCATCGATTACAAGAGCTGTCTCGAATTTTCCTATCAATTACAAGTATCGAAACCAAACCGTTAACCCGTAGCTTGAACATTATCGATTGGGTTAGTTATAATCCTTAAAGTGTTTTTCTTATATAATTTCCTATATTATCTTTCTATCTTATTAATTTCTATAAAGTGCGTGTCTATATAAACTGATAAAGTGTATGAACTAAGTTCAACAAATATTATTTTTCCTGAATAAATAAACTCTCGTTAAATTTGAACTTTTCATTTAACCTAAATCATAATCATCTTTGTTGAAGAAAATTCTTAATCTCATAATAAAAGATCCTCATTGAACCCAACTTCAAATTAAAAGTTTAAAATCTAGCCAAAGCACACCATCTGCTTTTCTCCAAATTTCAAAACTTGCCTTTTATTATAAAAGATGGGTCGCGAAATTTTAAGTTGCATACATGCACTGGAAAAACGATATATTTATAGTTAAGAAATTATATTTGATATGAATAGATGGTGAAGTTAATTATAGCGAAATCGATCTATGTTCAATATGAACAAATGATATGCATATTTTAAGTATTCTCATATTTTTGGAGCAACTCTAGATATATTAATAGTTAAGATGCCGCTATTTGAACCAGGCACCAATGAGTAAATTATGAAAGTATTGTTATTTGAGTAAAATAGTGGAATAGTTAAATTTAATAGTTGGGTATTTAAATGGAATAATACGTAATTACGACAAAAAATGATATAAACTTTAATATATTTTTATTTATAATAAATCTATGTAAGTATTTCTGAATAGAAGATGAGTATATTCATTTGATGTAGAATCTACTATAGTCAATCAAATGAATTATATAAATATTTATTTTAATTATTCATTTGATTGAATTAATTAGATAAAAATATCAATTACTATATTTGATTTAAGGTACACGGTAATCTAATTTTAATGTATATTAATATTTCTTTTAATCTTATAGTGGGTTTTAAAATTTACAAAAAAAAACAATTAATAATGTAAACAAAACTTTTGTTAATTTTTTTTAATATCTTAATTATTAATATATCTCTATTTGAAAAAATCCAAGTCGTTTTATGATAAAAAAACATTTGTTTAGATATAATAAGAGGTTTTACTAGAAATAAACAAGACATTCATTTGATATTAAGAGATATCTACATATTAGAATAAAATAGATCACTCAAATATATAATATAATTGGAGTAAATACCTAAAAGTTTGGACACATTTGGATTGATTTCGATATATCTTAGTTATTAATCAAATATCTTGGAATAAATGAGAGTTCATTAAAAATACTCAACTCCATCAATATATCTATTATAAATAAGTTGTTTTTTCAGTGTGTGCAAGGACTAAAAGAAAAAATCCCACTTTTTAGCCTCTGGGCGAAACCACATGTAATTTTTGAAAAAAAAACGTCGGGTCCTAAAATTTAAACTGAATGAAAATTACAATTTGTTACTTTGGTTGAGACCGCAGTGCTGCCGCGAGCTTTTATTCGAATGTACTATTCATTTTAGTAAAATGTACTGTAATGGGTAAAAATTGAGCCACTTTATTTTTACTTATTTATTTACCTATTTACTTAGTGTTGGAAACAGTAATTCATTTAAAACAATTTTTTGAAGAATTTATTTCATCAATTAATGCCTCAAAACTCATCTTGTTATTAACTCTATCGAAACAGCTCTTTTTTTCAGCGTATACAGGGTATTTCACAGAACTCGTTCATTAAAAGTTTTCATGGAAGGAGATGAGAGAAAATTTTGAACTTTGACATATTTATGTTTTGGAATATGCTCTTTTTAAACAAATTATTAACAACTTTTGGACACTTTCTATCGCTATCAACTTTCTTATTTTCTATGGAACCCCCCAAATATTTTTACATCATTAGATTAATTTTTATAAACTAAAATGGTTTTGTATAATGTACTTGATGTCTAAAATTTATAATTTCTGAGTTATTGTGCATACTTTGTAAAATCTACCAATTTAGCGTTCATCTTTAAAAATTAATAATAAAATATTGTTTGTAGAATTAATTTGATCAATTAGAACTCTTTATTAGACATTAAAGGATCTTACTTAATCATAAAAATTCAAATTTTATATCCAGGCTGGCCATAATAAATGTTTATTTCTGAAAATCAAAAAGTTGTTAATACTCAATTTTTTCAAATAAAACATGGCATAAATTTTAGTATTTTTGAATTATACATAAAAATCCAATAGTAGTTTATTAAATATTCTCTATACCTAAAATTAATAGTTTTTTAAATAAAAAATATTTTAAATTTCACTCGTCTAGATCTTTTTTTTTATTTATTTATTGTCACCGGAAACAAAGCTCATTTAGACAGCACATCAGTAAAGTGTTAGTAGTGTTAGTGAGGGAGCAGAGTTTTACCAGAACGAAATTTTATATGCTAGCCAGGCTCGAACCCGGGTCTCCCGCTTTAACATCGTCATCAACGATGCTGAAGCGGACCCACCGCCTTAGCCAGCTCGGACAACCCGACTTCCCTAGATCTTATTTATTATGTATAAATAATTAAGATCTGGACGAGCGAAGTTCAGAATTTTCTCTAAACTCCTTCCATGAAAACTTTTAATGAACGAGTTATGTAGAACACCCTGTATATTTAACGGATCTAGCCTATCGAAAGAAAATCGGGTTCTTATTTGGGTGCATAATTCAATATAAAAACTTAACATTTTCTAACGAAAGTCATGTAATTCAGTAGGGTTGATATCACTCTAACTAATCAATAAGAATTTAGACATTCACGCCTAAATATATTAATTTATTTTAAAGACAAAAAGTATGAAGGATTATTAGGATTTATTAGATGTAAAGAAGTTATATCATAAATGTACTACTTTTGAGATATTTAATGGAATGTATGAGAAACTAAATTATTTTAATGTTAATGTATTTTTGTAGGTACTTTTCATAGCAAAAATGTACTGTAAATAATACATTTGTACTGTAATGGCAGCACTGGTTAAGACCATGCTACTATATGGATAAAGTAAAAAAAATCCACACTACAAGCGAAAACTTTTCCCAATTCATCTGAAAATTCCAAATAAATGTTTAACTGGTTTAAAATTTTAATCAGAATTTAGGTATGCCGTATAATCCAGTCTTTACTAGATTAAATCAAGATTTTATTTATTTATTTATTTATTTATTTTTTATCAAAGAAAAAACTTTTAACTTTTTGAATTTATTAGAGCTTTTTCATTTCTGAATTAATTATTTTACCTCAACAAGTTCTAAATCCCTTAACTTTCATTAAAAGAGAAAGTTTTAAGCGAAAGTTCTGATGCACACGCCCGTTTATTAATTTTCTTACTTGTTCACTTTGGTTAATGATGAGATGATGACATTACTACACTTGATTTGGCAAAAAGTTTTTATCTAAAAATACTCTATTCATACGATATAGGAAAAGTTTTGCTTTTTCGATTTTTCCCTTTAATTGTACCTCAAACTTTAATAGTATGACTAATTTCAGGATTTTACGATCAACGTAAGTAGGTACTTTAGAACAGGGGTGTCTAACCTTTTTGCAGAAGAAATAAAATTGTCTCGGGCCGCACATAAAATTTCTAATTCTAACGATAGTTTTTAAGGATGTTCCCTAATAAATTGATTTTCTTGCAATCCTTTTAAATCTTTGAATACACATATTTATAAGTGTTCTTTATACGTAAATTTTTTTTCAATAATCCTTGCGGCACTAAATTTATAAATATTGAACTTTGAAATTTGCATATTTAACACGCGAACCCAATCCTGATTGATGTTCCAGCGACTGTTTTATTAAATAACAATCGTAATTTACTTGAAATTATTTTGAAAAACTGAGAATCATTAACTGGAGATATAACAAATATTTTCCTATTAAAATAATTGTATCAAGCGGTATTCGTTTTGTATGAAAAGTTGTTAAAAGTTAGGTGCTTTTGATGATTTTCGTTTTTTTTTTCTCATGGCATGGCAAGGCACTAGGCAACGTCGCACTAAAATTACTCAATTCTCCTATATCTAAAAAACTTCTGACTGATATTTGGTAATTAAAATTTTAGCTTATGGACCAGTATTGTGGAAAAAATTCCAGCAATGTATAGGTTTCCAGTGCGAAGTTAGAGAGGGGTTAAAATGGAACGAGTTGCTTTCGGTAAAAGGTAGTAGTAGTCTGGCAGTGCACGCCCGACCGAATTGAAATTAGCTTGGGAAGATTAAAATATTTATTTTTCGACTGCAAAGATGGCTACCTTCTAAGATGTACAACATAAATGATGTATTTCTCCCTTCATTCACTAATTGCTAATTAAAAGTGTTAACTTCTAAAAAAACATCAAAATTATTGACTTGTGTTTAAGGGTTTGTTAAATTAAGTAAAGCAAGGGTACTTTTATTATCTTTGGTGGTCGATTGAACTCTCTCTTTGCAGATAATCTATCGCCAATAACGTATTTTTTATGGTTAAAGTCAAGCAAGCTTGGATAACAAATTCTTTATGTGTGATTTTTATAGTGCTTAATTTAGAATTTAGCTCTTAAACAAGAACGTAAATTTTTAAATCCCAATTTAATTAATTAATCTGCACCAAGTAGTTATAATTTAACTAAATAAGTACCTACTATATATTAAAATTTCTTATTTGTCAATTTTAAATCTTATTATATTAAATGAGCAATTCTTGTATATAATTTTTTAAGGATTTAGGTGTCGGTTCTAGGTGAAACATTATAAGTAACTTATGATGGAGAATTTTCTAGGTTAGGTTTCACAACCTAACACTAGAAAATTCTCCTCATAAGTTATTCTTGTATATATATATATTATGTACAAAACCTGATATCTATCCAAGTTTTTGGCTGTTTTGAGCCCTGCTTAAAGGAGCAAAATTTTGAAAAAATTACAATTTTTGGGGCATTTTTTTAAATTTTGAAATAGAAAGTATTAAAAGAAATTGATAGAGATTTTTCTTTAGGAGACGTTGACTGGTATAAATATGCAATTGGATGTTGATGAAAGCAGTCCACGGTGGTTGTAAAAATAAGACTATAGAGGTTTTATTATTTTACATTTATTTGTTAAACCGACGTTTCGGAGATTTATTCTCTCCTTCTTCAGGGTCTATATAATTGAGGGGAAGACGAACATTAATACAGTATTGGGATTTTCACAAATCATTCATAATATAAAAACAATATACACAAAACAAAAATCTTTCGTGTCGTCATGACATCATTAATAAATCTACTTACAACAGAAAGTCAATGATAAGTAGTTCAAAAATAGTTACTTTCTGTCTCCGTTTGAGCAATGCCAAAAAAACATTATAAAAATTCTTTTTCATCTCGAATAGAAAACAAAGCAAAACTCAATTGGATGATCCATATGTTGAATGAGATATATGTATAACGAATGAATGTATAACATGTCCACCAATCATTGGATGCGCAGAATATCGTTGCCATATCGGTATAGTTGTTGGTTTTTTTTTAAATTTATATTACAATTATTTACAAATTTATAAATATGGTCATTATCAGTCCCAAAATTTTTACAAAATATATACAAAGTTCTTTTTTTTTTTTTTTTTTTTTCCTTTTAAAAACAAAGTTCGAACGTCATTAATATATTTACATATTATTAATATTTTTTTTTTTTTTTTAATTAAATTTCGTCACAGGAGTTTTAAATTATTAATCAAGCCATCCCAGCAAATAAAGAAGAAGGAGAGAATAAATCTCCGAAACGTCGGTTTAACAAATAAATGTAAAACAACAAAACCTCTATAGTCTTATTTTTTACAACCACCGTGGACTGCTTTCATCAACATCCAATTGCATTAAAAAGAAATTTTATTAAAATTCCATACATTTGACTAAATTTTGAAAGAAAGCAGAGTTAATAAATAGAAAATTCAAGGGTAAAAAAGATTAAGAGTTTATTTAATAGTTTTCATAATAAATTCAAATAATAGAAAATAATTAATGTTTTAAAATAAAGTTAACTTGAAAAGGGGATAAGAGTCAACTCCAAATTGAATGCTTTTGGGAAATAGAATAGAAAAAAAAGATTATTTGTATTTTTAAAATTCACATGTGTTTTATTTATAATAATAATATGCAAAATAGATTAAAAGAAATGAGAGGAGAATTGATTGAAAATAAAGCGAGAGATTCTTCTCTACTAGCTCAGCTGAGCGGATGGCGAAAAAGAGCTGAAAGGCAGTTGATCTTAAGATTCAAAATAATAAACACCTGGGTTGAAATTGAAATACTAAATGATACAGCTAGTGGAATTTGAAATATGAACTGATCTAAAAATCCTAAACAATAAACACATGAAGTAGATGTTAAAAACGTGAAATGATAATGTACCAGTGAATCTTAACACTGGCATAATGAAACAATACACATGAAGTCGATTCTAAAATACCAATAACATCAGAAGAGAGAAATACGATTCAAAACACAAAAAATAAAACAGACTTCAAAAAATTAAATGCAACAAATAAAATACACTAAAAGGTATAAAATATATTGATTATCTTACGCATATGTTACAACTAAACGACGAAATATTAACATGAAATTAATACTTTTTGAAGTCGGCGCCAAACATATATAACACACTTTATGAATCCGCACTCGACGGATCTTAGCACGTTTGGTTGGTAACGCCTCGACTATAGGTATAGTTTGTTTGGTACCGACATCAAAAAGTAATTTCATGTTAATATTTCGTCGTTTAGTTGTAACTAAATAAGATAATAATTATTTTATACCTTTTAGTGCATTTTATTTGTTACATTTAATTTTTGAAGTCGGTTTTATTCTTTCTTAAAATTATTTTTCTCTTTTTAGTGATGTATTAATAGTGATCATATCATCAGAACTTGACCAAATTAATATGGCACCATCCCTAAGATACCCCCTTTCCAATAAAAATAGAATCATCGAAATCGGTTCATAAACAAAGAAGTTAGGCCTGAACAAACTTAACAAAAAAGGTCTAATACCAATAAAAAAAACGGGACCAATCGGAAGCTAGACTAAACCCAATGCAAATTTTTTTTTCAAAATCGGTTCACAATTGTCAGAGATATGAGGTAACATAGGCACAAAAAAAAAAAAAAAAAAAAAAATTCAGTCGAATAGAGAACCTCCTCCTTCTTTGAAGTTGGTTAAAAATAAGAAGACCCACAAAGAGGCTTGATCCGGCCGGCTCCAGACTGTAGAACTACCACGACCAAACAACTAGAAGATATTATACTGGATCGCTTAATGAAATCTTGGGACGCCAGATTAACATAGCGTACTCCAGTATCTGTGTAACCTTCTGAAGAAGTTGGAGCCCTGGAACTCGAAGCCGTCGGGACAAGCCCATAGTGATCGATAAAAAGATAAGCAAAAAAATCCCTCCTCTCTTAATCAATGATTCTAACCATAAAAATAACTGCAGTTAAAAGACAATTTTTAAGAATAAATCAAACATGAACTTTTAGTGTAGTCTAAATAATAATAATATTTAAATAAACTGCAACGGATCGTTGCTAAACTTTATCCAAATTCATTTGAAATATTAATATGTTTATTCCTTTATTATTAATCAGATATCACTTGGAATTTGCAGTTCATGTTGAATTTAATTCAAAAATATTGATCGATTCTCATTTAACAGTCGAGGAATAACCATTCTATATTAGATTTTTGAAATTTCGGTTATTATTGGTAAGCATTGGTGAAGACATGGAGGAATCGACTTAAAATCAAAAATAACGATCGATTTTCATCTAATACTTGAGGAATAACAATTCTACATTAGATTTTTGACCCATCGATTATTATTGGTAACCAATGCTGAAGACATGGAGGAATCGGCTTAAAATAGAAAATAACGATCGATTCTCATCTAATACTAGAGGAATAACCTTATTGCATTCCATTTTTGATGTTTTGACTATTAATAACAACCTCTACTGAAAACGTGCAAGAATCGACTTAAAATCAAAAAGACTAAATTCTTTTTTGGTAAACAACTCAAGCTCAAGTAGAAAACTAATCAGCGCTTCATTTTGTTAAACTAATGGTAGGTTTTCAGATTTCATTTCAATAGGTGCAACGGTGTGGAAAAAATCGTGGGCCAAAAAAACGATAATATACATCCATTCATCCATCCATACATCCGCAAGCACTAAATGAAAAAATCGCACTTTTGGCCTCTTGACGAGGCCCATGTAATTTTTGGCAAAACCATCACGTGCTAAAATTCAACCTAATTGAATACTACAATTTGTGACTTTAATTGAGTCCATGGGTTCCGTGAGTCTTTACCTGAGGACCCTTTGAAGTCGCGCTTGCCGCGAGACCGATTACAATACTTTACCCATACTTCGCATTGGATAAAGTAAAAACAGTTAGATAATAATAAATAATGTTAATTTAAAGAGAGTTTTAAAAGGCATGAATTTAGATTCTACTAATTAACAACTTGATGAATTCGAGAGAGTAAATAATTTAGGTAAAAAGGGCGAAACAGATGGATGACGGACCATAAAATAGATAAAAAAATTAGAAAAAGTAAAATAAAAAGTGGTTGAACGAACAGCTAGGCCTAAGTCCAGAAATTAAATTAAAAAACTCTCTCAAATTGACCAAGCGGGAATTTGAAAATGGATTCAAGAGGCTCAAGAATAACGTTGTTAAATAAATAAACGGATTAATGAGTAAAGAAAATATAATTTTGAATAAATAAATTAAATGAATTAAATTAACAAAAAAAATCGATTATAAATTAATTGAATAATTAAGTTAAAGAAATCATAGTAAAAAACGGATTGAATTGAATATTATAATTAAAAAGGTAAATTATAGATTACAAAAAAAATCACATAATACAAATTTTTTTATCATTGTCTTGCATTATTAGAGATCAAAAATTTCCAATTTATATTCAGTTTTCTCTGACTTCTGAAGAGGGGCTGACAACCCGAAATATATCGAAGTCAAAACTCATTTTGTTTGTATTTCTATTTTTATTGTGAAACCTACCTCGCAATTTTACTGCCAAATTTTTATTATTATATAAAAAATGTTTCACCTATAACCGACACCTATCTCCTTTAAACGTTAAGTATCTCAAGATTTTGGTTAAAATCAAAAGACCGGAAGTAGATGTTTACTTGAACTATTTTGGTATTTTTCAATTTCTGATCATTTTTCCGGTTTTCTCAAAAGGTCTTGCAGGAGAAACCTACATATTAGAAGTAATTCGAATGAAGAAGAAGCCGGTATGGTGATTTCAAATAAGGTATAAACTAATGTCAAAGTCGGGTAGTGTCCACACTAATTGATTTTCCTAATTGACCCCATATTTTGTTTATCCAAAACTCATTTATTTCTTTAGGTTGTTTAAGTTCCTATCCATACTTATACATATATTACCAAAGATAATACTCATTGTTGACACTGATTGATTTTTCGATCCTTTCCTTTGTTTATTAGTCTCGAAAATGTTTAGTCTTTTAAACTAGCATTGAATTACAGGCTTCTAAATTTTCCATGGCCAAAGAATAAAAAAAAAATCCTAGTGAGTTACAGTTGTTGAAGAAATAAATAAAGCCGAGTTTAGGTTTCCTAAATTTCTACATTATAAAAGATTTCTACTCAGAGAATGACTCATAAAGCTAAATGGCTTTGCTTGTTTCACACTTGAGTTTCTTTGACGAACTAAAATAGAGGTGCCTGTCTAGTGGGTATTAACTTTTATTATGATTTAATCAATGTAATTCTCGTTGAAAGTTGTTCCCATATTATATTTTAAAATTTACTTATGGTAAACGATGCCTTTAAAGCCACTACAATCTTAGCTACAAGTCAACGTATATATTTTTCCAAATTTTTATTAACTCTCTTCATTGTCCGTCTGTTCGTTACACATTTTGCAACCGATTTTAAACTAACTTCCCGATGAGCTAGAGACTTGAAATTTTAAACATAGCTCAGAACTGGATCATAATGCAAAATAAACTCATTTTCTGGACTATCTGTTGGTTTGTTTGTCTGTCCCGTACACATTTTGCAATCGATTCAACGCAACTCCCTTCAGATAGCTTACATATCAATCCTAAGAGCATAATAATTGCATACACTACAGGCGTTGCCACATTTGAAATATTATTTTCGCGCGAGTTTTCGAAATGTTAATATTTTATATTGTTTTCACTCAAATTTTTATTTACTTTAATTTGAAAAGTACGAATCATGAAGTAAAGTTATCAGCACGTTTTTATTAACTCGCTTTTTTGTCTGTTTGTCTGTCCGGTACAAATTTTGCAATCGATTCAACGTATTCCGACTTCCATGACATCGTCCTGCTGTCTTAAGGACAGAAACTGAAATAAATCTGCAATTTGCTACATTTCTATGTCATAATCTCATGAAGATGTTTAAAATCAATTGCAAAATTCCACACACACAAGACTAAAAAGCAGAAAAATTATTATTTAAATAAAAAAAAATATTAATCCACCGCGTTTTTAAAACGGACTAAAATGTATAAAATAATACCCCCTAGCCCCATACAGATTGTTGTGAAAATTTGTGATTGTGAATTTTTAATAGCTATAAAACACTTGTAAGATTTAAAACGAAAAACGTGAGGCGCATTCATTAGAAAATAATAAGCATTGTAGGGAATAGCTGTCATTGAAAAAACACACACAGGAGTTCATATAATTTGCAACGCAATAAAATTGTTAGTGACCTAGGTGAACTATTTATGGATCAATTATCTATTGTGCCGCACGTTTTTCGATTTATATCTTATAAGTATTTTCATAGCTATTAAAAATTCATAATCACTTTTCAGGACAATTTATATGGGGTTAAGAATCTGTATGAGGCTAGGAGAAATTATTTTATACATTTTAGTCTGTTTTAAGGGAGTTCACACCGTACACTTACTACCAAAAATTTGAGACGTATCACTACCAAACGGCCTTTATTTTTCCCCGCCTCAAAGCAGAAACTTTTGTGAGTGGCTGTCCGAGTGGAGCTAGGCTAGACACGCACACATATGCAAAAGCCGTGTCTGTGTATACACACAAACACTTGACAACGCCGCAGTACAGCGCATGCGCAATGGATACATTTGAATATAAATATACTACCATATTTATTCCTAGTTATTTATTATATGTTATTCGAGAGAGTTTTATTCTTCTACACTCATAATGAACGTAGGAAAAAATTTGTATAGAAGAATAAAAGAGTGACGGAAAAAGTTTATCTAACCATGTTGCCACGTTTCAACAGTGAATTTGAGGTGTTTTCGAAAGAAATAATTTTTCTTGACTTTATTAATTTTTATTGAGGAATCAGCGCACTAATCCCTTTGAATTTTTGTACACAGTTCCGTCAATGCTTAAAGAGAGAGTACCTAAAATTTCAACGGATTTTCATTGTTATTAAATATAATTTTTTTATAATTCGATCACTATAAGTCGAAATATAGTAATGTCCCATAAGGATATGTGTTAATTTATAAATTGATTATATCCGGAAGGAACGCTCAGAATTTCATGAAATTTTGCAAGGATTTTTTTTTCATAAACATTTATCAATTTCCAAAGTTAAAAAAAAACTGATTGTAATCATTTAGGGGGTCAACTCCCTTAAAAACGTGCTAGATTAAATTTTTTTATTTAAATATTTATATACTGATGTTAAGTGAGATGTTATTTTACAAAACGTCGTTTG
The DNA here is from genome assembly GCA_024734495.1 of Forficula auricularia. Classification (NCBI taxonomy): domain Eukaryota; kingdom Metazoa; phylum Arthropoda; class Insecta; order Dermaptera; family Forficulidae; genus Forficula; species Forficula auricularia. The sequence continues at coordinate 3,749,504 of JALMQS010000228.1, forward strand.
CGGATTTAATAAATATCATTAGTTCTAAATGATTGTCAAATTTAATAAAAGACCGTTAAATGTAATGGAGTTATGTCTTATCTTTACTTTTCTTGTCACCCTTTTCATTTCCACCTCAAATTCTCCTTACTAATGACATCAATTAAAATCAATTTCTGCAACATTCGCGGTCTATCTCGCAATTCGAATTTACACGACGTACTTCAACATCTCGAACATGAAAAACCTGCCCTTTTAGGCCTATCCGAAACTATAATTGATGCGAATAAATCTAACGGTCGTGACTACCAATTCGAAAAACTATACACTTCATTCAAAATTTCGAAAAAAAGGAGGGGTCTGCTGTTATATTAGAAGGACATCCCTAGTAGGCGTTTAACTAATCTAGAATCCAATGAATTCGATGCCATATGGATCAAAATCACGTTAGGCCATTCTACTAAATTCTTCTGCATAAGTTTTCTATAAATTTTCTGTAAATCTAATAATAATTAAGTGAGTTTTTATTGTGAAAATATACAAATTTCAATTCATAATTGTTTTCTGAGTATTTTGATATATAAATTGTTGGTTTCCTTTGGAAATTACATTTTTTAGTGAAGAAAGAAGAATTGTACCAAATAACCTCAAAAATTTCACTTATCTCGCAGACACATTTTATAATTGAAACAAGTGGAGAATTGTTATTATTCATTTTTCTATCTAATTGTTGAATTGTTGTGATTTAATTATGAACTGTGTAACTTGCAATAAAGCGGTAACTAAATCGACAAAAATTGTTTGCGCAGACTGTTCACAGACTTTTCATCTAAAATGTGTCCAGTTAGCTTCGAAGGAAGATAATTGGAGGTGTATCAATTGCACAAAAATTAGGCGAAATACCATGGAGGGGACTGTGAATGTTGGTGAACTACTTAGTAGCTTCAGGATGGAGTTGTTTTCCAGAATGGAGAAGTTGGAGGATTCGCTTGGAGCATCAATTGAAATGCTACATGCCAAACTAAATGATACAGCAAATGAGTTGACTAGTCAAAACCTGAAACTGAATGAGTGCTTGAAAGAGATTGATCTCCTAAAAGGTGAGAATCTAACTCTTAGGCAAAACATTCAAAAATTGGAAGAAGATTCTGACACAAATGAGCAGCTACAACTCTCGAATAAAGTTGAGATTCGTGGCATTCCTGCAGAACCCAATACTAATCCCATTGTTATCTTGGAGAAAGTCTGCAAGGCTTTGGATGCTCCTATCGACATCAACATGGTTGAAAATTGTTATTGGACTCCTCCGAAAAATGATTACCCTTCGCACATTGTAGTCTCCTTTCTTAAAAGGAATGACAAAGACACTATAATTAAAAAACGGAAAATTAAGAGTAAGTTCTCGACTCGGCATTTAGAGGGTTATACGTCTGATCACCCCATTTGGATCAATGAAATTTTAACAAAGAAAAGAAGAATTCTGTTCACCAAAGCGCGGAAACTCAGGGAAAGTGGCAAGTGCAAGTTTGTGTGGACCAAGAATGGCAATGTTTTTGCAAAGAAGAGTGAGAACGATGAAGCAAGGATAATAAGAAATTCAGGCGATCTGGGAAACTTCAATTAATATTGTCTAATATGAGTTTTGTTCAACTATTTTCCTTTTCTGTTTTATGTTATTCAAAGAATTTTTCATTCTTTCTCTTTTCTTTTTTTATTCATGTGCGTGTATTATTTCTTTCTTTTGCTCATGGCTGTTCATGCTTTTTGTCGGTTGTTTTTGAATTTTTTATTCATGAATTTCATCTTTTTTGTGACGCTTACTATAATATTCATGACTCTAATTTTACTGTGTTAATTTTACGAATGAAATATTTCGATGAGTTCAGTGTGAGTATCTATATTTTGAGCATTATATCATTGATCGATTGTATTATCTCTATGTATGTCTATATATATTATATGTTTTTTTTAAGTGTTAAATTATCTTCTATTTTTATTCTATTCTTTATAAAATTAGAATTACATTTGTTCTTAGAATGTTATTTGATATATGATTTTAATGTTTTGATAAATTATAAATATTTTTGTATTATATTTCTAAAAGTTTTGATGGATGATATTCTTGATTCTTATTTAATTAATGAGAATATATGTGTTGTCATTTTTCAAGTTGCTGAACCTCTTATTGTTAATCGGAATGGTTTGAATATTATAAATATGAATATTAGGAGTGTTAAGGAGAACATTGATAAGTGCATGGCTTTTTTGAGCTCATTTAGGGTAAAGTTTCAGATATTCATTTTGACTGAAACTTGGGACATGAATAACATTTCTTTTTCTCTCTTTTTCTTTACTTGTCTTCCTTCTCTTAAATCTTATTTTTTCCTAAACTTGAATTTGTTCTTTTTCTTCATTTCATCAGTGTTGGGTTTCCGGGAGGCTGTGAGTTCTTTGGGTGGGTGTATTTCTGGGCCTTGATAGTTTTTTCCTTGAAGCCTTACCCGTTGATGTTACTGCGATAAATGAATCTATTAATTCTGTAAATGACAATGATACCTTTAACTCTAGCATTCATTCCTCTATTCAAGAGTTCACTCTTTCTTTTAAGAAATCCTTTGTCATAGGTCATATTAATCCTGGAAGCCTCTACCCTCACATTGAGGATGTTAAATATTACATCAATGAATGCAAATTTTCTGCACTTGGTGTTTCGGAAACATGGTTAAAGTCAAGAGACACCAACAAATCTGTGGAAATACCTGGCTACAGACTCATTCGAAATGATCGCAGTCGGATTAGAGGTGGTGGGGTCGGATTATATCTACTGGCAGAATTGAAATACAAAGTAATTGCAGCTTCAGAAGGTATACCTCAGAAATCTGTTGAGTTCCTCCTTGTTGAGGTGAATGTAAAAGGCTTAAAAATTCTAATTGGTGTAATCTATAGACCCCCTTATAACAGCATTGATATTCTTGAAATTGAACCTATTTTAGCTGGCCTTGTATTTCAATATGATCAAGTGGTGCTGGTTGGTGATTTTAACTTTAATACTACACACAATCTTGCTGGCTTTAGAGAATTTAATGATATGGTAACTTCACTTAATCTTTCAATCTTGGACTCTGGCCCAACTCATTTTACAAGCCACTCCAGCAGCACAATTGATCTCTGCCTAGTTAATAGTCCGCACAATATCTTAGCTTATGAAACATTTGATGTCCCCGGTATTTCAAATCACAAAATGATAGTTGCAATTATCAAGTCACCTTCAATTAAATATAAAAATAAAGTGTTTGAAAAACGAAATTTCAAAAAATTAGATTTAGAAAAACTTAATAACTCGGCAATGCAACTTGATTGGTCATCTATTTATAGTTGTACCAACGCTAATACCATGTTGAAGTTTTTCAATGATAATTTGATTGAATTAATGGACTTTGTAGCCCCGGTCAAAAAAATTGTATCTAAGCGTCCTCCAATTCCATGGTTTAACAACAATGTCAAGCGGTCTATTAGAAAACGTGATTCTCTGTATAAGGCTTGGAAAAAAACGTTGTCGGATGATGACTTTGAGCGTTTTCGCGCACAGCGAAATAAGACTAAGGTCTTGATAAGAAATGCCAAACGTGAGTTTGCCGCTACCCAACTGGACTCAGCAACTGTTGGGACCACTGCGCTCTGGCGTAATATAAGAAAATTTGGTCTCAGTAAAAGTTCGGATGAGCAATTAACCTCATTTACTCCTGACGAGTTCAACTTAAATTTTGTAGGATCTTCTGTTGGTAATAATAATACTTTTACTGGTTCATCAGACCCTCCCGGGTCCAATGATTTTTTTTCGTTTTCTTTCAAAAATGTTTCTGAGGAGGATATTGTTTTTGCAGTTCACTCAATTAAGTCTGGTGCTGTGGGGTGTGATACCATTCCAATTTCATTTATAGTAACTATACTTCCTCTAATTCTACCACACCTTGCACATTTGATAAATTTTTGTTTGACTTCATCTACCTTCCCTTCTGCTTGGAAACATGCTATTGTACTGCCCTTGCAGAAAATTAGCTCACCGAAATCCCTGTCTGATTTTAGACCTATTAGTGTTCTCCCTGCCTTGTCCAAAATATTAGAAAAAATTATTAACTGTCAAATTTTAAATCATATCGAAAATAACAAATTTTTAGACCCTTATCAGTCTGGCTTCCGTAAAGGACATAGCTGTACGACTGCTTTACTAAAAATTACGGAGGATATTCGAAGAGAAATTGACGTCGGAAAATGTACAATTTTAGTACTTCTTGATTTTAAAAATGCATTCGGTTCAGTCAATCACTCGATTCTTTTAAGTAAACTTGCTTCCCAATTTAATTTTTCATCCTCAGCTTGCAAATTAATATCTTCATTTCTAAGTGATCGGACTCAAGCAGTTCGTTGTGGCTCAGATTTTTCATCTCCGCTTTCTCTTAGGACAGGGGTGGCCCAGGGATCTATCCTGGGACCTCTATTATTTTCTTTATTTATTAATGATATCTCCTCTGCTCTTTCTAGCTGTAATCATCACCTATTTGCCGATGATTTTCAGTTTTATGCTCACTGCTTGCCCAACCAAGTTGTGCAATATATTTCATTAATTAACCTAGAGCTTCTGTCACTTTCTTCCTGGGCCATGAATAATTTAATCTCTGTTAATCCTCTAAAATCGCAGGCTATTATCTTATTCAAAGAATGCCTTCCTACTAACTTACTACCTCCTATTCGCTACAATAACAATACTATTCCATTCACTTGCTCAGCTAAGAATCTAGGATTGACTTTTTCGTGCAATTTATCTTGGAATGTGCAAATCAATAATATGTGCCGTAGTGTTTATGGGGCCCTTCACTCACTGAAGCGACTCTCATATCTCACGCCATATAATCTTCGCCTCAATTTAAGCAAGAGTTTATTAGCACCCCTTTTCCAGTACTGCGACATAATCTTTTCGAATTCCCTCGACAGTAAATCAGGCAAAAGACTAGAAATAGCTTTGAATGCATGCACCCGCTATGTCTTAAATCTAAAACCACGTAGCCATCTTTCGGACCAGGATAAAAAACTCATCTTAAACACAGATCTTTCTAAATTTTACGCTTGGCGGTGTTGTGTGATTATTTATAAGCTATTAAATTCTGAAAAATTCATTTGCCCGTCTTACTTAGAAAATCTATTTGTCGTCGGTCGCTCCACCAGGAAGACAACGCTAGTGCAGGTGCACTGTAAAACTAAACACTTCTTTCATTCCTTCAAATTGGCGGGTGCAAGGCTTTGGAATGAACTTCCATCCAAATTTCATGCAAACCCGACTCTTGGTGCTCTCAGGTCTTCGTTCTTTATGGATCCCAATAACTGATACTCCTTAATCTTATTTCCTTTATGTCTTCTAATCTTTCTCTACTTTTTTTTCTTCTTCCCTCCAAAATTTGTGTATCTGTGAAATCTTTTGCCAACATTGTAAAATATTATTGCTAAATTATGTATAAACACTAGGTGGGACCTAAGGTCCTATGTTTGTATACTTTGTGAAATAAATAAATAAATAAATAAATAAAATAATATATTTGCCCCCCAAAGACCCCAGATACAAACAATTTTTTGACTACCTCCTTGAGTGCCATTGCAATATCCTGAAAGAATTTCCATCTTCTGAAATATCTTTCCTAGGTGACTTTAACGTCCACAACAAGAATTGGCTAAAATTTTCTAGCCATAATTCCCCCGCAGGCTCCGACGCTGAAATCTTCTCAACGGCGTGTGGCCTCACACAAATTATTAACGGCCCCACAAGAATCCCAGACAAAGCCAATGAAAAATCCAATCTTCTCGATCTTTTCATCACTTCCCACCCTTCGTCCTATGAAGCAAAAATTTCGGCCCCTAGGTAAATCTGACCACAATCTGATAAAATTAAAACCTCCGCCAATTTAACAAAACCCCCGTCACCCCACTCCAACCCCAGAAAAATATGGCTAGTCGATAACGATAACATTAATTGGAATGACATGCGTAACTTTTTTGCCGCTTACCAGTGGAATGAACTCTGCATCAGAGATAAAAACGCTTCAGAATTCGCAGACGCCCTTAACGAGGCAATTCAAATAGGCTTAGAAACCTATATCCCCTCAAAATTGATTAAAGGGAACAAGGATTCTAAGCCTCGGTTTGGTAGACAATGCGCAGATTCCGTCCGTGAAAAAAACAAATCTTTTCAGAAATGGCAACTTTCACGGCTAGAATGTGACCGAGTTGCATTTACCAAATCGCGAAGCTCATGCAAAAAAATCATCTCTGAGGCAAAGAAATCATTCGACCAGAGGATAGCAGACCGTCTCGCATCTTGCCCCAATGGAAAACGGGCCTTTTTCTCGTTACATAAGGCAATAAATAGAAATTTCGCGTCCCCCTCACTTCCGTCCCTCTTTCACCCAAATGGTTCGGTAGCCACGACTTCGCTGAAAAAGCCGAATCACTAGCATCCTATTTCGCAACTAACTCCACTTTAGATGACAAAGGGCTTAACCCGCCCACTTATACCCCCAAACCAACCTCATGGGCAAAATAATTTTCAGGCCCCAAATAATCATAAAAGCCATTAATAAATTAAATTCCAAATCCGCCGCTGGCCCAGATAACATCCCACCAATTCTCATTAAAAAATGCGCCCCTGAACTTGCTCCTATCAATTATCCAAGCTGTCTCACTCTTACACGAGTCGGGCATATTCCCCAAAAGCTGGAAAATAGCCAGAGTCACACCTATTCCTAAAAAGGAGACACATCACAAATCTCTAATTACAGGCCTATCTCGATCACCTTCTGTTCTTTCCAAATTAATGGAATTAGTCATAAACCAACACGTGATTCATCACTTAGAAAACAATAAATTAATTCACGATAGACAATATGGATTCAGACAAAATCGTTCCACAGGCGACATCTTAACCTATGTCACCCACACCTTGAACAATACTCTAGAGGCCGGAAAAGAAACCCTCGCTGTAGCCCTTGATATCTCCAAAGCTTTTGACCAGGTTTGGCACAAAAATCTTCTTGCCAAACTACCAGCCTTTGGATTCACACCAGACACTTCGCAAATGGATAGAAAGCTTTCTGACAAACCGAAGTATAAAAGTTGTGGTGGATGGAACATCATCTGAATCGTTCTCCACAAACTCTGGTGTTCCCCAAGGCTCTGTAATCTCCTCCACACTCTTCCTTATTTATATAAACTGACCTTATTGATCAAACGGCAAACCCCACTCATTGTTACGCCGACGATAGCACTCTACACGGCAAACCCTCTCTCCCAAATAATCGAATCAATGATTGCCTCCTCAATTACTCTCGACTTAGACAAACTGAATAAATGGGGCTCTCAAAATTTAGTTAACTTTAATTCAAATAAGACTCAATGTTGTCTAATTTCTAGGCGCGAAAATAGAGATTTCCCTGATATTCACTTCGATTCGAATACTCCTGAAAATGTGTGACAGCCTATCCATGTTGGGCGTCTCTGTCGCATCTGACCTGTCTTGGAATGAACACATCTCCTCTGTGGCGAAATCTGCAGCAAGGAAGATTGGCTTCTTATTCAGGTCCAAGCGATTTTACAAACCCCCACAACTTCTCACCATCTACAAGTGCCCAAATCCGCCCCTGTCTCGAATACGGCTCTCATCTATGGAGAGGAGCCTCAAAATATTCTCTTGCTACCCTTGATGCAATTCAGAACGAGCCGTCAGGCTAATTGACGATTCTACCCTCACCGACTCCCTCGACTCCTAGCTCATCGAAGAGATGTCTCTGCCCTTTCCCTTTTCTATAGATACTATCACGGCAGGTGCTCTGACGAAATAAAATCAATAATTCCCCCCAAAGCATGCTTTGCACGCAGCACACGTTTGCCGACTCCCAACACTCTTTCGCTGTCATCAATTGGAAAAGTGCCGGACCACTTCATTCGCGAATACATATATCCCCATGACTTCAAGGAACTGGAACTCTCTCCCAGCACCTATGATCTTCAAACCTTCAAAACCAGGGTGCATAGACACCTGCGTCTACATCCTCTCTCTTAATCGACTTTCCCTTCTCTTCTAGTACGTAAGGGTCTTTCGAGATCCATAGGGGGCTATCCATCTGTTCACTTTCAATACATTCGCATTGCATTAAAAAAAAATGTCCGTTATAAAAAATTTAATTGCTCTTAAACCCTCACCATGAAGAAATAATTTTATATACAAATGACATATAGAACTAATCAAGTCAACAAATTGTCCCCATTTTCATAAACAGGGTCTCGATCAAGTAAATAAAAACACATTTGTTAATTTTTTATCATTATATTTCTAGAGCAGTGGTTCCAACCTTTTGTGGCCCATCGCCCCTTTCTGGAGGTTGACTAACACCTATCGCCCCTTTTCATTTTCATTGTATGGCTAATTTTAATTTGAAGTAAAGTGTAAATAATAAAGCAGTTGTATTATTTTAGCTGAATATTGACGACACTTCTTCTTTGAATTCATAGTGCATGAACTTCTACTGACTTAAAAATTGACTTGCTTGATAGACTTTTTGAGTGGAAATTCCCCAAAACCTTCTTATTGGTTGGATCCTTAATCACCAGGGCGTTCAAAATATTGAAGCCTGCCTATTTTCTAGAAATTATTTTCTTGGAAAATTCCGACGCAAAGTCGAAATTTAGAAAAACCCCAATCAATGAATTTATTATTGACATCTGTTTTTCCTTTAAAATCTCTTAACCCAAAATATGACAAATCTAAATTAAATTTATTGAGGTTCAAAAAGTGGGAATTGTAAGGTCCCACCATCCTATTGTCAAATAAGGCATGTTCCAGCATCAAAGGACATGCCGCCTGCTACTCCAAAATATTATCATTAAAAATAAGTATACATACTATTATCAAGAAAAAAATACTCTAAATGCCGCTTTCACAACGATATGTTTCTTTGTAATTTATTAGAAATTTAAATATTTTTTCTTAAAAATATTAATATAACATTATTTATATTTGAGATATGAAAATTACATTTAACAACTCGCAAAGGACGGATTCCATTTCTTTGCACGTGAGTGTATTTTAATCCCCCCCTTTGAATACTCAACTCGCCTCCCAATCGCCCCCACTTATTTATTGCCCACTTGGGGGGGGGGATCGATCGTCCCAGGTTGGGAACCACTGTTCTAGAGCTTTCGAAACTTACAACCTACTAATATTTCTAAAGTACTATCTCAATACCATCTTCTAGTAGGAGATACAGATACTGAATCCTCATCATTAAAAATAAAGTAGCTAGCTTAACTTAGTTTGAACTAGTCTTCTCAAATTGTTGTCACCAATAAATTTTGATAGGCAATTTAATCACCTTCCCGAAATTATTTTGCAGAAATTTCAATTAATTTATATTAGAGACTCTTGTTGTTAAAGCCCCCATTAAATATTTATTTTTATCCTTGTTCTCATTTAATGATCTCACAAAATAAACATTTAAAGCTCATATAAAGCAACATTTACTTAGTTATTTGTAATTTAGTTCTTTATTTATGTTACTATTAATATTATTATTATTATTGTTTGTCGTAGTCTCTCTATATCAAAGGGGAATAGGATTTTTATTGACATAAATTCATTTAAAACTAATCAATTTTTTTTTCGATTCGATTTCTGATTAAAGACTATAAGTTCCGACTGCCTTGAATAAAGATAAGTACGATATTGTAAAGTAATTCGAAGGGATCAATAAAAGTCAATTAAAAGAGAATTTGCTTAATCTATTCCAATTTATTTTTCTTGAAGGCAAATACAATCCACTCCTGGGATTATCGTTTCTTTACAATATTATTTTGATGTCGAAGCCAATATCAAGATGATAGAGATAAATATCAGTATTGATTCGACTAAGGACTGATTTATTTCAGGTGGAGGGAATTAATGACAAGAATAAAATTTATTAAGGCAGTTCATTGCCATTTAAAAAAAAAACCAATGATTCTTTGATAAGAGAAACAGGTTAAAAATAACCTCACAGGTGATATTTTAGATTTACTATATCCACAACGAGAACTTAAATGCTTTACACACCCTTTTAAAGAGATAAAAGACAATTTACGCCATCTTCACACTAGGCAATTCCCAAGTGACGCAACTGAAACTTGAGTAACCTGGGAGTATCTTAGAAATCACTTCCAATGTTAAGTAGTGGAGAGAGACAAACGGAGCGATTCCCAAGAGACGCGTATCCTACGCGTATTCTAGCAGTTTCAGGCAACTTGCCAAGTAGGTCCCCCGTCACTTGAGTTGCTTGTGCGCCTCCTGTCATTGAAGGAATCATATCGGGCGAGCACGAATTCAATATAAAGTTTGTGGGTTAAATTGAAAAATTCCCTGAGTTGTACACTTAGATAACTTACTTCAAATTCTCATCGAATTATTTTTACAAAATATGTACATATCAGTGGCGGGCGGTGACTTTTCAACCACAGGGGATGCTGTCAAAAAACACTTAATTTTTATTTTATTTTATTTTAAACTTCGCTCCTTTTTGAAAATTTGTTGATTTCATATTTAATTATCTATTTCCATACTTAACCACGGTTCAAATACTTAACCAGGGTTCAAACAGTTAACCCGAGTTCAAACAGTTAACCCTGGTTCAAATACTTAACTATGGTTCAAATTCTTAACAACGGTACAAATATTTAACCCGGTTCAAATACTTAACCACGGTTCAAACTAATTTATTTTTATTAATATTATTTTAAACTGAAAAATAAGATTTTTAATCCTCTCTAATCGATTTAAGACCATTGCAAATCTGCAATTAAAACTTTTAACCATTCAATTGTTAACTAGCCATAATTATGGATATTGAAATGTTTTCGTTCAGAACCAATACAATAAGTGTATGAAGGGTATTAAACCATTTCGGTGAATACTCCTTCATCCCGAGAGAGCTACTACACTTGATTTACAAATTTATAACTTTTCATGCAAAACAAATCACCCTAATTTTTGTTTATCATATAAAATATTTGATACTAATCATAATAAATGAGCTGTGTGAGTCAAATAATTTATTCAATAATTTCTGACTGTTATGAAGTTCAAAACTTTGTGCACAGAGATTCCTCGATGATGGCCGGAGTGGGTCAAAATGTTGGCAAAAAAATTTATTTTAATTTTATTTAATTGCCTGTAAATAAAAATCGGCCTTTTTTTCCTCAATTTAAATTTAAAAATAATATTAACATATCGCTTTTAAATAAAGCAAAAAATTATGTCGGCAAACTCAAAAAAGAGCCCATGGGCTCCTAGGGTTGTAGATCTCCTTTAAAAATATTTCATTTTGGTGTCTAATATATATGTATTTAACAAATGAAATGGAAAATGGAAAGGTCTTATCCCAAGGATTAGGAATTAGATTTGTCATTATAATTAACTTAATTAAGCTGATGGAAATAGAAACAAAGGTCTTTTGTAACAATGCAAGAGATGTATAATACATACAATTATTATAATAATTTTACTAGATTAATTAACATAATGGGGTCCAGGTGGTCGAGTGGATAACGTAAATGCCTTTTAATCAAGCTACCCCGGGCTCAAGCCCGAGTCGCTGCAATCCGACTTAAATCTGATCCCTACACTAATTTACACACACTTGCTCACACACACACACACACACGAACACTCAATGGCCATAATGGAATATAGTTTCCGAAGGCTATTAAAAAAAAATTAAAATGAACATTTTTTCTGAAAAGGTTATCCCTTTTGAAATATTTTCTTTAGAGCTATTTTTATGGAAAAAGAATACAAAATCGGCTCCTTTTAATTTTCCTTAAACCTACTACACACTACCAGCCGAACTTCGAACAAAACAGTCTGGGTGAACCTCAGAGCTCGTGGCAACCCTAGGTACTCACTATCGGACTGATCCAAAAACAAGACAGTCCAAATGAGAATATGAGGCCATTGATCAGTGTTGTATCTGGTTTCCGTGGAGAGAAGCTGTTTAAAACATTATGTATGTTTTCAAACATTCAAAATTGGGCTAGCTGTCGGTATCCTTTTCAGCGATGAGATTATATATTTTCTTATATTTGTATATATTTATTTATTTATTATAGTACATAGTACACTATTTGGGTATACAATAAATTTACATTTTAATAAATAAATTGAATCCAATGACCAACATTTTGACTGCATTTGCTAGTTTTTAATTTTATAAATTTTAGAGTTTATTTAGTCGCACAAATTAAACAAATAGATTAATTTCTGTTAATTAACACTATTTATTTCATAGATTTACTCGAAGGGTGAACCGCGATTGGAATTAGGTGTAGGTACACCGTCTTTGGAATTATTTGGAATTACTTTGGAATTCATTAGAATAATCTATTGTCATCTATTGTATTCTAATTGGAAATTAAAGTGGAAGTGGAATTAGGTGTACACGATCTTAGGTCGCGGTTCACTCCTTGGATTTACTAGACAGTTTCGGTCACCACTGGTAGACCATCTTCAGTAGCCTACTGGAAAAACGAAACATTTTATAAGAATTTTTTTTCTATTATATACAATCATACAAAATCGAATGTTTTCTACATTTGATTCAATCGCGAATCTAATGTAGAGAATTTTTGTCAAATATTGAGTGAAAATAATATCTGAACTTATATATTTCTAACTTGAAATAATGATATTAAATAGATTTTATAATTTTTCTCATTAATAGGTAGGTATATCAAAGAATAATTGATACGTCAACGAGAATTATTTTGACCGCGCTTATTTGAAAAAGATATTTATCGCGAGACTACTGCGGATTACGCTATTGGAGTCTGCGGAGTCTTAAGACTTAATATCCGTAGTCTCGCGATAAATATCTTTTCAAATAAGCGCGGTCAAAATAATTCTCGTTGACGTATCAATTATTCTTTGATAAATTAATGAGAAAAATTATAAAATTTAATCATACAAAATAAAAACCATACAATTTCATATTAATACCAGGGAGCTTCGACTCCGAAAGGTCGGACCTTCAGGTTGATTTTACACCTCCGAAAAAACCACCTTCATAACATCCCTAATTTATACATACAATTTCGTTCAAAATTTGGAATTTGTCACACTGTACATATAACTCATTTTTAATTTAATATGTTTAATTGGATAAATTAAAAAAAAATTATAAACACTTGTCTCTGGTTTTAGTATATGATTAGAACTGATGATAAATTAAAGATTTTCTAATTACTATATTTTACAATCAAATCTCAATTAACTAAATGAAATCTCTCATTATTATACTGTAGAATGAACTATTTTCAAAACACAAAAGAAGGATAAATTTACTTTTAAACTAACACAAATCTGCCTAGTTATGTACCTTTAATTTATATATTTTTCTTAACATTCATACCTGAACAAGATCACAATCAAACAAAAACAAAAAACACAATGACACAATTAGATTGTAGCAATATCAATTAATCTCCGAGTCCATTTTAAAATTCATACAGTCATCAAAATTTTTACTTTCACATTTATATTCATAGAATATAATGAGGAAGTATTTCGATGGCCTGTCTGGTTCCTGACTCTTTGAGAGCTTGTATCTCAGAGATGAAAAAAGTTAATTTCATTTTGTAACTTCTAGGTGGAAGGAACGATGTCCTTAATAGTTGGAAATCGGGTTTAGGACATAAAACCGGAAAATGTGTGGTCTCCAGAGTTCAAAAAGAGGCCAAAAATCCATTGGTCAGTGGGTATGTACGTATGTATGTACCATCCCTGCGTTTCGCAATCATAAGTTTCAGAGCTACAAAATTCGAAACTTAAGCGGGTGAAATCAGAACACCGGAAGTGGACATTTACATGAACATTTTTTCATTTTTTTTCCTCGCGCTGCTACACTCCTACTTCCCACCCCCCCTTCCTTTATTTAAACCGGATTAAAAATTTGACAAGATTAAAACACATGACACTTGATAAATACACTAATTTTTAAAAAAATCGTTATAGCCGTTTTTGAGGAAATCAAAAAAAACGAAAAATCTTTCATGTAAATGTCTACTTCCGGTCTTCCGATTTCAACCAAAAGCTAGATGTACTCCTTTTAGCCTATATCAATCTTAAGTTTCGAATTTCGTATCTCTGAGACTTATGGTTGCGAAACGCAGGGGGGGGTACATTCTTACGTACGTAAACATCAACTTCCGGTTTTTTATTTTAGCCAAATCTTGTTATACTTCTTGTAGCCTCTAGATAGCTTAAGTTTCAAATTTCAAGGCTCTGCGACTTTCCGAAGACGAGATATGAACTATTAAATTATTTATTTTACGACACTCCTAATTTAAAACCCCTTTTTTTAATTCAATGGGATTAAAAATTTGACACTTGACACTATTAACTCATGACACTTGATTAATAGTACACTAATTTTTAAAAAATCGTTAGAATGGTTTTTGAGAAAATAAAAAAAAAATAAAGGAAGGGGGTTTAAATTAGTAATTTCGCGATGATTTCAAATAAATGAAAATGTGAAAGTCGTGTGGTAAACACACCAGTTGATTTAATATATACAGCGACTCTTTCCTTTTTGTCCAATTCATTTCGTAGTCGAGAATTCTTGTGCCTTCGCATATATAAAATATATTAAAAAAAAACGGAAATTGTAGTCCAAGAAGATGGAAGGAAAACGTTTATATATATGTTAACTTGTTAAAAGAGATTGAAGCGAACAATTTGCATAATTATTTCCGAATGAACGAGACTTGTTTTACTTAATTATTGGCCATCGAAATGCGAAATACTCGTTTTCACTGCGAAGGGATTTTGGGAGTCAGCGAATTGCGGGCTACGCTCAAAGCGTTGGGGTAATTATTGACTTAACTCAATATTAAAACCATGAACGCAATATTTGTTATATTTTTTAATTTCTTGTGAAGAACAAGCTTGGCTCATCCGTCAGCCAAAATTTTGCCGACATCTAGAGGGATTTATTCTGTCGCTTCAAACAATTAGCATAATTAGCGAATTTCGAACATTATTTTGTGAGTCCCCAATTGATAGAATAGGGCTCTTAATATAATTAAAAAAATGTTTTTTAACACTGACGGAAATAATTTGAAAGGGGAAATTCAAAGAAGGATGATTTCAAAGAAGGGGAGATTGAAGGCAAAGTCATGTGATGTACACACCATCAGTAAATTTTATTTTTTGAGAAGATCTTGTTTTAACCTGAAATTATAACTTCCATCATTGTGTCATTGAGTAGATCCCCACAGAGTCCTAAGCTAACTGTTATTGCTACCCATTGGCGTAGTTAGGGGGTTGTCCTGGAGGGGGCAGCCGACCAGCTGAATAGCCACCATAGGGTTTCAATTTCGGTAATCCGATTAGAGATCAAATAACTTTTTAGTAGAATTGACAAATTTTGGAATTAACGAAATAATTTAATGAGAAATACATAAGTGAAACAGAATATTTCTTCAATACTGTCGATTTTTCTAGGGGGGCCAATGAGTTTGTAGGGGGGCACTGCCCCCCGCCCTCCTTTAACTACACCCATGTTGCCATCAGCCACCACTTAGGGCCAGTTGTATGTCCGTTGGTAAAGCCTTTGTAAAGTTGACAAAGGGTAAAATCTTAGAATTTACCTTGTGCCCGGCGGGATGGCCAATCAGATAAAGGTGCGTGTCATCTTATTGGCCATCCGGCCGCGCAGAAGGTGAATTCTAAGGTTTTAACCCTTGTCAACTTTTACAAAGACTTTACCAACCGACATACAACAGGCCTTTACTTGACTCTACTCTTTTATCTTTTCTATTTGGCCGCTTGGTCAATTTTTTTGTATTATGAATTTGGTTAGCCATAACAACAACAGAGGCGGAGTCGGGTTGGCCGAGCTGGCTAAGGCGCTGGCTCCGCTTCAGGATTGTTGATGAAGATGTTCAAGCCCGGGGTTCGAGCCTAGCTAGCATATAAAATTTCTTCCGGGTAAAACTCGGCTCCCTCACTAACACTACTAACACTTTACTGATGTGCTGTCTAAATGGGCTTTGTTCTCGATGACAATCAATAAATAAATAAATAAATAAAAAAAACAACAACAACAGAGGCAATCTTCACGACTAATTAATAAAAATGTGACAAAAAAAATCGATTTATGGTACGTGCAACATAACCTTGCTTGCAGGAAAGGTTTCGGAATTTCTACAAGTAATTAACAAGTATTCAGTAAAATCTGAGAGAAACAAAAAGATCTTTATTTAAGTGTCGAAAGTTGAATTCCAATTTTTTTGAATGACATACGGTAGAAGAGAAAAAAGTTAAATGAACGTGGAGTTTTGAATTCATTCAAAAATTTTCGATTTCAACTATAAATTAATTACAACTACATAGGCTATAAATTAGGTGTGTCGTAATAAAATATTTTAATCGTCCATATCTCGTATATGTTAAGCCACAGAGCTTTGAGAATTGAAACCTACCTATCTAGAGGCTAGAGCAAGTACCACGAGTTTTAGGCTAAAATTGAAGAACCGAAAGTACATGTTTACTTGAAGATTATTTCATATTTTGCCGAGGGGTGAACCGCGATTGGAATTAGGTGTACACGTCTTTGGAATTATATGGAATTATTTTGGAATTCATTAGATAATGTCCCTTCATCTATTGTTTTCTTCTTGGAAATGAAAGTGGAAGTAGGTGTACATAATATTAGATCGCGGTTCACCCCTCATATTTTGCAATTTCGTTTTTGGCTTTTTTCCGGTTTTATCAAAACAGCTTGGGGGAACCCGAAATTGAAATAATTTGAATGTAGAAAAATAAGGGAGAAACTAATGTGAAAGTCGTGTGCTGCCCACAGCAGTTGATTTATTTAACAAATAGTCTTCCAATCTATATTATTTGTTGTTTGTAATTTATTTAATTTTATCTATTAATTATATCTAACTAGGTAATATATACCAATGTCTAGTTATCACATCTAAAAAGTGCTATGTATTTGTTCATTAAAATTTTGAACTGAACAATTATTCATTATACAGTTAAGAGGTGCTCCTTTCATATACTTGATTAAACTTAATTTATATCCAGCATGCTGCTATTTAGATTATATATATATATGTATATATATATATATATATATATATATATATATATATATATATATATATATATATATATAATAGAAATTATATTTGCATGTTAACGAGATTGTGTAAAGTAAACTCTCTGTGAATAAGTAAACATCATAATTTTTATCTTATTATATAATAAAAAAGAACAAAAATGATTAATTCCATTAAAAAAAAGAAGAAATATAAAAGAGAGAGAGAAAGAGGGGG
Organism: Forficula auricularia; assembly: GCA_024734495.1. Taxonomy (NCBI): domain Eukaryota; kingdom Metazoa; phylum Arthropoda; class Insecta; order Dermaptera; family Forficulidae; genus Forficula; species Forficula auricularia. Next base: position 3,766,895 of record JALMQS010000228.1, read on the forward strand.
TGGGGAGGGTAATCATGAATTCGAAATTTATTATGAATGAGTGAGATAATGTATAGTAAGTCCAAAGCATATAATTCGAGGTTATGACGAAAAAGAAAAATTATAGCGTGACCTGGGCATATCATATATCTTCTATAAACGAGCCATCATCGTATATATATATATCAATTGTATATAATTATTTTAATGAAGATTTGATAGAGAAGTAGCCCAAGAATAATGAAAAGAACATAATCAACTTTAGTCATTTTCAATCTTTTGAAAACCGACTTTACGGAAGAACTAACGTTCTTCTTCAGGGTTTAAAAGGGCCATTGATGGAAGCTTGTCACAAGTTCCTTCTTGTCCCCTTTAACAGTGCTTATAATTTTCCATTAATATCAAAAGAATGTTCAGATAAGAAGAGAAGATCCTCCAAAACGATTGATAATGACTGAAATCTATTCAAAAGGTTTATTAAACGCTTTATATTAGCTTCATTTGTATGTAACAGGCAGAGGCGGAGGGAGGGGGGGTTTAGAACTCCTCCATGGGATGAGTAAAGGAAACGACAAACCGTTTCTTATGGCAAACTAACTGTAATTAAATATATTTCATATGTTTAATCAAGAATTATGTTCTTTTTTAATATCTTGTAGCCCAGTTAAATTGTTCTCTAAAGGACCCCTCAAGAGAAAGTTTTGGTGTAGTTTTGATTTCTTGATCCTGTATGTTCTTTAGCGTGTTGAATCCGAGTTTGCTAATAAAAATTTCGTGACGTAACATTATCAAAAATGCAAAAAAGTAAAAAATCTCAATTTTTTGCGGTTTTTTGCTTATAGCTCGAAAACTATTAGCTTTTCGTAAATAACCGTTCTTTTGAAAATGAAAGTTCATAAAATTTCCTATAAATTTAATCATTTAGGTTTTTTCTCAGGCCAACCGTTTGGGGTCAAGCCCTAGTTGAAAATTTGAGTATTTTTTGTTTCCGCAAATCCCAAAAACTCGTACTTTTTTCGATTTTTTTCCATTTTGACCATGAAGAAGCACGTTTACGACAAAGACCACTCTATACATTTTTAAACTAAATTAAATTTGATACAATTCAAACACAGTTTCATCTTATTTGGATAATATGATAACTCGTGCGGTGAGGTTGAAGTTTTGAATAACTGAGATTTTTTGCAAAAAATCTCAGTTTTTCCTACATAAAATGAAAACCACTCATCCTAGAAACTTGATTCCTATCTCATTCTCTAGGAAATTTTGTTTACTTGAATATTTACTTGGATCACTTTTAGATTTACTAGTATAAATATACAGTATTTTCCATGATGAAATTTCCGTCACGAAATTTTGTTATCAAACCACAGATTCGAATTCAGCACACCCAAAAATATAAAGGTTCGAAGAAATTACAACTACCCCAAAATTTTTGGGGTAAAAACACAATTTAACTGGACTATTTGTTTTAATAAAAAAAATTCTCACTAAATATTTTGCTTGTGGATTGACCCTCTCCCCATGAAAATTTTTTCGCTACGCCACAGGTAACAGGTCTATATGTAAGGGATTCTAGAAAGTCGAATGTATCCTACTTCTAATTGTGGTATCGATTTGAAACTTTGGAAGTATATTTATGTAATTCAAGTGATAATAGCATAATTTTGTACAATCGAACTATTTAGAATTGTTCTTTTCGTACCCTTAGGCTGCCATTAAAGCTCCATAACATCTCCAATGAAAATGCTTTTAATAAATATAATATTATTTTATTTCTATTAATACACAACAAATAGAAATGGAGTTCCTCTATTATGGAAATATTGTATTTAAGAAAAAATTCGATACCGGATTTTTATATTTCTCTTGCTAGATCGCCGGTAAAGAGATAATTATGATACCTTGAATAAATTACAGAAACCAACGATTTCCAAATTTTTAATTTTTTGCAAGTCTTCATGTTTCCATTTCTTAGAAATTTTGAATTTTTTTCAGAATCGGTAGCCTGTAGTTATCTACTAGTTTTATAATCATAAAGTAGTAATTTCGATCCTCGTCCATGACGTCTCTTTCTTTGTTTTTTTTTTTGTAATATCCCTTCCTTCGCGTTAAATATACTTAATGCTCGAGAATCTGAATTCGAATAAGAAGTTGTACTTCAAAAACTTATTATAAAAAACAATAAACAGTCAGACAAGAAAACATGCATTGTAGCGACACTCATGTTTCCATTTAGCTTTTGTACGAAACCAAAAAAAGTGAAGAGATTTGTCAGAATGTGATCGTGATTCGAGACCAAGGAAAAACAATAAAACATTCAAAGTAATATAAAATACTAGCTGCAAGGCCCGCCTTCGGCGGCCCTCTTGCTGGCCAGGGGGCACGCCCCCTGGATCCCCAGCCCTCGAACCCCACCTTCACCCCCCACTACACCCCCCGCACCATGCCCTCACCCCTATACCACCACCCCAACGCTCCACCCACGCTCCCCAACCCTGCGCACCACACCCCCGCCTAGCCTCCTGGACCCCACCCCCGCTATGCCCCTGGACTCCACCCCGCACCACCCCTGCACCCCCACCCTACTCCGCCTCACTCCTCCCCACCCCCATTCCACCCCGCACCCAGTTTTTGCATTTCTAGCCTTCTAGTGACCCACAGATTATGTATACAAAATTTGGTTGAGTTTTTTCAACCTCCCCCCCTTTTTGGGTGGGTTTTTGGGGAAATTTTTTTAAATAGAAGTTGTCAGAAATTAGATCCCCTATGACTTTGTTTATTATAAAATTTGCCGTAGGGTTAATAGTTTAGGAGTTATTTGATAATTTTCATTCGTGCGCCCCCCCCCCCCAAACCTCCTTCTGGGGTCAAAATATCAAAACGTTATATAGCTAAAAACGTAAGTTAGAAGACATCCGATGTAAATATGAAATTTCACAATAATCCCTTCAGCCGTTTTTACGTGAATCGTGAGCAAATTTTCGGAAACCACTGAAACAGACAGACATACATACAGACAGACAGGAATTTTGTTGAGGGTGTTTTCGTTCATAACTTTGCTTGAAACGTGTGCAACCAAAATTTGGCGTGATTTGGAGCAATGTACAGACAAAACCTTAATTTTACATATATAGATTAAGACCGTTTCAAATTATGGAAAGAGAAATTCAAGGAGGAGTTTATTGAGATTAAAAAAATTAAATTAAAAATATAAATCAATAGAAACAGTTATTTTTTCTATATTTCGATTGAATGACTCAGGAAATCATTTAAAAACTGAAAAATATTCGTTATTGATTTTCACTTCGCTTAACCTCTATATATATATTTATGTTAATTTATGATTATGTCATTTATTCATAATAAAATCGAATTTATGAAACAAGAAAAAGAGATTGAGGTTGAGAAACATAAAAAATTGAGGAAATGACATTTCAAACATTGACTGAGGGTTGAAAAATCTTAAATGCTAAGGAGAAAGATTTTTCTTAATATTGCTAGTGTTTGATTCCAATGGGGAAATAGTATTTTTCTACCCTTATTTAACTTAAGAACAGTATCTTGAAACTTGATGTATCACAAGGGCGTTCCCAACGAGGGGCAACTGCCCCCCCCCCCACTAGAAGAAAAAATTAAGCATTATTCTTTGTGGCTGATTATTGGATTGGACTTGAAATAAATTAAATTTTTCAAAATGTTGCTCCGTTTTGCAGTATATTTTTCTGCTTCCCTAACTCAATTGGTTTTTGAGAAAAAACAGAAATAAATTTTTTTCTCATGATTGTCGGAACCGATTGATCAAAATTTTTAATATGTTTTGTGGACTGATAATAGCTTCTAGGAAAAAAATTATAAGCTTTATAGATTAATTAGATCCTTGAAAAAAATTGTTTTTCTTTTAATTTCAATTTTTAACAGTTATACAATTTTGGCACAATTATGAAACTATCTTTTTTTCAAACCTTATCTATTTTTTCATAATACTAGTATCTTTTCAAATTTTGAAAAACGGTACGCCATAGTAGAAAAAAATAAAAACCAATTTTTTTTTTAATAATCAAATGAAAGTTTTTTACTTTAATTTTTATTTAATGACCTCGGAAATGAATCCATTTGGCCAGTTCCTTTTGTTGTTTTTTTAAAGTTACAGTATATACATTTTTATATTTACATATCTACAATTATAATTATATAACAACATTTAAATTTTAAACTTTATATAAATAGTTTGGATGCAATTAATAGTTTAATTATTGCATCTTGTATCTCGGTCTCATGACAGTCAGGATTGAATTAAGCAAGAATTAATTACATTGAAGTAGGGATTGGTATTTTTTGAGGTACCGCGCGTTTTCAGCCCCCGACAAAATATACAAAGGACAAAATATCCCAAGGACAAAATATTCCCTGACCTCATATCTTCTGACAAAATATTCCCCAGTATAAGGGAGAATATAAAAGAGTTTAAGTGAGAAGCTTATAATCATAGTTTTGAATATAATTATTGATTGTTTGTTAAAAGTGTTATTAATCAGTATCGTTATTAATTATTATTATAATACTGGGCGAAAATATAGCGCCCCAAACACACCCCGCCGACGATTGGCTGGTTCGATTTTCAATGTGTTTAATTAGAAAAAAATGGGAGCCCGAAACACACCCCGCTCGACGATTAGCTGTTCGGTTTTCAATGTGTGTTTGATTAGGAAAAAATGGGAGCCCCAAACACACCCCGCCCGACGATTGGCTGGTTCGGTTTTCAATGTGTGTTTGATTAGAAAAAAAGGGAGCCCGAAACACACCCCGCCCGGACTAAACTTTCGGAGGTTCGGTTAATATATATTAACCGAACCGGAGTCCATTTGCATTACTCATAAGATTCACGCCGGGAAGGGTTATTTTGTCATGAGATATTTTGTCTGAAGGATATTTTGTAGGGGGAAATTTTGTCGGGGGATATTTTGTCGGGACAATTTTGTCGGGGGATGAAATGTCGCGGAAGCATTTTTTGAGAAGATATTTTATAAAAAAAAAATTTGAGCGCTCCAGAAGGTGTGATTGACATCACCCATTTGGATGCCATCACAGTCACAAAAAGGAATGTCTTTTAAATGAAATTGAAAAAGTTTTTTGGGGAGGCCGGGTGACCCGTTCTCAACCGTACAATTAGTACTATTAGCCTTCTAAACATATAACCGACTGTCATTTACATCCAATTCTGGGCACAACAAAGTGCAAATAGAAACCTCTCGATTCTGAAGAGGAATCCCAAAAATTTTCCCACAGTACAATAGATTTTTTTTAATACTATTTAATTGCATCTACATAGGTGAGGCTTATGTTTAATGGAGCCCCATTCGTGATATCCTGTTTTGCCAAAGAGTCAACAAATTCGCTAGGCTGAATACCCACATGAGATGGACCCCTTGGGAATTCAACAATATTATTTATTTTACACATACAGACAAAAGCTTAAAACATATATTTTATTTTTTTCTACTATGGCGCACCTTTTTTCAAAATTTGAAAATTTATTACTATTAAAGGGAAATAGATAAGGTTTGAAAAAAAAATAGTTTCATAATTGTGCCAAACTTGTATCATGGTTAAAAATTGAAATTAAAAAGAAAAACAATTTTTTTTTCAACGATCTAATTAACCTATAAAGCTCATAATTTTTTTCCTAGAAGCTATTATCAGTCTCCAAAACATATTAAAAACTTAGATCAATCGGTTCGGTCAATCCTGAGAAATTTTTATTTCTGTTTTTTACATATTTTGCTTTTTCTCAAAAACCAATTGAGTTAGGGATCTGAAACTTTCAAGATTTTATTATTTTATTAATACCTACATATCCCTTAAGTATCAATAAATTATCTTTCGGGGGCCGATTCAGTATGCTTATACCCCTATGCCCTTTATTCCAATATAGTTCTGAATATTGTTCAATCTAACATTAACTTCTGATAAGGTTAACGTGACATTATCAAATATTAAATTTTTTATCCTCGAACATTAGCCTTTTAAACTGCTTCTTAATTTTTTGTATCTTTGTAAATCTTCTTTCGCTTCTCATCTTCTCTTTTCTTCTTCTTTCTTTTCGTTCTCACAAGCAGAGATTAGGTGAGGTAGAGAGAGGTCATACCATCCTTGTTAAGGTTTTGACCAGGTTTCCTTAACAGCTTATGGCAAATGTCGGGATGGCTAATGCGTCGCTTGCTCCTGGTATCGGGTTTTTGCGCGGAATTTTTAAATTACTTTTTGTCTTTTGATGGAAATCTATGGTCATGTTATTTGTTAATGAGCATACATTTCTATTTTTTTTTTCTAGTTTATTATTTGTTAAATTGTTGTAATTAATTTGTATTGATGTTTATTAATGTATTGTAGCTAGATTGTATTGATGTTTGGAGGACCTAGCCACCGAGGACTTGTGCCTCTAAGCAGGTTGAGAAATAAAGATTTATTTATTTATTTATTTATTTATTTTCTGCACTCAATGTGTTCATCTTTCAATCTTTTTTACTTTATTTTCCTCATCGCCAGTTGATGTAAATTTTAATATAAAATATATTATAAATAAATTATTAAGTACATATCGTCGCTGATCTTACAAAACCTCGTAAGTTCTAAATTCATTGTTTGCCAGAAAACAAGAAAAACCATTTTAAACAACAACACTTACCTACAATTCAATATTTATTATTTGTCCGTAGCGCGAAATTAAATTGGAATAGAATAATAAGGATTCAATAGACAGATGCGCCGTGAAAAGTTGGTCGGTATAAACGTATAATAATACGTATTTGACCAAAAATCGGTCTTACGAGGTTTCTTAAGATCAGCGACGATATTAAGCTAGAACGAAGAACATGGTCTTTTATTTTCTATATCAATAATAATAAATACATTGTTGTTGCTATGGCAACTTAATTAGAATGAATTAGTTAATATATACCCGTATGGAAATAAATAGATTTTCAAAATGTTTTTTATATATCTTTTGAAAATATATTAAAAATATAAAATTTTTGTGTTAATTTTATATAAAATTTATACTAGAGCGACATAAAAATAGTTTATATTTTAAGAATATATAGAAAACATAAACTATATATAAATTTAACACAAAAATTTTATATTTTTAATATATTTTTTTAAATATATTTTTAAATAAGCTGACGTGTTCTGATGTGGCCATCCACTTGACTTTACCATACAACCTGGCCCCTCACTTATATTTAATATTTAATAAAATTATTTATGATCATGTAGGGGGGGGGGGCGGTTAGTTTTTGCATTTTTAGACTTCTTGCGACCCACTGATTATGTATACAAAATTTGGTTTAGTTTGGTAAATGGCCAAGATTTTCATTTTTTGACCCTCAGCCCCCCCCCCCTCATTTTTAGTTTTTGTATTTTTAGACTTCTGGGGGTCCACTGATTATGTATACAAAATTTGGTTGAGTTTGCTCAAACGACCTAGATTTTTAATTTTTAACCACCCCTCGACTTAATTTTGGGTCGATATGCACCAAAATCAAATCAGCTCTTAATCTCAATGGACCAAAACTACGTGTAAAATTTGGTTTCGATATTCACTCTAGTTTTTGAGCTAGCTCGTCCACAAATTTCGTAACGCACAGACTAACTAACTAACTAACTAATAGACATTTTGACAAAACAATTATTATCTCGAAAAATATAATTGTTTCGATGTTCACTTATTAGAGCTTTTTTGTAGACCGAAATGCCATAGTTTCGCTCAATTTTTTTAATCGAAATAGTTTCAGCCGTTTTTTAGATATTTTGAAAAAAATCACTTTTTTCATGCACGATTACAATACTTGACCATACCCTGTATGCTAAAGTAAAAAGATATTTCGAAAATCTATTTATTTCCATACGGGTATATCAATTATAAATGATTTTATTAAATTTAAATATAAGAGAGGAGCAGGTGTATAGTAAAGTTATGTGGATGGGCACATCAGTTTATTTGTTTTTAATTTCTAGCAAAATATTTGTTTTCTATACGAGTCAAATGAGCCATCTAGGTGTGTTCCCTACCAAGCGGATGACGCGGAATTGATTCCATCAGGGGTCAGTTATTTCTATCGATAGCACTAAATTAGATAGTCTATCAGTTCGATCTTGGACAGTAGTTGTAGAAGAGAATAGGATTGTGTGTATTTTCTTTATTTATTAATTTAATGTATGTTAATCAGAGATCTGAAGCTTTGATTAGTTGATATTAAAGCTTTTGAGAATCTAATACTTGTTAAGGAATTAATCCCTCAAAAATCTAATTGGAATCAGATTTTCTTATTTCCTTTGGTTGAAGATAACCTTTTAAAGATTGTTTACATTGTAACTAAACACTGGCAGAGAATGTCCTCTGTGTTCTTTGCACAAAGAGAATGTTTAATCTTCAAGAACTTCTTATTTCTTAAGGTGAATATGAATATTTACTAGGGTGGTTCTTATTTTGGGTATTTTCAAATTTTTATGCGAACAAGGGCTCATATGCTTCGAAATAAATAAAAAAATATCCCTAAAGTTTCAAGACTCTATCTAAATTATAACCTGTGACTCCAGCGATGTAAGTTTCGCATCTAAATAACATAAGGTTTTGGCATTAAAATATCAATTTTTTATTCCAGCCAAAGTAATGGTTCAAAAAATTTGAAACTCTCTAGACTTTATTCGTATAATACTAGCTATCCATCAGAATTATTACAGATTTTTAGATATTACAATTTTGGAGTTACAGATAGATAAATACTGCTATATTTTAGTGTTACTATATAAGTTATAGACTCCAATTTTTTGAACCATTACTTTGGCCGGAATAAAAAATTGATTTTTCAATGGGAAAAACCCCATGTTATTTAGATGAGAAACTTACATCGCTGGGGGAACAGATTATGATTGAGATAGAGACTTGAAACTTGAGGGATATTTTTTTTTTATTTATTTCGAATCACATGACACTCGGGGAGCATACAAATTTGAAAATACCCGAAATAAGGACCACCCTAATAGTCACTAATCCTCCTCCGAACCAGAGTAGGTTCCACAGAATTCGCTGTTTGTATTAGTGCCAACTAAAAGAGATTGATTGAAGGGTTTGACTCTCAGAGATCTCGTAAAATTACACATGTTAAGAAAACCAAAAATAAAAAACGACTCTGCCTACGAAAAACTGTTATTTAATGAATCACGGTTCTCCAAAAAATCTTTGAGTCGATTCTAATATTTAAAAAACGCAAAGTCCAAGCCTAAGATAAATGGATGATATGGAAGATATTTGGGTGATTGGCGTCAAGCGGGCTGAGAAGTGTTTGGAATTAAATTTTCGAGAAATTCAGGGCTCACAAATGTTGTCATGTCAATCATGAGGATGACGAATTTTTCCTAAATCGTGACCATACAATTTTTTACAGATAACACATATAAGTCGTCGTACATTACAAAAAAGTAAAAATAAGAAAAACTTCCAGGAGTCGGATAGGACCCGGAGCTAAATCTCGAAATTTCTTAGACGAGAATAAGAAAATAGGAAGAAAGCTCCTGTTTTTCTTGAATTATAATTTTCTTTTAAGTTCTTCTAGAGTTGTGCAAAATTTTATTTAGTTCTCACAAGCAGAGATTAGGTGAGGTAGAGAGAGGTCATACCATCCTTGTTAAGGTTTTGACCAGGTTTCCTTAACAGCTTATGGCAAATGCCGGGATGGCTAATGCGTCGCTTGCTCCTGGTATCGGGTTTTTGCGCGGAATTTTTAAATTACTTTTTGTCTTTTGATGGAAATCTATGGTCATGTTATTTGTTAATGAGCATACATTTCTATTTTTTTTCTTCTTCTTTTTTTTTTTTTACTTGTTTATTATTTGTTAAATTGTTGTAATTAATTTGTATTGATGTTTATTAATGTATTGTAGCTAGATTGTATTGATGTTTGGAGGACCTAGCCACCGAGGACTTGTGCCTCTAAGCAGGTCGAGAAATAAAGATTTATTTATTTATTTATTTATTTAATTTACTTTCGTAGTTTTTTGTTAGGTAAATTTTTATAAACAATAAAAAGTTTAACTTAAATAAATAATTACTTGTCAGACCTAAATACAATTCGTACTAGGGGATGAAAAAAGTATATTTGATTTGTTTTTAAACATTTCTTGAAATTAATTAATATCGAAATTCAATGAAAATTTAAAGTAAAAAAATTACAAAGGAACGGAAATACCATTATTTCTAATTTTAATTGATATTCCGATTTATCCTCTTCTTAAAAAGTTCATTCACAACGCAACTTATTTAAATTAATAAATAAATATAAATAAAATGTGACATAAAAATCGAGACAGAGAGAAGCTGATCAAATGGTCCATCAAACGAATCTGATAAATCAAATATTTACTCAAAAGAAAGTAAAAATGTAATCGAATAGTATATATATTGTTAGTTAATAGAGTAAGTAGTGTGATTATCTAGTGAATGCAATAAGATCAAAGAGATCCTGATGATGGACTAATAATCCGAAATATATTGAGTTTGTATAAACCTCTTTGAGTTTTATTTCATTCACTGTGAAACTACACACCCTTTACTATATTAACTAACATCATGTTTCACCTAAAACCTACACCACTTTCCATAAGTAAAATATATATATTGTGTTTGAATACTGTATGATCGTGGTTATTACTGCATTTGCCAGCCATAATATGAATTCTTTCGAGCCACCTAGAAGGACTCTGAAAATTGGGACCGAAACCTAAAGAGTTTGGGCTTGACTAATTTAATTTCACTAGATGAAAATTATATGTAGAGCCCTGCTATTTAAATGCGACCCTTTTTTTAACCGACTTCAAAAAAGGAGGAGGTTCTCTATTCGACTGATTTTTTTTTTTTTTTTTTTTGTGTGCCTATGTTACCTCATATCTCCCCCAATTGTGAACCGATTTTGAAAAAAAATTTGCATTGGGTCCAGTCTACTTTCCGGTTGGTCTCATTTTTTTCATAGGTATTAGACCTTTTTTGTTAAGTTTGTTTAGGCTTAACTTCTTTGTTTATGAACCGATTTCGATGATTCTTTTTTTATTCCAAAGGGGGTATCTTAGGGATGGTGTCATATTAATTTGGTCAAGTTCTGGTGATATGATCACTATTAATAACATCACTAAAAAGAGGTAAATAAAAGTAATTTTTAAGAAAAAATAAAACCGACTTCAAAAAATTAAATGCAACAAATAAAATACACTAAAAGGTATAAAATAATTATTATCTTATTTAGTTACAACTAAACGACGAAATATTAACATGAAATTACTTTTTGAAGTCGGTTCCAAACAAACTATACCTATAAGCGAGCATACCCTCCAAACGTACTAAGTAAGATCCGTCGAGTGCGATTCATAAAAGGTATATGTTTGGCACCGACTTCAAAAAGTAATTTCATGTTAATATTTCGTCGTTTAGTTGAAACTAAATAAGAAAATAATTATTTTATACCTTTTAGTGTATTTTATTTGTTGCATTTAATTTTTTGAAGTCGGTTTTATTTTTTTCTTATAGCTTAAAAACTCACTTTCAGACTTTGATCCAACGAGAGATCAATGAGTTGAGTAGTCACAAGTACTATATCTATCATCACTTAAAATCATCTTCAGAATTAGAAGACGAAAACAGGTGAATTAATCATTAAATTCTATTTAATTTAAGAAGTAGACATTCTTAGTCTGCGTCCATAGATGAACGAAGTTCTATGAAAATTCCGTTTTTCATTGGTTTCCTTTTAATCAAATTAACCATGCAAACTACTTATTCCAATACTGGTTGCTTTATCATCATCAATTCCAGAAAAAAATAAATATAAATACATGTCACATACCACTAATATACAGTTGACTCACGATAATTAGAAATCCAAGGGACTACAAGAAATATTCGAATTATCATGAGGTTTGAATTATCAAGAGGAAAGAAAAAAATTCGAATTATTAAGAGTTTTTATTATATTTTTGAAAATAAAATAAGCTTACATAGATTTTATTGATGGGTGAACCGCGACATAATATCGTGTACACCTACTTCCACTTCCACATTCATTTCCAAGTAGAAAACAATAGATGAAAGGGCATTATCTAATGAATTCCAAAATAATTCCACATAATTCCAAAGACGTGTACACCTAATTTCAATCACGGTTCACCCCTCGGATTTTATATATAGCCTCAAGTAAAAAGTAAAAATAATGAAAACGACAAAAAAGAACAAAAAAATTACATAGTATGTATTAACATTGCAATAGATGATAACATACCTAATTAAAAAAATTAAGAATAGTTTTTTGCTAGGGAAAATTAGAATTATAAAGAAGGGAAATGGCCTAGTTCGAATTATCGAACGTTCTCTCACCCTCTTCTTACAAAAAGATTTCGCTTTATCGAGCATATCAAAATACACAGCATTTTTTCGATTTACCGAAGCTAACACCTGAAGAGTTCGAATTATCGAAAAATTCGAATTATCGATGTTCGAATTGTCTAGAGTCGACTGAATTCTAATCCTAAATTAATTTGACTCTATACTAATTTATGACCAAAAGCCAGGAAAGGGAAAAAAACCTTCTCCCTTAAAAAAAAAAATATATATATATACTAATTTATCGTGCCAACGGTTATTTATGATCTTTTATTCCCAATGTCGTGACAATAACACTTCTAGAGAGATTAAGCTTTCTCAGTGGATTAGTTTAAGCCCGACCTCAGTTGTGAAAAGAGGAAAATGTGGCTGAGTGGAATATTTACATGTTTCTATGTCGGTACCCGTGTCTCTGCGCCCTGGTGTAGGTTGGTTTCGCTCAAGGGGTGTTCACTTTGACATTCTCATCTACTCTGACATCATTGGTTAGTTTATTCTGACTGAAGTGATTAACTATCCTTAGTATTTTTTGTTTGAAATTTCATTTCAATTCATTTTGCACACTAAAGTCCAAAATAAAAATATAAAAATATAATAATATTTTATTTTAAATTATTATTATTTTTTTTGACGTGACAACGTCTTATAATTCAATGGAGCCGGCTGCACGCACGAAAAAACATGACTCGTGCGGCGTTACCTCGCTCTGAGGCGTTCCATTTAAGGCTTGAAGTGCAAGCGAGAGCGCGGAACGAGCGACAAAGATTGAGGCGGGCTTTTTAAAAGCTACAGTTACAAAAATTTTAATGATGTTTCCAAATTTAAGATTCATGAACAATAATTTAATCACAGTTTATTCTTATAATAAATTATTCAAAATTATTACTTTTTTACAACAAATTACAATTAAATTTGCAAAAATAATTAAGTAACTAATTGAACAACAACTTTTATTCAGTTTACTTGCTGAAAGAAATAATGTCAATACAAAATTTATTATTATAAAATCAAAAATTAAATTTTAACAGTCGAGTAGAAATTTAAACAATACATTTTATTCAAGTATTTTGTAAATTTAAAATGATTTTCTGAACGAAGAATTTTATGAAAAAAATCAGTTGTCTGTAAAGTCGGTTTACTGACAATAGTTGAACGTGACAACGTCATAAGAAAATACCATTCCATCAGTATTTTCTTATGACGTTGTCACGTTCAACTATCGTCAGTAAACCGACTTTACAGACAACCGATTTTTTTTATTTAAAATATATTAAATTGAACACATCCTTAGCAAATTACACTCACCGGCAAAAAAACGCAACACCTAATTTTTTTTATTTTTAATATTTATCTTTGAACATATAAAAATCATTAATATAATTTCTAGGATAATTTTAAATATACAAATTTTAATTAAAGTTTAAAAATGTTACTTTAAAGCTTATTTTTAACCGACTTCAAAAAAAGGAGGTTCTCTATTCGACTGAATTTTTTTTTTTTTCAAAAAGTTCTAATATAAATATAAATTGTCCCACTTAATTATCACAAATAATCACCAAGCGGCTCATCTTTTAATGATTTTTCGCAACTGAAAATCACAAAATTTAATTTTCTGGAAAAAAATGTATTGTTTAATCTAATTTAACAAAATTTGATATTTGAAAACATTGTTAGCGATTTGTAATTAAATTATTAATAATATAGATGACTTTAAAAATCATATAAATGTTTTAACTTTGTTAAAAAATTGATTTTATAAAAGTAAAACATTAAAAATACAAAAAAAAAATAGGTGTTGCCTTTTTTTTGCCGGTGAATGTACTTGAAGACAAATTTGATTTTGGGTTTAGGACTGTTTATCATTTTTATAAGAAAATTCTCAAATTTTTACCATCGAATCATTGATGAATGAAATATTTATTCCCAAAATTTGAAGTTGATCGTCTGTCCCATTACCGAGAAATAAATTATTTAAAATTGTCCTTTTAACATGGAAATGAATGGACCGAGCTTTTAAAAGGGCTATAACTTCCATACAAGTTATACTATTTTCAACAAATTTATCCAGATCAATAATTCAACTTTTATAAATCGAATGATGCATTTTTCAATATATTTTTCAGTTTAGTTAATTAGTCATTCGTTAATGTAAAAATAAAAAGTTATTTCCAGCCAACAGAATATAACAAAAACACTTGTGTAGAATTTCAACTATATTTCTTGAAATCGTATTTGTGTTTTTAAATGTTTTTATAATGAGAAAAAATTTATCTCAATATTCTTTTTATTAATATTATCAAAACAAAGATTTTTATTAGAAATTAACCTCATTATTGACAATTTTTTTATTAAAAAATTTATTAGGCAGACGTTGTCACTCTGCAGAAATAGAAAAATATTTTTTCAAAGATCAACCAGATAGATAGGCTGTTCCGAACTCCTTTAAACATTGATCTGAATTTTTATTATACGATTTTAAGATTTCTAAGATTCAATTTGAACTTTTAATTTTAGATTGAGTTCCGCTTTAATTTGATACCTGAACCAACGAGTGATTATTTGAATTCGAATGTTCAGCTAACGAGTTTTGTTTTGTTCAATTTTTTAAAATAACGAAAATGTTCGGTTATTCAAATATTTAAGTTTCAGATAAATTGCATCACAGTCACCGTATTTTAAACTATGCACTCCTTAACTATATTCGGTAATTTGTCTTTTTTATTGAAGCTCAATTTCCTTTCTAGCGTCGCAGGTTTTTAAATATTCTGTTGGATCTTAATTTTTTATTTTAACGTTTCGAAAAATTGTCAATAATATGGTAAAATTAATTTTGGTTTACGTTCTTCAATTTTATTTTTATTAGAATGATAGATAGATTTTAGGGTTTATTTTTAAATTGTTTTTACCTAAAGTTGGTCTATATGAGTTTTCTTCCATAACCATTTTTTACCATGATTTCTTTACTAGTTCTTCAGAATATGATTTTTCTGACAGAGGTATGCTTATAAATATCCATGAATCATCGAATGAAAGGCCGTTTGTTTGAGGGACATAGGTCTCCACCAGCGGTCGGGGAACCGGGGTAAATTACCCGAAATGGGGTAACAATGAAACTATCTGGGCTAATAAGGACATTTTTTAAAATTTTCTATTTTATAAACTATTATAGTATTTTTACGATCGTCTGGCTAAATGGGCATCTATGTTCCCGAGGCCAATAAAAAAAAGAAAAAAAAAGTGTTTTTACTTTGATAGCTTTTTTAGGAATTCAAAATTGTAAAATTAATAAAAGTTAAAAAAACTAAAACCCAACGCTAATTTTGATGTTCAAGATAAACCGTAATTTAATTCACTCTAAGTGTTTTTCAATCACTGATTTGTTCACCTTTCAGATTGCAGCTGATAAAAATAGGAAAATAACTTATAAAGAAGAATTCCTGAATTGCGGTTATACCTACACAAATAGAAGATAAAGACGTAATAACCACAGTTAATGTGCGGGCTACTGAATCTTTCATAAAAACTCAATTGAAAAAATATTTGGATAATTTACATTCATATCTTTCTTCAAAACCACGAGAATATTTTGTATATTTGGAAAAATCTTTCAAAAGGCAAAGATTAAACGTAAAAACGAAGAACAGAAATCGGCTGAACGCCGAGGACTGTATTCAAATTGCGCTCACGTAAAAAAGTCCTAACTTTGAAGTCATTTTAGCGAAAATGAAACAACATCATTTTTCTAAAACTTAAAATCGTTTGAATTATGTTAATGTTTACAATTTTTATTTACTTACAGATAGTTTTCATGAAAATTCCAATGAATTCAATAATTCCCCCGCAGGCTCCGACGCTGAAATCTTCTCAACGGCGTGTGGCCTCACACAAATTATTAACGGCCCCACAAGAATCCCAGACAAAGCCAATGAAAAATCCAATCTTCTCGATCTTTTCATCACTTCCCACCCTTCGTCCTATGAAGCAAAAATTTCGGCCCCTTTAGGTAAATCTGACCACAATCTGATAAAAATTAAAACCTCCGCCAATTTACCAAAACCCCCGTCACCCCACTCCAACCCCAGAAAAATATGGCTAGTCGATAACGATAACATTAATTGGAATGACATGCGTAACTTTTTTGCCGCTTACCAGTGGAATGAACTCTGCATCAGAGATAAAAACGCTTCAGAATTCGCAGACGCCCTTAACGAGGCAATTCAAATAGGCTTAGAAACCTATATCCCCTCAAAATTGATTAAAGGAACAAGGATTCTAAGCCTTGGTTTGGTAGACAATGCGCAGATTCCGTCCGTGAAAAAAACAAATCTTTTCAGAAATGGCAACTTTCACAGCTAGAATGTGACCGAGTTGCATTTACCAAATCGCAAAGCTCATGCAAAAAAATCATCTCTGAGGCAAAGAAATCATTCGACCAGAGGATAGCTGACCGTCTCGCCCAATGGAAAACGGGCCTTTTTCTCGTTACACAAGGCAATAAATAGAAATTTCGCGTCCCCCTCACTTCCGCCCCTCTTTCACCCAAATGGTTCAGTAGCCACGACCCCCGCTGAAAAAGCCGAATCACTAGCATCCTATTTCGCAACTAACTCCACTTTAGACGACAAAGGGCTTAACCCGCCCACTTATACCCCCCAAACCAACCTCATGGGCAAAATAATTTTCAGGCCCCAAATAATCATAAAAGCCATTAATAAATTAAATTCCAAATCCGCCGCTGGCCCGGATAACATCCCACCAATTCTCATTAAAAAATGCGCCCCTGAACTTGCCCCTATCTTATCCAAGCTATTCCAACTCTCTTACGAGTCGGGCATATTCCCCAAAAGCTGGAAAATAGCCAGAGTCACACCTATTCCTAAAAAAGGAGACACATCACAAATCTCTAATTACAGGCCTATCTCGATCACCTCTGTTCTTTCCAAATTAATGGAATTAGTCGTAAACCAACACGTCCTTCATCACTTAGAAAACAATAAATTAATTCACGATAGGCAATATGGATTCAGACAAAATCGTTCCACAGGCGACATCTTAACCTATGTCACCCACACCTTGAACAATACTCTAGAGGCCGGAAAAGAAACCCTCGCTGTAGCCCTTGATATCTCCAAAGCTTTTGACCAGGTTTGGCACAAAAATCTTCTTGCCAAACTGCCAGCCTTTGGATTCACACCAACACTTCGCAAATGGATAGAAAGCTTTCTGACAAACCGAAGTATAAAAGTTGTGGTGGATGGAACATCATCTGAATCGTTCTCCACAAACTCTGGTGTTCCCCAAGGCTCTGTAATCTCCTCCACACTCTTCCTTATTTATATAAACGACCTTATTGATCAAACGGCAAACCCCACTCATTGTTACGCCGACGATAGCACTCTACACGGCAAACCCTCTCTCCCGAATAATCGAATCAATATTGCCTCCTCAATTACTCTCGACCTAGACAAACTGAATAAATGGGGCTCTCAAAATTTAGTTAACTTTAATTCAAATAAGACTCAATGTTGTCTAATTTCTAGGCGCGAAAATAGAGATTTCCTGATATTCACTTCGATTCGAATACCCTGAAAATGTGTGACAGCCTATCCATGTTGGGCGTCTCTGTCGCATCTGACCTGTCTTGGAATGAACACATCTCCTCTGTGGCGAAATCTGCAGCAAGGAAGATTGGCTTCTTATTCAGGTCCAAGCGATTTTACAAACCCCCACAACTTCTCACCATCTACAAGGCCCAAATCCGCCCCTGTCTCGAATACGGCTCTCATCTGTGGAGAGGAGCCTCAAAATATTCTCTTGCTACCCTTGATGCAATTCAGAAACGAGCCGTCAGGCTAATTGACGATTCTACCCTCACCGACTCCCTCGACTCGCTGGCTCATAAGTGCTGCCCTTTCCCTTTTCTATAGATACTATCACGGCAGGTGCTCTGATGAGATAAAATCAATAATTCCCCCAAAGCATGCTTTGCACGCAGCACACGTTTTGCCGACTCCCAACACTCTTTTGCGGTCAAATTGGAAAAGTGCCGGACCACTTCATTCGCGAATACATATATCCCCATGACTTCAAGGAACTGGAACTCTCTCCCAGCCTCTATCTTTCCCAGCACCTATGATCTTCAAACCTTCAAAACCAGGGTGCATAGACACCTACGTCTACACCCTCTCACTTAATCAACTTTCCCTTCTCTTCGGTAATGCAAGGGTCTTTCGAGATCCATAGGGGCTACATCTTTACTGGTGCACCCCTTCTTGCATTCGATTGCATTAAAAAAAAAAAAAATAATAATAATATATATTTACTTTTTTTTTTGCTTTTCAGAATGTAGGGGCAACAGCGACTTAGGCAAAAATATTTTGGGGTAATGGCTAAAAAAGTTCCCCGACCTCTGGTCTACACGAATATTTATGTATTGCAATGTCTGTCGCTGCGGGTTCTTTATAAATTTCAATTTTTCACGAAATTTTTATTTTTAAATCTAAAAAATTGAGTATTTTTTCTTTTTCCATTTCTACTGTGAATTTTATTAAACATTTATTAAACATTTCCATTTCTTCGGAATAAAATTATGGAAATGAATATAGGTAAATGTCATCTTAGGATTGAAATGACAGCGACTATAGTTTAATCAATATTAGGGAAGTCAAAAACAGACTCTCAAAATAGATACAAAAGTGTGGGTGGGTATTTTTTTATTACTGTTTATGCAATGGGCAAACTGAAAACTTCGAATCAATTTAATATGAAAAATGTATACTATAATAAATAAATAAATAAATAACAAAATACAAATAATGAAATGGTTAATTATAAATGGTTTTTATTCGAGATCTTTAGAGATGAAAGAGATCCAAGCAGAAGAACAGACAATGGCTTAGGGTAAGATAGAATCATAGGATCACGATCTGCAAACGATGCATGTCTTGAACAGCTGTGCATATCAAATTACCCTCGCTTCTTCTCAATTTGCAAAAAAAACAACAACAACAACAACAACAAAATCGATGATTCATAAACTAAGAATAAATGAAAGACACTTATCGTTGTTATGACTTATAAATTAAATAAACTATGGACTTATTTATACAGAATGGGCGCGGAGGGAGAAGCACGATGTAATAAGCATGAATGGAAGTACCGATCTAAAGTCCGAGTTAACAGTACAAAAATTTTTAAGAAAAAAATAAAACCGACATCAAAAAAATTAAATGCAACAAATAAAATACACTAAAAGGTATAAAATAATTATTATCTTATTTAGTTACAGCTAAACGACGAAATATTAACATGAAATTACTTTTTGAAGTCGGTGCCAAACAAACTAGGTTATAAGCGAGCGTACCCACCAAACGTACTAAGTAAGATCCATCGAGTGAGATTCATAAAAGGTATATGTTTGGCACCGACTTAAAAAAGTAATTTCATGTTAATATTTCGTCGTTTAGCTGTAACTAAATAAGATAATAATTATTTTATACCTTTTAGTGTATTTTATTTGTTGCATTTAATTTTTTTGAAGTCGGTTTTATTTTTTCTTAAAATTTTTTATTTTTCTCTTTTTAGTGATGTTATTAATAGTGATCCTATCATCAGAACTTGACCAAATTAATATTGCACCATCCCTAAGATACCCCCTTTCCAATAAAAAAAGAATCATCGAAATCGGTTCATAAACAAAGTTAGTCCTGAACAAACCTAATAAAAAAGGTCTAATACATATGAAAAAAAAATGGGACCAATCGGAAGGTAGACTGGACCCAATGGAACAAAAATTTTCAAAATCGGTCCACAATTTGCGGAGATATGAGGTAACATAGGCACAAAAAAAAAATCAGTCGAATAGAGAACCTCCTCCTTTTTTTGAAGTCGGTTAAAAATACTTGAGATTTCAAACTCTCTCTTATTTGTCGTTAAGGACGTCCTTTCGCCCGCCAATGTTAAATAAAAAATATTAGATTATAACTATAAATTAATTTTTTTATAATAGTTTAAGTCTCTATCTATGCTTTGGTGAAGTTTCAATCACACATTACCGAGCAAATTTTTGAAAAACTAAACATTTTCCCAGAGTCTTATGAAAAATTAAGATCTTGACACTTTCTCTTTAATTATACTACTATTATTTGATTAGATAAGTTAAAAAAAATAAAAATTAGCTTTTTGAAACATGCAGGTTTCTTTTTTTGCAATCAAATGTATCATGACCATGGAATTTACTGAGATATTTACTTTAAATAAAAATAATTTTTTAAGAAAAAAAATAAAAACCGACTTCAAAAAATTAAATGCAACAAATAAAATACACTAAAAGGTATAAAATAATTATTATCTTATTTAGTTACAACTAAACGACGAAATATTAACATGAAATTACTTTTTGTAGTCGGTGCCAAACAAACTATACCAATAAGCGAGCGTACCCGACCAAACGTACTAAGTAAGATCCGTCGAGTGCGATTCATAAAAAGTATATGTTTGGCACCAACTTCAAAAAGTAATTTCATGTTAATATTTCGTCGTTTAGTTGTAACTAAATAAGATAATAATTATTTTATACCTTTTAGTGTATTTTATTTGTTGCATTTAATTTTTTGAAGTCGGTTTTTATTTTTTTCTTAAAAATTATTTTTATTGTTCTCTTTTTAGTGATGTTATTAATAGTGATCATATCATCAGAACTTGACCAAATTAATATGACACCACCGCTAAGACACCCCCTATCGGATAAAAAAAGATCCATCGAAATCGGATAATAAACAATGAAGTTATGTCTAAAAAAATCTAATAAAAAAGGTCTAATACCTATGAAAAAAAAATGGGACTAATCGGAATGTGGGCTGAACCCAATGCAATTGGCGGAGATATGAGGTAACATAGGCACAAAAAAAAAAATCAGTCGAATAGAGAACCTCCTCCTTTTTTGAAGTCGGTTAAAAATCACTTAAATTCTATGTTTGGATGTAAACATAAACAGTAAATATACAACGTTGCCAAATCATAGTAGAGTTACTATCAGCTTATTTGAATAAATCAAACTAACTTTTGTATTTAATTATTTTTTTATAATTGTTTTTATTTCAAGCATTTGCTGCTTTCATACTATTTATTTTTTATTTTTCATTTGTATTTTAACTTATTTTATTAAATATTAGATACTACACTTATTTTGACTCAGCTGGAGCGAAAGGACCTCCTTAATAAGGAGATTATGAAATAATTTTGAGCCTGAAGGAAATGATGGAAAAACTAAAGAAATACCTACCCTAATGAGAATGAGCTAAAACTATGGGCCGTGATCCCATTTTGAGTCGAGTAAGTGAATTTTGGGGTCGTGAAAAAATAGGCTACCAAATGGCATTGAAAAAATTTGTAATACGCCGCAGCCAAAAATTAATTTAAAAAAACAGAGTGTATTGTGTTCGAGGTACCTATATCTTTTTTTTTTGGCTTTTTGGACTTTTTAGCCATAAGCCACTTTACGATACTATATATTTATTTTTCAAATTTGTCTCTACTCCCGGGGTCAGATTTTAGCTGGATGCCTCGAGTCGGATTCGAACCCGGGTCCCCTGGTTAGCTCGATAAAATTTTGACACCGAAACAAAATGAAAAATAAAAATAAAAAAAATTAAATACAAAATAACGGCAAATATAATTAATTAGTTGGGAAGTATATTATATGAGTTTTATAATTCAGTTGCAAAAAAAAGACAAATTTTAGGATAATAATTTCAGCTAAAAATATACAATCAATAAATATAGATGGACATGTTAAATGAAAAAAGTTACTACATTCTCGAGTCATTTAATAAATTGATGATGTTAAACTTGGCAGCATATTAGATCTCACTAATACATCTTTTGACAAACGGTTTTTATTAATCGAACTTGGTCGTTGGACGAAAACGAATTAGGAGACCCCGAGGGGTGAACCGCGATTGGAATTAGGTGTACACCGTCTTTGGAATTATTTGGAATTACTTTGGATTTCAATAGATAATCTATTGCCATCTATTGTCTTCCACTTGGAAATGAAAGTTATGTGGTGTATTACACGATTTTAGGTCGCGGTTCACCCCTCGGGAGACCCCATAATCAGGTCAGAATTCGAGACAGCTCTGAATGAACTAAAAAATAATAGAGCACCCGGAATAGACAATAAACAAGCTGAAATCCTAAAGAACTCTGGAAAAAAGGCCCGTGACAAACATTTTGAACTAATTAGCAAAATCGTGTTTGGCCTTTTTGAGTTAACCACAACGCGTTATTGCCGTCTTTTTCTCTCAGTATTTTCGGTCTTTGAGCCTAACATATATACATGTAAGCTCGAAACACCCACACATGAAGACGAGTGGAAGGGGAAGACAAGCACAAGCAAGCGACATAATAGATTGAGACATCAAGCAGTAGAGAGTCAATTTAAAACGCTCATTTCAAACACAATTGTTAATATACAATATTTAAGAACCAGATATTATATAAATTCACTTCTAATAAACATCATTGTTAAAACTAAATAAAGGACCTGAAATTTCGAGTTTCACATTTCAGGTAAATAATATAAAACTCATTGTAAATATCTGTATATATTAATAAACAATTCACATTTCAGTGGAACACGATTTTCATCTACCGCACACCCATCCTACTTATATACATATCTATATTTATTATAATATGTGTATGTTTATTTGTATCAAGCAGAGGACAACCTCTTTGCTTCTCTTTATGATTTATTATTTATTGAAGGAGACCATAAAAGAGTGTGTCTTCTGCTGGAATTATAAATTTTATTTATTTATAACGAGACTATAGTTTCGAAGGCTTTGCCCTCTTCATCAGTCTATTATAATTGATTCACAGGAATTAATTATTAATCAATTTAATAGACTGATGAAGAGGCAAAGCCCTTGAAACTATAGTCTCGTTATTAATAAATAAAATTTATAATTCCAGCAGAAGACACCCTCTTGTTTCTCTTTGTGAATCAACAACTCTGCTACTCTCGGCAAAACAAAAACTTTTTCAATATTTCCAAGTACTTCCAAATATTTCCAAGCACTTCTAAATATTTCCAAGTGCTTCAAATAATTCCAAGTACTTTCAAATATTTCCAAGTACTTCCAAATATTTCCAGGCACTTCCAAATATTTCCACGTACTTCCAAATATTTCCAAGTACTTCCAAAATACTTCCAAAGAGGTGTACACTTACTTCCAATCGCGGATCATCCCTCGATTTTAACACTTCTTCCCTCTACATGATTATTGTTTTTATTCCTATAACCAAATGTTTCAGTATAATCTAAACTTGAAGTGTAAAATCATAATTTATGGAGAATTCGAAAATGAAAAGGAATTGTTAATAAAAAATATATATATACCGGGTGAGTTTTTTATCTTGAGACAGTCTTATATCTCAAAAACTGCATTATATGAAAAAAAAGTTTCAAATGAAACTTTATTTATATCAGAGGGGAAATTAAACTACGCTATTGTTTGTCGACCTAGAACAGGATTTCATGGGCATTTCGAGGTCAACTTCTGTTTTTTAAATGGAAACCTATATGTTTCTGTACATATTCTGAATCTACAATAAAAACTGAACAACTTTTATAAAAACTTTTTTTTTATTCGACATCAAATACTAAAAAATATTAAATCAATTAGATCTCTAATAATTATTTTTAACAATTATTTAACTTAATTATCGAAAAATAATGATTATCAATGAAAATCAGTGTTTATAATGATCTTAAAAAACTTAATTAAATTTAATAATTATTTGTTTAATAATCAATTATTTAATCATTATTATTTGATAATTAAGTTAAATAATTGTTAAAAATAATTATTAAGATTTTTTGAGATCTAATTGATTCATGTATTTTGTTTATTTGATGACGTATAAAAAATAGTTCTTATGAAAGTTGTTCAGTTTTTTTTTGTAGATTAAGTAGACGTATAGAGAAATATAGGGTTCCATTTAAAAAACAGAACTTGACTTCGAAATTCCCTTGAAAGCTTGTTCTAGGTCGACAAACAATAGCGTAGTTTAGTTTCCCTCTCGATATAAATAAGCTTTCATTTGAACCTTTTTTTCATATAATGTACTGTTTTTGAGTTATAAGACTGTCTCAGATAAAAGCTCACCCGGTATATATTTTTGACATACTAATAAAAGTTTTATTTTATTCCAGAAAAGTTGATAATTTGCCTCTGAAAGCGATGGGATTATTAATAAATAAACTCATTTGTTTATTTAAATAAATAATGCTATAGAATCTTTCTGTTCTGTTTCCATCTATGTTTCTAGTTGCTATGTGAGCTTTATTTCAAGGTAATGCAACGCTTAGGGAAAATGAGAGATGATGGCTTTGTGATGGTTGCCTAATTTAAGGCGAATAAATGCAAATGCTACCAAATAATTAATGTCTAATCCAAATAATACAGGTACAAAACGTAAAATGTATATGAGTTAAATAAATATGGACGTGTATTATAGGGACGAAAAGTAAAGTGAAAGAATGAAATGGGCAAGAGCTATTAGTTGGAATGATGGAACCTTTTATTCACCGAGAAATGAATTGAGTTGATCTTAAAAGCCATCTCACTTTTCCTGTATAACCTCCATTAAAAGAGGCACGTTTCAAATGAGTCATCCAACCAATTAATCTTTTTATCTCAAAATACCATTAAATATTTCAGATTGAAGTAATTTTATAGAAGTTCCATTGAGTGATTCAAAAATTTACAAACCTAATAAAAGAAGAAAGAACCGAAAGGAAAGAAAATATATTATTTTATTCAATTTTAGAGTTATGTACAAAAATAAAGCAAAACCCTATTAGTGTAGTCTGTAACTACAATGTGTATATGTATGTTAGTCCTTTTAAACCAGTTGATTAAATTTTTTTGGCCTAAAGTTAACTAATTAATAGAGATTGTGGTGTTGGTGCAAAGTGAAACATCTTTAATAAAGATAAAAGTAAATAAATGTTATATGAAATATTCATTTACTATGAATTAGGTTGTCTAGGTCACTTGTTTCACATTAAAATTAAAAAAAATAAAAGAGGTAAATTTTTTCAATATATAGGTATATTATAAATAACTTTTAAGGAGTTAGGTGTTGGTTCTAGGTGAAACATTTAAATATAATAATAAAAAAAACTTGAGCAAGATGCGAGGTAGGTTTCACAAAAAAGAAATAAAACAAAATTGAGTTTTGAATTAGATATATTTCGGGGGTGAGCCCATAATCAGGAGTCAAAGTAATAATAATAATGATAATAGTATAATAATAAAAAAACATGAGCAAGATGCGAGGTAGGTTTCACAAAAAAGAAATAAAGCAAAATTGAGTTTTGAATTCGATATATTTCGGGAATGAGCCCATCATCAGGTCATCATCAGTCAAAGTAAACTGATGATGGGTTCACCCCCGAAATATATCGAATTCAAAACTCAATTTTGTTTTTTTATTTTTTTTGTGAAACCTACCTCGCATCTTGCTCAAGTTTTATTATTATTATTGTATATTATAAAGATAAGAGTAATTAAATATTATATGTAATATTCATTTACTATGATCCTTAACTCATAGTAAATGAATATTACATATAATATTTATTTACTCTTATCTTTATTAAAGATGTTTCACCTTGCACCAACACCACAATCTCTACTAATTAGGTATATTATATTTCTGGCTGTAAGCCCATCTTCAGGAAAGTACAGAATTTTAACTGATTTAAAATTCTGTACTTGCCTGAAGATGGGCTTACAGCCAGAAATATAATATACCTTATATATTGAAAAAATTTACCTCTTTTATTTTTTAATTTTAATGTGAAACACGTGACCTAGAAATCTTAACTGAATATTTCATTCAACATCTATTTACTTTCATCTTTACTAAAGTTAAATTACCTTTTCTGCATCTTGGTGTACGAGGCATTTTAAAAACTATAGTTTGACTATTATACCCAATTTATTATTGAAAAACAATTATATATTTTTCTTTTTGAAAATTATTACCCTTACCTTTTTTAATCATATTCCGAAAAGTGGATTTAATATTTTCAATTTAATTTTCTGATTAAATCTTAATATTGTCCATTGCCATCTCTGGTGTAGTGCTCTAATGCACTACATTGGATAGTATGGGCTACATCAGTGTTACTAAAACTTTCAAAGGACCCCGAAGAATGAGTAGGAATATGTAGAACAACATGCCGGAGTGGGGAATTTAATTAAAATTCAGAAGTGTGGTTGAATTTTGTCGAAAATATATAAAATATAATATATATTACCTAAATATATACACGAGCTGCTCCAGGCGTGCCTTCGGCACGCCCTCTACAGCTCGGCCCTCCAGGCGGGTGGTCCTGGCGAGCTGCGTCTCGGAATGTGATATTTTGCCCCCTCTTTCGCCCCCACGCACTCATTTTGGCTATTGATTTTTACAGCATACATTTTATATAGTCTTAAAAACTAACATTACAAAATTTGATCTATATCGGAGAGAGTATTAATTTTTTGTCCCCACTCACATTTTGGGAGGTTGAAATTATTTTTTAGATATTTGCAAATATTTAGATATTTGCATATAAATAACTCTCAGTTTTCTAAAGAGTAAATGTACAAAAAAGCTAAACATTTCTATATTTTGCCCCCCCCCCTTTCGCCCCCATACAGTCAATTTTGATAGTTGATTTTTACAGGAATAGTTTCTTAAAGTAATAAAGAATAACTCTACAAAATTTGATCAAGATAGGAGAGAGTTTTAATTTTTGCCCCCACTCACATTTTGGATAGTTGGGAGTCGAATTTCAAAAAATCCTGAAATTACTTTTTAGATATTTGTATTTAGAATTTTATTAAGTAAAAATCAAGTAGATATCTTATCGTTCTTAATTGAAAATGCATAATTAGTGTAAACACATTGCAAAGATATTTTGCCCTTTTTGACCCCTTTAGAGGTCGAATTTCAAAAAATTCTGAAATTACTTTTTAGATATTTTAATTTAGTATTTTTATAAGTAAAAAGCAAGTAGATATTTTATCGTCCTTAAGAGATATCGCATAATCAGTGAAAACACACTTTGCCCCCTTTGACCCCCTTAGGGATCGAATTTCAAAAATCCTTTCTTAGTGAGCCCCTATGCCATAGATGTAATATCCTCTATAAATTTCATGTTTCTATGTCCAGTGGTTCTGGCTGTTTTGATGATGAGTGAGTGAGTGAGTGTATCGGGCAAAGAATTTTATATATATATATATCAATGTCGGTTGGTGGTTTTTTAACGAGGGGATGCTATCCAAAAAGTACCCTTCATTTTTTGAAATTTTATTTTTGCACATTTCATCGAATATGTCATCATTTTCGTTATTTTTCAAATTTAACATTAGATTTTTAAAAAATATTATATATAATAATAATATTATATATAATATATTTTGGGACCTTCCCCCCAAACGGATACTGCTTTGTGTAAGTGAGGGTAGGAATCAGAAATTAGATCTTGTGACTTAAGCTCTGAAATTTCTCTTAATTCTATTGCTATAAGCAATCTATGACTTGTCTAGAGCACTTTTAGTTATTTCCGATCTTATATATTGAGAGTTCTTAGAAATGGATTAGTCTAAAGATGCCCTTTTTTGTATTATTTCTATTTTGATAGTTCGTCAGCTGGAACAATTTTTATTCGACTCAAACTCGTCTGGACTTGTCTTTCACATGCTTGAACTAGAATATATATCTACCAGGCAGGGACTTCAAGCCTTCTATCAGCACCCTTTTCGGAAAATCATTCATTTTAATTGCCCCTTGAAACTATGCTACAATTTTATTTCATTTTGAGAACCAATATATTACTTTTCAAAACAAAAAATGTTTTTTATAGAAAAATTTGAAATAACGGAAATAATTTGAAAATATAAAGATCCTCCTGAAATTTTTATGTCAATATTTATGAAAAATATTAAGAACTCAAAAATAAAATAAAATGCACTAAAAGCTATAAAATAATTATCTAATTTAGTTACAACTAAACGATGGAATTGTTACATGAAATCACTATTTGAAGTCGATACCAAACATACTATATACATTTTATGAATCGCACTCAGCGGATCTTAGTACGTTTGGCAGGTAATGAAGACAACATCGCCTAAACTCGCTTATATACCTAGTTTGTTTAGCACCGACTTTAAAAAGTGATTTCATGTAACAATTTCATCGTTTAGTTTTAACTAAATTAGATAATTATTTTATACCTTTTTAGTGCATTTTATTTTATTTTTGAGTTCTTATTATTTTAGTTGTTGCATTTAATTTTTTTGAAGTCGGTTTTTTTTTCTAAAAATTTGGAATGAACCTCTGTGCGGAAATCTCCAGCAAGTTAAATTGGATTTTTATCCAGGTCCAGGTAACACACCTGCCAAAGCCCCAAATACGCCCCTATCTCGAATACAGCTCGCATTTGTAGAGAGTGGCCTCCAAGCATTCTAATGCCAGCCTGGATGCAATTCAAAAACGAGCTATCAGACTGATTTACGATCCGACCCTTGCGGAAACAAGCAAATCGAGTCTAAAAGTTTTCACTTTTTTCTTCAATCTTTAAAATACCTTTACATTCACGATTTCATAATTTTTGTTTAGCTGCCTCACCAGGCAATTTGTCACATACAATTACACATCATCATCATTGAGTATACAGTCCTAAGACTGGTTTGATGCAACAATCCGTCTCCACTCGACTCTGTCCCCCGCCAGCTGTTTAACCTCTCTAAATGTCTGGCATCCCATATCCCCAATTATTTGGTTGAAATATTCTAATCTGGGTCTTCCCTTCCCCTTTTCTTTCCCACCTCCCCCTCCAAGATATCCCTAAGCAGTCCCCCATGTCTCAGTGTGTGCCCCATCATCTGACCTCTTCTCTTCTTCAGACTCTTCCACAAGGTTCTTTCTTTCTCCGATTTTTCCAAGAACTTCTTCATTTGTAATTTTATCCATCCATTTGATATTCATCATTCTTCTGTAGCACCACATTTCGAAAGCCTCCAATCTCTTTCTCTCCGCTTTTCCAATTGTCCAGGTTTCACACCCGTACATGGCTATGCTCCATACATATGTCTTCAATAGCAACTTCCTGTTTGCTAAGCTGATTGAGGAGGAGCATAGTAGTTTTTGTTTTGAATTAAACCCCATTTTTGCTTGGGCAATTCTTGATTTAATTTCTGTTTTTGCTCCTCCCATCCCATGTTATTTTACTTCCTAGGTAGCGGAATTCCTTAACTCCTTCTAGGTTTTCTTGGTTAATTTTGATGCATTCCTGTCTCGTTTGTTCTTTTTTTGTACATACTAGGACCTTGGTTTTATTCTTGTTTATTTTCATTTTGATTTCTTCTATTAGGATTTGGTTAATTCCATTCAAGGCGTCCTCTAATTCTTTTTATTGCTTCCTAGAAGGGCAATGTCATCGGCAAATCTTAACATAGCGATCTTTTGACCTTGGATTTCTATACCTGTATCAATTTTGTCTTTGAATTCTTTAATCGCTTCTTCTATGTATAAGTTGAAAATCATGGGTGACAGCACACATCCTTGTCTTACACCTTTTTTTATTTTGGCTTCTCTTTGTTCATCACCAATATTTATAATTGCCGTCTGGTTTTGATATAGATTGTAGATTAGTCTTCTCTCTCTGAATTTTATTCCCGCCTGTTTTAATATTTTAAACATAATTTCCCAATTGACGTTATCGAATGCTTTTTCTAGGTCTATGAATCCGATGTAGACAGATTCTTCCCTGATAAAAGCCCTTTCTATTATTAGTCTAAGAGAGAGAATTGCTTCTCGGGTGCCTCTGTTTCTTCTAAAGCCGAACTGGTCTTCCCCAGATTTTCTTCAACTCTTTGTTCTATTCTTCTTTGGATTATTTTGGTTAGGATTTTGGAGGCATGTGAGGTTAGGCTAATGGTCCTGAAATTTTCACATTTATCCGCGCCTGTCTTTTTGGGAAGTGTGACTATTTTTGTTTTTGGAAATCTTTTTGGGATGATTCCCAATTTATAGATTTTGCTAATTAGTTCAAAAAGTTTGTCACGTGCCTTTTCCCCAGAGTTCTTTAGGATTTCAGCTTGTATATTGTCTATTCCGGGTGCTCTATTATTTTTTAGTTCCTTCAAAGCTGTCTCGAATTCTGACCTGAGTATGGGGTCTCCTAATTCGTTTTTGTCCACAGATTCTTCTTCTTCTATTGGGTTCATTGTTTTTTTAACCGACTTCAAAAAAGGAGGAGGTTCTCTATTCGATTGAATTTTTTTTTTTTTTTTTTTTTTTTGTGCCTATGTTACCTCATATCTCCGCCAATTGTCAACCGATTTTGAAAATTTTTTTTGCATTGGGTCCAGTCTAGCTTCCGATTGGTCCCATTTTTTCGATTTTTTTCATAGGTATTAGACCTTTTTTATTAGGTTTGTTTAGGTTTGTTTAGACCTAACCTCTTTGTTTATGAACCGATTTCGATGGTTCTTTTTTTATCGAAAGGGGGTGTCTTAGGGATGGTGTCATATTAATTTGGTCAAGTTCTGATGATATAATCACTATTAATAACATCACTAAAAAGAGAAAAATAAAAATTTTTAAGAAAAAAATAAAAACCGACTTCAAAAAATTAAGTGCAACAAATATAAAAATACACTAAAAGGTATAAAATAATTATTATCTTATTTAGTTACAACTAAACGACGAAATATTAACACGAAATTACTTTTTGAAGTTGGTGCCAAACATATACCTTTTATGAATCGCACTCGACGGATCTTACTTAGTACGTTTGGCGGGTACGCTCGCTTATAGGTATAGTTTGTTTGGCACCGACTTTTAAAAAGTAATTTCGTGTTAATATTTCGTCGTTTAGTTGTAACTAAATAAGATAATAATTATTTTATACCTTTTAGTGTATTTTTATATTTGTTGCACTTAATTTTTTGAAAGTTAGTGTTTTTATTTTTTCTTAAAAATTTTTATCTTCTCCATAGAGTTCTTCTAAGTGTTCCTTCCATCTATTTGCCTGTTCGTTTTTAACCGACTTCAAAAAGGAGGAGGTTCTCTATTCGATTGAATTTTTTTTTTTTTTTTTTTTTTTTTTTTTTTTTTTTTTTTGTGCACTATGTTACCTCATATCTCCGCCAATTGTCAACCGATTTTGAAAATTTTTTTTGCATTGGGTCCAGTCTAGCTTCCGATTGGTCCCATTTTTTTTTCGATTTTTTTTCATAGGTATTAGACCTTTTTTATTAGGTTTGTTTAGGTTTGTTTAGACCTAACCTCTTTTGTTTATGAACCGATTTCGATGGTTCTTTTTTTATCCGAAAGGGGGTGTCTTAGGGATGGTGTCATATTAATTTGGTCAAGTTCTGATGATATAATCACTATTAATAACATCACTAAAAAAGAAAATAAAAATTTTTAAGAAAAAAATAAAAAACGACTTCAAAAAATTAAGTGCAACAAATAGTAAAGATACACTAAAAGGTATAAAATAATTATTATCTTATTTAGTTACAACTAAACGACGAAATATTAACACGAAATTACTTTTGAAGTTGGTGCCAAACATATACCTTTTATGAATCGCACTCGACGGATCTTACTTAGCACGTTTGGCGGGTACGCTCGCTTATAGGTATAGTTTGTTTGGCACCGACTTTTAAAAAGTAATTTCGTGTTAATATTTCGTCGTTTAGTTGTAACTAAATAAGATAATAATTATTTTATACCTTTTAGTGTATTTTTATATTTGTTGCACTTAATTTTTTGAAGTCGGTTTTTATTTTTTCTTAAAAATTTTTCGTTTAGAATAATGTGGCCTCTTTATCTCTTAGTGTTCTTGCTTTGTGGCTTGTCTTCTTGAAAATTTCTTTTTATTGCCTATAGGCTACATCAACTTTTCCCAATACTAGATTTTCGTTGACTTCTTTACATTTTCTTGAATCATTTTTCTTTTGCTTTTCTACATTCTCTTATAACTTTCCATCTTAATTTTTTATATGTTTCTTTCCCTTCTTCGTCTTTTCTGTTCTTAAATTTTCTTCGTTCGTCAATCAGTTGCAGTATTTCGTCTGTTACCCATGGCTTTTTAATTTCGTTTTTCTTTGATTTGATTTGATAACAATTACACATATCTACCTACAGTAAAATACAAATTTTATTAGATACAGTTTGTATGCAAAATTTCAGTTGTTATAATCTGAAAAAATCTCGATATCAAATTTTTAACGTATACTATACATATACAGGGTGATTCATCGGTCTGCCTCTCTTTATAACTCTTACAACTCTTTTATTTTAAGTCGAGAAAAAAAACTCTTCAAATCTAATTTATATGATATATTATTGTCTATCTACGTACCATATGCATTTGTATACAGGGTGCTCCGTTTAAGCGCAACAATATGTAACTTTATATTTCTTAATGGAACACCCTATATATGTATATATTTATTTTGATAGTAAATTAGATTCCCTTTAAAAAAGTATTAAGTAATAAGGGGTCTAAAATTATAAATTAAGAAGTTATTTACCTTTATTCGTTCCATAGCTTACTTTGTTAATAATAACATGATACAAAAATATCATTCAACGAATAAAGGTAAATAACTTCTTAATTTATAATTTTAGACCCCTTATTACTTAATACTTTTTTAAAGGGAATCTAATTTACTATCAAAATAAATAAATATAAAGGTGTACATATTGTTGCGCTGTAAACGGAGCACCCTGTATACAAATGTACATGGTAGGTAGATAGACAATAATATATCATATAAATTATATTTGAAGAGTTTTTCTCTCTGACTTAAAATAAAAGAGTTATAAGAGTTATAAAGAGAGGACAGACCGATGAATCACCCTGTATAAAAGTGCTGTTTCGATTTATTGTGTATAAAATTGAAATAATAAGTCCTGAAATAAAAGATTAAAAGGACAGAGAGCGTGGAGGCTTAAAAATAGAAACAATTTTATATCCAGCTGGGGATTCCCTTTTGTCCATCAGATTCAACCCCTGAGGCCCGTTGTATGTCAGCAAAGTAAATGCTTTTTACCACTAACCAAGGTAGATGGTAAATGGAGCCACTGGGATGGCCAATCAGATGACAGGTACATTCAGTGGCTGTCATCTGATTGGCCATCCCAGTGGCTCCATTTACCATCTACCTTGGTTAGTGGTAAAAAGCATTTACTTTGCGACATACAACCGGGCCTAAGAGAATATATATTTCCTTGTACCCTGTTCATCTATTATAAAATAATAGCTATTGAAATTGAAATTCTCTTTCTTTATAATAATCTAACAATGAATCCATGTGTTCCAAATAACCTAAACAAATCCTCTCTACAAAGATCAGAATTCAATTCAGTAGTATTTTTATTATTATTATTATTTTATTTTATTAATTATTATAGCAATTTTATGGTTTTTTTTTTCAGTTTTAACTTGTAAACTCCTGATGATGGACTAAAAATCCGAAATATATTGAGTTTGTATAAACCTCTTTGAGTTTTATTTCATTCACTGTGAAACTACACACCCTTTACTTTATTAATTTATAGCAATTTCAGCCTTAGGCTCAATGAAGGATTCTGATACATAATATCATACATATTCTCAATATTATTAGTCTATATTCATTTTAAATCGAATCACATCAAATTAATTATCAAAGAAAACAAAAAACCATGCTCGCATGCAATATCGAGGGTGACAAAATTCCTCAATCATTCCCATGGAGCAGTCTCTACAACTTTCGATTCATAATACATATAAATCTAATATAGAATTAGAATATTTAGAAATTTAGAACTTTTACAAACTCCAATTTTTAATTTTACAAATTTATAACCAACCTCCATTTCACTTCAATAAATTAAACTTTATAAATCGTTCCTGTTCAGACAAAACTGCAAAATAGCTGTTTTTTAGATATTTACATCAGTAGATTCAAAATATTGAAATCTTTCAAGAGGCAAAATTCACCAAGTTGTTAAATCTATTTTTGTCTGGTTTTTACTTTACCATACAGGGTATGGTCAAGTATTGTAATCGTGCATGAAAAAAATGTTGTTTTTTTTCATCTTTTTTTCGAAAATTATTGGATAAAAATACCAAGTACCAACACCATATTCCTTAAAAACTATTTTTTTCGAAATATCTAAAAAACGGCTAAAACTATTTTGATTAAAAAAATTGAGCGAAACCACGGCATTTCGGTCTACAAAAAATCTCTAATAAGTGAATATCGAAAAAATTATATTTAGAGTCAAAAAATTAAAATATAGGCCCTTGTACCAAACTCAACCAAATTTTGTACACATTTTTTTTATAATGATATTGATACAAGAAGAAGTTGCACCAAGAAGGTACAACCTCTGAAGTCCGTGGTGGACCCTTGTAACGTGAAGATAAGGGGAGATTTAGGGATTGGGTAGAGGTCGAAGGTATCTGTGGATGCTGGTCTTGAAAGTTTGAAGGTTATAAGTAGCTGGAAAGACGGTCGGGGAAGAGAATTCCAGTCTCTAGATGTCATAGGGATAAATGAATTGGCGAATGCGTTTGTTCGATTAGTATCTAGTTTAAGCGCGTAGGGGTGTTGAATTTTAGAAAATCGTGTATTTCGGGCAAATGAGGCCTTTGGTGGGATTTTCGATTTTATTTCGTCAGAACAAAAGCCATGGTAATATCTATAAAAAAGTAAAAAGGGATAGGGCGGAGACAGATCTACGATGGGCTAGGGAGTCGAGAGTGTCAGTTAATGTAGGATCGCCTATCAGTCTGATAGCTCGCCTCTGAATTGCATCTAAGGTATTAAGAGAATACTTGGAGGCTCCTCTCCACAAATGCGAGCAATATTCAAGACAAGGGCGAATTTGAGCCTTGTATAATATAAGGAGTTGAGTGGGGGTGAAAAATCGTTTGGTTCGGAAAAGAAAGCCAAGCTTACATGCTGCAGCTTTTGCTACTGAGATAATATGGTCATTCCAAGAGAGGTCAGAACCTAAGGTGACACCTAACATTGATATTTTATTACGGAATTCCAATGAGCTCGAATCAAAGGAAATGTCCGGAAGGTTCCTATCTGCGCGCCTAGAAATTAGGCAGCACTGTGTTTTGCCAGCATTAAAGTTTACCAAATTGTGAGATCCCCATTTTTTAAGCATGCTTAAATCTGAATTTATTGAGGAGGCTATGTTTGCGCGATTGTCTAGTAAGGATTGAGCGTTGTGGAGGGTAGGGCAGATTTAATAGGTCATTAATATAGATAATAAAGAGTGTGGGAGAGATGACTGAGCCCTGAGGAACTCCAGCATTAGTATTAAAGGACGAGGATGATATTCCGTCAACCTCGACTTTAATAGAGCGGTTTGAGAGAAAGCTCTCAAGCAACTTGCAGAGGCTCGGGGGAAGGCCAAATGCAGGTACACACATAATCAGTGGGCCACCAGAAGTCTAAAGATGGAAAAACTAACCCTCCTCCCTTACATGATTATAAATAATTTTATTAAATATTAAATATATGTGAGGGGGCCAGGTTGTATGGTAAAGTCAAGTGGATGGACACATCAGAACACGTGAGCTTATTTTGAATAATTACCATTTTTAAAAGATTTTTTTTTCTATGGACTTTTTTAGCAATGATGACAGATTGAAATTTTGTCTATTACATTAAGCATTAGTCTAATACTTAACTGCTTTGCTCTTTGTTGTATAATCATACCTTCAAGGAATCTGAAAAATGTGTTTCCTTCAAAAAGAACTATTTCGTGTTTGTTGAGTTTTGCCAGAATACAATTTTTACAATCCTTTTTAACCGACTTCAAAAAAGGAGGAGGTTTTCTATTCGACTGAATTTTTTTTTTTCTGTGCCTATGTTACCTCATATCTCTGCCAATTGTGAATAGATTTTGAAAAAAAAATTGCATTGGGTTCAGTCTACCTTCCAATTGGTCCCATTTTTTTCATAGGTATTAGACCTTTTTGTTAGGTTTGTTTAGGCCTAACTTCTTTGTTTATGAACCGATTTCAATGATTCTTTTTTTATTCGAAAGGGGGTATCTTAGGTATGGTGTCATATTAATTTGGTCAAGTTCTGATGATATGATCACTATTAATAACATCACTAAAAAGAGAAAAATAAAAATAATTTTTAAGAAAAAAATAAAACCGTTCAAAAAATTAAATGCAACAAATAAAATACACTAAAAGGTATAAAATAATTATTATCTTATTTAGTTACAACTAAACGACGAAATATTAACATGAAATTACTTTTTAAGTCGGTGCCAAACATATACCTTTTATGAATCGCACTCGACGGATCTTACTTAGTACGTTTGGAGGTTACGCTCGCTTATAGGTATAGTTTGTTTGGTATTCAAAAAGTAATTTCATGTTAATATTTCGTCGTTTAGTTGTAACTAAATAAGATAATAATTATTTTATACCTTTTAGTTTATTTTATTTGTTGCATTTAATTTTTTGAAGTCCGTTTTATTTTTTTCGTAAAAATTATTTTTATTAGCCCAATAATTTGCACTTTATATAAAGAAGTTTTAGATTTTTTCTAATTTAAATTTTGCCAAAAAGGAAAGTTAAAAATATAAGCTCATTCCAAGGTTTTATCCCTACAGAACAAGACACCCTGGATGGTGTTAGAGAAAAGAGTCCTTATCTTCACGTACCAGTTTTTTTAGGAATGGCAAAAATATAGGTGTAATCTTTGATTATATATTTGAATTCAGCAGCAAATCTTCATTCGGAATAGAATAATAACGAGGATAAAAATGGAAGAAATGCCCTATTTTAGACTGGTTAAAAATTGTCAAAATTTAAACGGCTATAACTTAAAACTACGTTTTTTACTTCTAAATATTCAAAAATTCTTAGTAGAGTCAATTTTTCGAATTTTTGGGCGGGTCAAAAAGCATTTTGTTCACTTGTTTTTCTAGAAACAGGAGATGCTATAAGCTCGATTTTGACCAGGGAAGATAAGGGCCTTTTTCGCTGAGAACACCACATATTTTAACATTCGGTTAAGTTAAAATAAATTGGGAGGTTCTGATGTGGCCATCCACCTGACTTTACCATACACCCTGGCCTCTTTCTTATATTTAATAAAATTATTTATAATCATCTGGGGGGGGGGGGGTTAGTCTTTCCATTTTTAGACTACTGAGGGCACAATGATTATTTATACAAAAATTGATTGAGTTTGGCACAAGAGCCTAGATTTTAATCCCCCCCCCATTAAGGGCGGTTAGTTTTTGCATTTTTAGACTTCTGGGCGCCCACTGATTATGTATGCAAAATTTGGTTGACTTTGGTACAAGGACCAAGATTTTCATTTTTTGACGCCCTCCCCTTATTTTGGGCGGTTACTTTTTGCATTTTTGGACTTCTAGGGGCTTAATGATTATGTATACAAAATTTGATTGAGTTTTTATTTTTTGACCCCCCCCCTCCCCCCGATTTTGGTCCCAGAAAAAAAAATATTTTCGTTATTCTAGGTTCATTTTTCCTGTTTTTTAGTTTGAAAATATTATAATTTTTAATTTATAACCCCCTTCCCCCCTTTAATTTTTGGTCGATATGCACCAAAATCTAATCAGCACTTAATCTCAATGCATCAAAACTAAATGTGAAATTTTGTTTTGATATTCACACTAGTTTTTGAGCTAGCTTGACAACAAAAATTTGGTAACGCATAGACTAACTAACAGATATTTTGACAAAACAGTTATTATTTCGAAAAATATAATTTTTTCTATGTTCACTTATTAAGGCTTTTTTTAAAGATCGAAATGTCATGGTTTTGCCCAATTTTTTAATCAAAAAGTTACAGCCGTTTTTTAGATATTTCGAAAAAGAAGCAAAATAAAACACTTTTTTCATGCTCGATTACAATACTTGACAATACCCTGTATGGTAAAGTAAATAAAAATGAAGTATTTGCTATGGAAAAGTTAAGTTAGAGACGTTTATTTTTATTTAACCGTTTTATAATTGGAGTTCTTAAATTAAATCTCGTAATGTAAATGAAATAATAAACGGGCCATCCTAAAAATTAAAATGATTAAAAATATAAAATTTTTATTCTTATTGGTTCTGTGAGCTAATTTATAAATTGGAAGAACAGGCGCAAGCGCCTATTAAGGAGTTAAAGAAGAAGAAGAAAATATAATAATTTTTATAAAAAAAAAAAACCGACTTCAAAATAATTAAATTCAACAAATAAAATAATAATAACTTGAAAATCAAATAAAATACACTAAAAGGTATAAAATAATTATCTTATTTAGTTACAACTAAACGACGAAATATTAACATGAAATTACTTTTTGAAGCCGGTGCCAAACAAACTATACCTATAAGCGAGCGTACCCGCCAAACGTACTAAGTAAGATCCGTCGAGTGCGATTCATAAAATATATATGTTTGGCACCGACTTCAAAAAGTAATTTCATGTTAATATTTCCTCGTTTAGTTGTAACTGAATAAGATAATTATTTTATACCTTTTAGTGTATTTTAATTTATTTTTAAGCTATTATTATTTTATTTGTTGCATTTAATTTTTTGAAATCGGTTTTATTTTTTTTTCTAAAAATTGTTTTTATCTTTATTTTTTTAACCAACTTCAAAAAAGGAGGAGGTTCTCTATTCGACTGAATATTTTTTTTTTTTGTGCCTATGTTACCTCATATCTCCGCCAATTGTCAACCGATTTTGAAAAATTTTTTTGCATTGGGTCCAGTCTAGCTTCCGATTGGTCCCATTTTTTTTTCGATTTTTTTCATAGGTATTAGATCTTTTTTATTAGGTTTGTTTAGACCTAACCTCTTTGTTTATCAACCGATTTCGATGGTTCTTTTTTTATCCGAAAGGGGGTGTCTTAGGGATGGTGTCATATTAATTTGGTCAAGTTCTGATGATATGATCACTATTAATAACATCACTAAAAAGAGAAAAATAAAAATAATTTTTGAGAAAAAAATAAAAACCGACTTCAAAAAATTAAATGCAACAAATAAAATACACTAAAAGGTATAAAATAATTATTATCTTATTTATGGTAGTTACAACTAAACGGCGAAATATTAACATGAAATTACTTTTTGAAGTTGGTGCCAAACATATACCTTTTATGAATCGCACTCGACGGAGCTTACTTAGTACGTTTGGCGGGTACGCTCGGTTATAGGTATAGTTTGTTTGGTACCGACTTCAAAAAGTAATTTCATGTTAATATTTCGCCGTTTAGTTGTAACTACCATAAATAAGATAATAATTATTTTATACCTTTTAGTGTATTTTATTTGTTGCATTTAATTTTTTGAAGTCGGTTTTTATTTTTTTCTCAAAAATTATTTTTATTTTCTCTTTTTAGTGATGTTATTAATAGTGACTTAATATAATACCTTGCATGCATCTCATAAGAGAAAGCGTCGGGCGAATGAATCAGAAAATGATAATAAAATTCAATTAATAAATATAGAAATTCTCTCGAAACGTTTGCGGGTTTTAATTGAATGTTTTAAGATTTTTTTTATAAAAGATTTTATTTATTATAATTTCGATTATTAGGTCAGATTTACGTTATTTCGTCATTGATCTTATCTTCAGAACTTGACCAAATTAATATGTTATCACCCCTAAGGTACCCCCTTTTTCCAATAAAAAAAGAATAATTAAAATCGGTTCATAAACAAAGAAGTTATTCCTGAACAATCATATCAAAAAAGGTCCAATACCAATGAAAAAAAAACGGGACCAATTGGAAGCTAGACTGAACCCAATGCAAAAAAAATCGGTTCTCAATTAGCGGAGATATGAGGTAACAAAGAAAAAAAAATAGTCGAATTGAGAACCTCCTCCTTTTTTGAAGTCGGTTAAAAATAAAAGTGGTGCTCTGATGTCCTGTAATATGTCTCGGTGTCAATACAAAAACTGAATCTTCGGAAACAGTGACCTTAGTTCCAACATTACTAGAAATAAACTAATAGCAACTGTTTTGACTGACATTCATGAATATACGTATTTTATTTATTTCATTTTATTTCCTCCTCCCTTTCGCTTAAACGCATCAGTAATTTGCGGAATTCTGGCGATTACAAATATCTTTCAAGCAGATTGAAATGTTCGAACAACTGAATCTCTTAGTTAGCGGCAACTTCACCCGATTTCCCTCTGATACTATTTTTGTGTATTTATTAAACAACCTCCTTCTGAATTAATCAGTTAGAATTATTGAATATTAGATCTATTTTTGGAGAGTTAAAACTCAACAACCTTTTGATCTATAATTAAAAATAAGCTGATGTGGCCATCCACATGACTTTACCATACCCTTGCTCCCTCTCTTATATTGAATATTTAATAAAATAATTTATAATTATTTACGAAGAACCCCCCTCTTAATCTAGGACTTATATTGATAGTTCAATTTTTTGAAAACCCCTAATTTTGGCCCCGAAAAAAATAATAACTCTCTTTTTTATTATAGTTTCATTTCATGTTATATTTTTTCATTTTACTTTACCATAGGGTATGGTTAAGTATTGTAATCGTGGATGAAAAAAGTGGGGTTTTTTTTTTTTGAAATATCTCAAAAACGGCTGAAAGTATTTTGATAAAAAAAATGGTCGAAACCATGGCATTTTAGTCTACAAAAAAGCCCTAATAAGTGAACATCAAAAAAATAATATTTTTCGAGATAATAACTGTTTTGTAAAAATGTGTCTTAGTGTGTTATTCTGTTAGTCTGTGCGTTACCAAATTTTGTGGACGAGCCAACTCAAAAACTAGTTTGAATATCAAACCAAATTTCACACGTAGTTTTGGTGCATTGAGATTAAGAGCTGATTAGATTTTGCTGCATATTGACCCGAAATTCAGGGGGG
Organism: Forficula auricularia; assembly: GCA_024734495.1. Taxonomy (NCBI): domain Eukaryota; kingdom Metazoa; phylum Arthropoda; class Insecta; order Dermaptera; family Forficulidae; genus Forficula; species Forficula auricularia. The sequence goes on from JALMQS010000228.1 coordinate 3,808,292, forward strand.
GGGGTTAAAATTTAAAATTATAATATTTTCAAACTAAATAAGTTGACGTGTTCTGATGTGGCCATCCACTTGACTTTACCATACAACCTGGCCCCTCACTTACATTAATATTTAATAAAATATTTATAATCATGTAGGGGAGGGGGGTTAATTCTTGCATTTTTAGACTTCTGGGGGCACACTGATTATTTATACAAAATTTGGTTGGGTTTGGTAAATGGCCAAGATTTTCATTTTTTGACCCCCCCCCCCCCATTTTATGGCGGTTAGTTTTTGCATTTTTAGACTTCTGGGGGTTCACTGATTATGTATACAAAATTTCCCTGAGTTTGCTCAAACAACCTAGATTTTTAATTTTTAACCCCCCTTCCACCCCCCTTAATTTTGGGACGATATGCACCAAAATCTAATCAGCTCTTAATCTCAATGGATCAAAACTACATGTGAAATTTTATTTCGATATTCAAACTAGTTTGTGAGTTAGCTCGTCCACAAAAATTTGGCAACGCACAGACTAACTGACAACCAGATTAACAGACATTTTGACAAAACAATTATTATGTCGAAAAATATAATTTTTTCGATGTTCACTTTTTAGAGCTTTTTTGTAGAGCGAAATGCCATGGTTTCGCTTAATTTTTCTAATCGAAATACTTTCAGCCGTTTTTGAGATATTTCGAAAAAAAGAAAGAAAAAAAACACTTTTTTCATCCACGTATTTCACCCTGTATGGTAGTAATACAGCCTAAATTTGTACTGAATGAGTTTTAAATTAAAATTAGTTAGTAATTTTCATATTTTTAAAATAAATAAGCTGACGTGTTCTGATGTGGCCATCCACTTGACTTTACCATACAACCTGGCCCCTCACTTATTTACAATATTTAATAAAATTATTTATATTCATGTATGGGGGGGGGGGGTAGTATTTGCATTTTTAGACTCCTGGGGCTCACTGATTATGTATACAAAATTTGGTTGAGTTTGGTACAAGAGCCTAGATTTTCATTTTTTGACCCCATATTTTGGGCGGTTAGTTTTTACATTTTTAGACTTCTGAGGGTCCATTTATTATGTATACAAAATTTGGTTGAGTTTGGTACTTGATGGTTAATTTTTAACCATCCCTCCACCCCTTAATTTTGGGTCTATATGCACCAAAATCTAATCAGCTCTTAATCTCAATGGACCAAAACTAGATGTGAAATTTGGTTTCGATATTCACACTAGTTTTTGAGCTAGCTCGTCCACAAAAATTTGATAACCCACAGACTAACGGACAACCAGACGGACAGACTAACAGACATTTTGACAAACAATTATTATCTCGAAAAATATAATTTTTTCGATGTTCACTTATAAGAGCTTTTTTGTTTTGAGCGTAATGCCATGGTTTCGCTCAATTTTTCTAATCAAAATAGTTTCAGCCGTTTTTGAGATATTTTGAAAAAAAAATGAAAAACTACTTTTTTCATGCACGATTACAATACACAAAGAGAAACAAAGAGGTTGTCCTCTGCTTGATGCAAACAAACATATACACATATATCTCAAGATGATATATCTGTATATATATTATTTATTTGTTTGAGACTATAGCTTCGAAGACCTGGTCTTCATCATCAGTCTTTCTTCAATTATAAATGTTTTTCATGGAGTCAATATCATATGGATATTGAAAACTTGGTGTTCTTTCGTCACTGCTGGAGGGCTAGGAACTAATAAAGACACTCTATCTGGGCTCACATTCAAATATAACAATATGTTTCCCTTTCTCCTTTCTTCTTAGAAAGGAGGAATTTTTCCTTTTTTTCTTTTTTATCTTTTGTTAGCAAACATCTTAAGTAGATTACTATTGGATAGTTCAATTTGATTGTTTAAACAGAGTTCGGAATTTCTATTGAATGACTTCAAAATTTCTAAAGATTCGATTGCGCTAATCAATTTCGGGTTCTTTTCTCCTTTTATTAATCTAATACCTTCTGGGAAGGAGTGATTGTTTGAATTTGAATGTTCTGCAAAGAAGTTTTCGTACTTTTTATTTTTATAATCTCTTATGTGTTCATTTAGTCGAATTTTCAGATTTCTCTCGGTTTTCTTAAATGATTTTGAAAATAAATTCCTTGACAATGAAAAATATTCAAAAAACATTATATACTATTATCGATACGTAGATGATATAATTTTACTATGGGGAGGAACAAATAGACAATTAGACACATTTATAGAATATATAAATAATCTTCATGAGAAAATTAAATTCACAGTAGAGAAAGAAAAAGAGAAAATACTAAATTTTTTAGATTTAAAAATAAACATCTCCGGAAATAAGCACACCTTTGAAATTTATAGAAAACCCACAGCTACTGACATTGTAATACATAAAAATTCTTGTAGACCAATGTCACATAAACACGCAGCCTTCCATTCAATGATACATAGACTAATAAATATACCTTTATCAGAAAAAGCATATTCACAGGAATTAGAGACAATTAAAGAAATCGCGGTAAATAATGGGTACGAAGCAAGCCTTATAGACCAAATGTTAAATAAAAAAATTGAAAAATTAACCCTGGAATCAGTATATTCACAAAAGAATGAAAAAGAAAAAGAAAATCCTAGAATAGTTCTTCCATATTATGGACAAATTTCGGAAAAATTAAAACAAAAAATGAAAAAATTAGGGTTCAAAACAGTATTCAAAACTCCAATTACTCTAGGAAAAGATTTAGGTTCAAATAAAAAAGACAAATTACCAAATATAGAAAAAGAAGGGGTTTATAGTTTGAAATGCAAAGATTGCGAAGCAATATATGTGGGAAAAACCGAGAGAAATCTGAAAATTCGACTAAATGAACACATAAGAGATTATAAAAATAAAAAGTACGAAAATTCTTTTGCAGAACATTTAAATTCAAACAATCACTCCTTCCCAGAAGGTATTAGATTAATAAAAGGAGAAAAGAACCCGAAATTGATTAGCGCAATCGAATCTTTAGAAATTTTGAAGTCATTCAATAGAAATTCCGAACTCTGTTTAAACAATCAAATTGAACTATCCAATAGTAATCTACTTAAGATGTTTGCCAACAAAAGATAAAAAAGAAAAAAAAGAAAAAATTCCTCCTTTCTAAGAAGAAAGGAGAAAGGGAAACATATTGTTATATTTGAATGTGAGCCCAGGTAGAGTGTCTTTATTAGTTCCTAGCCCTCCAGCAGTGACGAAAGAACACCAAGTTTTCAACATCCATATGATATTGACTCCATGAAAAACATTTATAATTGAAGAAAGACTGATGATGAAGACCAAGTCTTCGAAACTATAGTCTCAAACAAATAAATAATATATATACAGATATATCATCTTGAGATATATGTGTATATGTTTATTTGCATCAAGCAGAGGACAACCTCTTTGTTTCTCTTTGTGAATCAACAACTCTGCTACTCTCGGCAAAACAAAAACTTTTCAACGATTACAATACTTGACCATACTCTGTATGGTAAAGTAAAAAAAAATAAACAACCGATTTTGGCTTTTCAAGCTTTATAACTTTCGATTGGAAAGTCCAGAAAATCTGAAAAAATTGAATTTTTAAATGATGAGCTATTAATTAAATGCTCATTCAATTGTGACAAGATTGAAATTGTATATGTATAGGTTAAAGTTTCTTTTACCTAAGTTAAAGAAGCTTAGTTGAAATGAAAAAAAGAACGGGAAAAGTCAACATTTATTAGCGATAAATCCTCAGGGTTTTCTAGAGGAAAAAATTAGTCTAGAGAAATAGGAAGAGAGGGTTAAAAAAAACGTTTTCCGGTGCACTGTACGAATATTGACTGAAATAAATTTTCTCTTTTTTAGACTTAAGTAAATATAAGGTGTAATTAAGGGGAGTAAAAAAATAAAAAAAAAGCTAATTGAAGTTGTATATAGGATGTTAAATGAAAATGAGACAAAAGACTCTCGGTGAAAGTATCACGAGAAAAAAAGACTTACTTTGGAGTTTTTTTCTCATTTTCTTAATGCTATAATGTTAATTAATTATTTACAGAAGAAAAGATTAAAAATAAAAAACTCTTATAACAAAGTTATTATAATAAGAATCTTATTAATATTTTTTTATTAATTTATCTTATTTCTCTCTTAATACACATTTAACGCTTTTTTGCTCTTCTTAATTAGATTAACAAGAGTTATGAAAAAAATAATAAATAAATAAATCTTTACTTAATGAAAGAAAAATTCTTTTCTATTTAGATTTTTTTGCAAGAGCGATGATAAATTAAACTATTGAGAAGTATATTTAATTAATGTAAAGGCGTCTTTTAGTTAAACTAGTTTGTTAAAGTCTCTTATTTATTCTCGAGAAGATGATGATGATATCAAGTCTGTAAACAAATGTATCTATAAAATTTCAGATCAAGCAGAGTAAATAAATTTTTTATAATTTTTCTAACTGATATGACAAAGAATAATTGACCTATCAATGAGAAGTGTTTTGGCCGCGCTTTATTTGAAAAAGATATTTTATCACAAGACTATTGCGGATTATGCTATTAAAGTCTGTGGAGTCTTAAATCTGGACCACGAGAGAAAAAAAGATGTGATCCACTTAGCTACAATCCAATGTCATTTTGCGTATAGCCCGCTAGACATTCGGATCGATCACCAAGTGAGCTTGAGATCTCAGATGTTATATATTCAATCTCCCAGTACAGAGCGCTCTGCCTATTATCATGTATGTTAGATGCCTGCCATAAATTAACCGAATGTTTTCTACATTTGATTCAATTATTCTTTGTCATATCAGTTAGAAAAATTATAAAAAATTTATTTAAGATCATTATTTCAAATTAGAAATATATAAGTTCAAATATTATTTTCACTCAATATTTGACAAAAATTCCCTACAGTTGATTCGTTATTGAATCAAATGTAGAAAACATTCGGTTCAAGCAGAGTACACTCATTAATTTTTCTTAAAACAAATTTTCCCTAGAAATCTTTATAATTATTTTATTTCATTGAATTTAAGTAAATATATACATATATATATTCGAAATTGGCAAATAATAACAGAAAATTTTTTATTTTGCCGATCAGAGTTGTTGAATCTTAAAGAGAAACAAAGAGGTTGTCCTCTGCTTCATTAAAATAAACATACACAAATATATTATGTTCCCGAGGCCAATGAAAGAAAAGAAAAAAAAATTATTTGTTTGAGATTATAGTTTCAAAGTCTTGGCCTTCATCATCAGTCTTTTATTAATTATAAATATTATTTTTCATCGGGTCAACTTTTCTTCTTACTTAGCAGACAAGATTACTAATTAAAATTTACAAAAATTTTCAATATCCACGCGATACTGACCCCAAGAAAAATAATATTTATAATTATTAAAAGAGTTATGATCAAGGCCAAGTCTTTGAAACTATAATCTGAAACAAATAAATAATATATACTATACATTAATTACAACAAATTGAAGAGTTACAGTGCTCAGACTGATTGGCAGACATTGGTGGAAATAGGTGGGCCTGATGATGCGATTGAGGCATTGATAAAGAAAATTCAAATTCTGACCGATAAAGCAAAATCTATGAAAAAGGATAAAAGTAAAAATAAACCGAGGAAAGGTTGGATTACATCTGGATTGATCAAGTCATGTAATACAAAGGAATTGCTGTATAAAACATGGCAACTGAATAAAAGTAACAACACACTGAGAGATGAATATAAAAAATATTGTAATATATTGAATAGGCTCATAAGGCTAGCTAAAAGATTATTTGAGAATAACTTGGTTAGAGGTTACCAAAATAATTGTAGTAAGCTATGGCAATATGTGAATAATAAACTGGGGAAAAATAATAAATTAAATAATGACATTGAATACTTAATAGATAGAGATAAAAAAATTTATAATAATGTAGAAATTGCAAATAATTTTGCATCTTTTTTTGGTAATATTGGTACTAATCTTGCAGCTAAAATAAATCAACCTGATGTAAATGTATCCAACAAAGTTAAAATTAATGATAAATCAATTTTCTTTACTCCAATAACTAGGTATGATATTGAAAAAATTATATTGGAGTTAAAAGTAAGAGCAGGTGGGGTGGATGGTATAAATAGTAAAGTCTTAAAATGCTTAGTTAGAGATATAAGTGGACCACTGGAACACATATTTAATCTGTGCATATCTGAAGGAATTTGGCCCAAGGCCTTAAAAGCAGCAGAAGTCATTCCTGTATACAAAAATGGTGATAAACATGTACCTACTAATTATAGACCAATATCTCTTATATCAAACATAGCTAAGGTATTTGAAAAAATTGTTTATAATAAACTTACTAATTTTTTAAGTATGTGTAATGTTCTCTCTGATGCCCAGTTTGGATTCGTGAAGGGTAGGGGTACTAATGATGCACTGGCTTTTGTGACAAACTTTATATATACTAATATTGATGTTGATAGTCCAACTGCAATTGCTTTCTTAGATCTCGCGAAAGCATTCGATACTGTGAACCATGATATACTATTGACTAAACTTGATTCATATGGTATAAGAGGTGTAACTAATGACCTACTAAAGAGTTATTTGACAAATAGAAGTCAAACAGTTAAATCTAATAATTGCTATAGTAGTGCTCATGTAATAAGAACTGGAGTGCCTCAGGGTACTACTCTTGGCCCCCTACTTTTCATTGTCTATATTAATGACATCTTTAATATTTTGCCCGAAAATTCTTTGGTGTCATATGCTGACGACACGGCTGTCTTGTGTTCGGGAAAAACTTGGGAAGAGGTAGCTACAGTGATGACAGGCTGGCTGAGCAGGCTTGATACTTGGATGAAAGTGAATCAACTGTCACTTAATACTGATAAAACGACTTTCATGACTTTTGGCTGTTATCAAGATAGTATACCTGTGGATATGAAATTGTATATTGATAAGAAAGAAATAAAAAGAGTTGACTATTGTAAATATTTGGGTATCTATATAGATTGTCATATGAGATGGAACTATCACATAAAGCAAATTATAAAGAAAACCAGATATATAAATTTTGTTTTACATAAGTTAAGTGCAATATTGGATCCAAGGGCTTTGAGGATAATTTATCAGGCTTTGTTTGAGAGTATAATTAACTATGGTATAATTGCGTGGGGTGGCGCATACGATAATGCAATGAAACCACTTATCACTATACTAACTAGACTTATTAAAAAAATTAAGGTACAACCTGTCCTTGCTATTGATGAATCTTTTATTGTTAACTCTGTTACTTATTATTATGATGAGTGTAAGATTATGTATAATCAACATAGTGGCAGAACTAGACATAGATCAATTGTCCTACCAAAGATTAATAAGTCAATTGCCCAAAAAAATGCCTATTTTGTGGCAATTAAATATTTTAACAAACTACCAAATGATCTAAAAAATCTGTCGTGTGACAAAAAAATATTGAGAAAAAAATTGGTTAAATGGATTGGATCATTGTGATTACACCCTGTGATATGTAGGTAAATATCTAATGAGAACTAATGTTTAACAATGTACTCCATATCTCAACTATAGTAATTCTTTGTAAAATTAAAATTAAATAATGATAAACTGTTATATATAAGATATATAATATAAGATAGATATAAGATATATAATATAAGATAGATATAAGACATATAATATAAGATAGATATAAGATATATAATATAAGATAGATATAAGATATATAATATAAGATAGATATAAGATATATAATATAAGATAGATATAAGATTTTAATCCGGTCCTATGTACAGTTGACTTGTCAACTCTATAGGACATGACATATTTGTATGTTGTGTATTTTTCTGGATAAATAAAATAAATAAAATAAAAAAATAAAATATCAGCGGCGGGCGGTGACTTTTCAACCAGGAGATACTGTCTAAAAAAGTAGATACCCTTAATTTTTTTAATTTAATTTTATTCGATTTATTTGCAAATTTCATCGAATACGGCTTCAAATTTGTCGTTATTTTTCCAATTAAATATTTTATTTATAACACGGTATGAAAATAGATCCTGTAAATGTTTTGAAATTTTAGGGATGCGCCACATCGACTGATACATATATAAATTATATATTTGTTATACTAGTATATTTGGGTATATTTATTTGCATTAAGTAGAGGAGAACCTCTTTATGATTTACAAACAATAACATACAGTAAGTCCTTGAATTACGCGATTAATTGGTTCCGAAGGTTTTCGCATAAGTCTAAAAATCCCGCATGTCGAAGAAAGCGCAAAATTTAGCATTTTTTGCAAAAAATATGTTTTGGTTTCAAAGGATAGGTGAAAGTAAAATAAATCTATATACTATATTAGGGTGCTTCTTATTTTGGATATTTTCGAATATTTACGCTGACAGGAGCCCATTTGGTTAGAAATAAATAAAAAAAATATCCCCTAGTTTCAAGGCTCTATCTCAATTTTAACATAGTGCTACACAGCGATGTAAGTTTCCCATTTATATAACATGGGGTTTTTGGCATTGAACGATCAATTTTTATTGCGGCCAAAGTAATGGTTCAAAAAATTTGAAACTATGTAGACTTTATCCTTATAATAGTAGCTATCCCTCTGAATTTTTACAGATTTTCAGATATTATAATTATAGCTAGATAAAATACTGCTATAACTCAGTGTTACTAAGTTATAGACTCCAAAATTATCATAGCTAAAAAATATTCAGAGATAAAGTCTACAGAGTTTCAAATTTTTTGAACCATTACTTTGGCCGGAATAAAAAAGTGATCGTTCAATGCCAAAAACTCCATGTTATTTAGATGGGAAAATTAATCGCTGTGTAGCACCATGTTAAAATTGAGATAGACTTGAAACTTGGGGATATTTTTTTTATTTATTTCTAATCATATGAGTCCCTGTCAGCGTAAATATTTGAAAATATCCAAAATAAGGAGAACCTAATATGTATATATACAGTTATACACTCAAGAAAATATTATTTATTGCACATAACTGAGTTACCCCCACCACCACACTACCACGCCTCGCCTTATGTAAACTAAACAACTAAAATTTAATTTAATTTTTTTTTAATCACTTAAGTCTGAAATCGCGTAAATCGAGGACTGATTGTATTTTGGTCTGTATGTAATTACATAAAATTTACAAAGTTGATGTATGGCAGCTGTCCAATGTCAATATCCGATTCCCATTCGTATTATTCACTTTGTGTTTCCCTTATTTTAATTAACCGTCATAAATTATTTATTATGCTCGTTAAACGATTAGCTCATCATTATTCTTCACACTCCCTCACAATTAAGATGAGAGACTATAATGATAAAAAATATTATCTAATAAGACATAGTGTGAGATGTAAAGTAGGTACTTGAGATATGATTTCATTCATTTGCAGGACTTTTATTTGAAGCTGGGTGAAGCAAACAAGTATAGCTTGGCGTACATTGTGATTATTAGGATTTATTCTAATAAATTTTTCATCTACGAAGATCCGCTAAGAGTTTAAAAAACGCCAAATGGAAATTCAATGAAAAATTTATAATTGGTTTGTATTTGGATTGACGTAAAAACTCTCTCTCATTATATACGATAAATTGCTTAACGAAGCAGGATATTAATTCAGTCTCTAAAATAATCATATTAAATTCAAAACACATTATGAAAACTGGATTTTTATTCAAAATCAAAAGGGAATCACATCAGGGTCATTTCTAAAGAAGAGTCTTACACAAGTATAATGTGTGATCATTGTTGGCAGCCAGCTGGGCTTTATTCAGACAGAGATCTGAAATAATAGGATGGAAACAGAAGAAGTAGCCTCATGGATATCAAGATGCCCACCGAAGACGGGCTTCGCATCTGGTATATATAATGGGGTGAACTGCGATTGGAATTAAGCGTATACCTACGCCTTTGGAATTATGTGGAATTACTTTAGTATTTAAAGTAGGTACTGGAATTTTTTGGAAATATTAGAAAATGAAAGTGAAAGTGGAAGCAGGTGTACCTACACGATATTAGGTCGCGGTTCACCCCTCGACCTACCCATAGGAAGGGAAGGGTCTATAAATGTAAATTCTAGCGCTTTGAAACAAACTCAACCAAAATTTGTATACATAATCTGTAGGCCTCCAGAAGACTAGAAATGCAAAAATGGGGGAGGAAGGGCCAAAAAATTGAAATTTCATTCACAGCCGACGGGCTAAGTCATTTGGGCAGCAAAAGGCCCGCCGAAGGCGGGATTTCGGAGATAGTGTATAAATTAATATATAAGTTTCTTTACATCAAGCAGAGGACAAATTCATTTATTTCTCTTTATGCATCAACAATTCTGCAACTCTCGGCAAAACAAAAATATTTTCAATTGAACGAAATTTATTTACACATTTTCCATTTTAATACATTGATTTTAAATTGAGATGTCAGTGTCTGTTTAAAATGTCTCAAATATCTGAAATAAGTAGATTTCTTTGATGATAAAAACTTTTATTAGAAGATCACTTTCTCTTGTATTGATTTCAGCATGCTCATTCGGTTAATGATAGATTTCCTCTCTTATGGGATTCTTAAAGCCTTCAAATGAGGGCTGTAATCTATCCCCTTTCTGGTGAAGCCGTGTTTTCATCGGCCATTTGCTGTAAACATGGTTCGGTCTATAAAAGACAAATTGAGACTTTAAAGGAATCTGAATGGTCAAAGCTTTTGGCAGCGATGGGAAGGCGAGCCGAGCCTCCTTCCAATGGGGGGGCCCGCAATGCGGCATCGCGGTCCCCGACAATCTTTTGTACAGCCGAGAGAGACGTCGACAACACGGCTTTATATTAAATTAATCAGAGTGCGAAAAAAAACGAGTGAAAAAAAAACATTCGTCTCGATTTTTAATCTCCTTAACGAGTCTATAAGAAATATTAGCTTAATTAACTAACAACTCCATTTCTTTAAAGATGTGGATTCAAAAAGAACACAAAACCAAGAATAAACATTGAAAGAATGAGGTTTTGAAAATGTCAAGGGTTTTAATGATGTTAAAGTTGTTTCTTTACCATCTATAGCATCTTTTTTTTTTTTTTTCTATAGCATCATTGTTTTCTGCATATAAGGAAATTGGTGTAGTTTGAAAATTTGCAAAATTGCATGCCTAGATAACACTGTTCGACAAAAAATTTTCCCCGTAAACCTAACAATGGATTCCAGTAGAGGTTTACACTCTGACTAGCTGCAAGGCCCGCCTTCGGCGCCCCTCTTGCTAGCCCGAGCCCCACCCCCACCCCCTCTACGCTGCTTGGAGCCCCACCACCCGAACTCAACCAGCACCTCACTTGACCCCACCACCATACCCCGTTATGCCCCCTGGACCCCCACCCTGTACTAGCCCCGCACACCACGCCCCCGCTATGCCCCTGGACCCGGAACCCCCTCCTCGACCAACCCCGCACCCAGTTTATGCATTTCTAGCCCTCTAGAGGTCTACAGATTATATATACAAAATTTGATTGAGTTTAGTCCAAGAGCAAGAATTTTCATTTTTCGACCCTCCCCCCATTTTGGATGATTAGTTTTTGCATTTCTAGCTCTCGGGAGACACAGAGATTATGTATACAAAATTTGGTTGAGTTTGCTCCAAGGGTAAGAATTTACATTTTTTTTCACCCTCCCCAATTTTTTTAAACAAAATTTGTCAGAAATCACATCCCCTACAACTTTGATCACAAGAAAATTTGCCGAAGAGTAAATAGTTTAGGAGTTATTTATTAATTTCCATTCGTGCCCACCCAAACCCCCTTTTGGGGTCAAAATATCAAAAAGTTATATAGCAATAAACGTAAGTTAGAAGACATCTGATGGAAATATGAAATTTCATAATAATCCCTTTAGCCGTTTTTAGGTGAATCGTGAGCAAATTTTCGCGAAAACCACTGAAACAGACATACATACAGACAGACAGGAATTTTGTTGATAGTGTTTTCGTTCATAAATTTGCTTGAAACGTGTGCAACCAAAATTTGGCGTGATTTGGACCAATGTACAGACAAAACCTTAATTTTATATATAGATTAAATTCTCTATAAAAAAGATCCTTTGAATAAAATCTCTCCGATTAATGGTTTTCAAGATAGTGGGGTTTAAATATTTAACAACATAAGATGAAATGTGTCTCCTCATAGAGAAGAAATTATAAAAGTCAAACATTTGGAGTACAAATGACAATATTTTAAATAAGATACATATGTTATTTCAGGTAACCATATCTTTAAACAAAATAGTAATAACAACAACAATAATACAATCACTCGGTTCAAATTGCTTTAGTAATACAATCAGAATATGTATCTAAGCAAATGATAAAATTCGTATTTCACTTACCCATAGAAATATAAAAATAGTACCTAGTATTACTAAGTCCAATAATAGAAACCATGCATCATCAAGAAATCACAAATACATATACCATATATAATATGATATTCATATAAGAGGTGTAATATAATAATAATGCAATTGTATGTAAGCAAATCACAATATTCGTTATTTCACGAAACCATAGTCCGTCATCAGAAGAAAGCCAATTTGACAAAAACTCTTTTACCCGTAGCGCAGTCAAATTTTTAAAGTTCCAATTAGTTAATTTGCCAATATTTTTATAATTATTTTGATTTCCAGGGACGATTTCCAGGGACTGGAATCTCTCTCCCACTTCTCCCTCTTTGGTAATTTTTCCAGGAGTACCTACAGACACTTTAAACTCCATCCTTCTAACATTCGATTTAATTAAAAAAAATTTCATAACTTAAATAGACCCTATTTGACTTAGAACCCGCAAACGCTCGAAAGCCAGAGTGGCAAAAGAAGATGATGCTACTATGCAGGGCTGTCCAACATGAGGCCCGCGAGCCGCATGCGGCCCCCGACCGCGGGGTGGGCCTCTAAATATATCAACAGGGGTGAACCGCGACCTACTCTACACCTACTTTCACTTTCATTTCCAAGTAGAAGACATTAGATAAAGGAGCATTATGTAATGAATTCCAAAATAATTCCACATAATTCTAAAGACGTGTACACCTAATTCCAATCGCGGTTCACCCCTCGTGTATAAATTACCCACAAACACGAAATATGCACAATTCTTACATTAACGATAAACTAGCTGAAAACATGACTGTGGGGACTCGCGAAGCTGATAATACAATATATATAATAAAAAATTACTTTAAGACTTAATTTTATTAATGGACCATGACATCTCACCTTAACTAATTGAATTTGAAGCTACAAGAAAAACAGCAGAATATTACTATCTAAAATTAAACTCTTCAAGTCTTCATTAAAAAAAATGATTTTTTCATTTTTTCCAAGTTGTAAAGAGCATTTTGAAGAAAAAAAGGATTTTGAGGAAGTTTCAAATTTACCCCAGATAAAATACATTGACACAATTGTAGAAGCATTCAAAAATCGGTTTAGCGACTTAAAAAAAATGGAAAGAGAGATTTCAGTTTTTACTCAGCCCCTTACAATTTCAGTTGAGAATGTAAGCAGAGCAGACCTTCAACTGGAATTGTGTGATTTGCAATCAGATCCTTTTTACCAAGGAAGACCTGAAACTGGATTGGATTTTTTCAAGTTGCTGCCAGAAGAACGGTACCCCAACTTGTGGGCTTACACTGGCCTCAATGCTTGGATATATTTCCTAAAGCAGCTTTTCCAACATGAGATTTATAAAGTCAAAATATAGATGTTCCCTCTCTGATAAGTCACTTACTCAGTTGCTTGGAATATCAACAACAAATATTAAAGCTAATATTGATGCATTAGTGTTAGTGAAAACCAACATCCTCAAATTTCCCATTAATTTTTTTGTGTTTTGATTTATTTTGAATAAATTAAAATAATAATATAAACGCATTTTTTAAATTAAGGGGGGTGGAGGGGGTGTTAAAAATTAAAAATCTAGGCCATTTGAGCAAACTCAACCAAATTTTGTATACATAATCAGTGGGACCCCAGAAGTCTAAAAATTCAAAAACTAACCGCCCAAAATGGGGAGAGGGGAGGAGAGGGGGGTCAAAAATGGAAAATCTTGGCCATTTAACAAACTCAACCAAATTTTGTACACATAATCAGTGAGAATCCAGAAGTCTAAAATTGCAAAAACTAACCGCCCGAAATGGGGGGGGGGGTCATAAAATGAAAATCTAGGCTCTTGTACCAAACTCAACCAAATTTTGTATACATAATCAGAGGGCCCCCAGGAGTCTAAAAATGCAAAAACTAAGTCCCCTCCTCTACATGATTATAAATAATTTTATTAAATATAAGTGAGGGAGCCAGGTTGTATGGTAAAGTCAAGTGGATGGCTACATCAAAACACGTCAGCTTATTTTTTAAAAGAGTCCCTTGGGCCACTTGCCTTTGGACAGACCTGATAGGGTGATACCTCATAGAGTGATAATTCAAAGTTTTTATAACTTAAAAATCCTCAAAAATGAAAATTTGAAATTGCTTTATTATTAGATTATTACTCTCTGTTATGCTAAATTTCCATATACCTAAATCAGTTTTATAAATTAGTAGCTTCGAGGCCCATGGACCCCCTCGCATCTTGTTTATTGATGTTATATTAGTTAACAGATAATAAGGGAGAATTGAATGGGACCAATCGACTTGATTGGGGAATAATGGAATTGAAATAATTATCGGAAAAGAGGTTTTTTTATCTAATTAGATTTTTCCTCTTATTAAAAACAAGGACTAAAGATGAATAAGGACACTCGATGGTGGAGAAGTTATCTCCGGAATCGAAGCAAAAAATACACTGTATACATTAATTAATGTAAAATAATTGGTTTAATAAAATTTATAAAAAAAAAAAAAAAAAAAAAACAGATAATAAATATGATTGTTTTATTTTTCTTGAATAAAGTCTTAAATAGATATGTATAATTGTATATTCTTTTTGACTGAAATATATTGGTAGATAGAAAGACGTTGATTGTGCCCATGGAAGTAGTTACTAATCAAATTCACACACCCTCATCCCTCCCCTAGGGGTGGCAGGGGTGTCTAAACCCCCCATTGGCTTTCCCCAGATAGTAACAAATATGTATACCAAATTTGGTTGTAATTTCCCAAGGCGTTCAAAAGTATATACCATAAAGAATATCATACCTACAAACATTGAATTTTATATGTTACAGTAAAAACACGTTTTTTAGTAAGAACGGGCTCCTACTAGTTAAAACGCGTTTCACTGAATACCTTTGTGGAAACTAGAATTTACTGATGTTGGTTGAGTTTGGTCCAAATGTCTAGAATCTTTTTTTTTGCCTTCTGCCTCATTTTGGGTGTTTAATTTCAAAAATGAAAATGTCAAAAATTACATCCTCTACAACTTCCCTTCTAATTTTTGACATTTTCGTTTAAAAAATTTTGAAAATAAACACCCAAAATGAGGCAGAAGGTCAAAAATGAAGATTCTAGACCTTGAACCAAAATCAACCAACATCTTTAAATGCTAGTTGTCATAAAGGTATTCAGTGAAACGCTCTTTAACTAGTAAGAACCCGTTCTTACTAAAATGGGTTTTTACTGCAATATATATAGATAGATAGACTAGTATTCACTAGGAATTTGTTTTTGTATAAATTAAGTATTCTAAACGATTTTCAAAATAAGAATTCCATATCGAAATGGAGTTGATTGCTCAAAGATTAGTGCATGGACAGGGGGCGGTAAAATATAGGTTTCCTACTTTGAGATTTGTATTTATTTCATTATAATGAATATTGTTAGAAACGTTTCATTATTCAAAGATCTGGCTGCTCTTAACAATTATTTTAGTGATTTTTCATTTCTGTATAAAACGATTCCTTCTCAAATTGTATTGTGTTTTTTGAAATATAAAAAAGTATTGTCCCTCCCTCTGGATTAATTCTGCCGGTGTCCATGCCTATGTTTTTTTTGATCTCCAGAGAAATTAAATAAATAGTATGAATAAAATTCATGCATAGGTATGTATATTAGAGACAGTAGGGATTAAATGAGGCTAATTGAAACTGACATCAAATATTCAACAAAGCCATCCAACATACTACATATACACCTGAAAGAAATAGTGGTTTGAATTTAGTTCATTTGTATCTATTGACGATATTGATATTGAATTTAATCTTAATTCAAAAATAACATGAAACTTGGTAAAGAATAATATTATTAAACTGAGTTATAATATAATAGGAAAAAATATTTTTCAAAATAGAAGGGGGGTACACAAATATTATTTCGTACATTTACAGCTTAGTCATAGTTACATCCCATGGAACTCATTATACACGTATTTGACATTTTTGTAAGTGGACTACTAGTCCGTAAAATTATCTAAATAAATAAATAAATAAATTGTTTTTAAGGAATTTGGTGTTGGTACTTGGTGAAACATTTTTATCCAATAATCCCATGGAATTGTTTAGGAAGGCCTAAGTGGAATAGTTGATTTTCCGAAACTCTATCTCCAGTAGGAATTCAGCATCTTTTGCGGCTAAGAGATCATATTCAGTGTCGGCTTAAGACATTTTGCCGATCCGGGCCTAACTTTTAAAAACCGCCATTCTTGACAAAGAAAAAAAATCGTTTTTTTCAAACATAATAGTTATTTACGGTGCGCTCGAGACGGGAGGGAATGGGGTGGGTTTAGTTGTAAGTGAAGAGAAAACCAAATACATGGATTTTGGGCGCTATAGTGACGTCGGATGCCAGAATAGACCAGGAAATAATCTCTCGAATACATGCGGGTGATAGAGCTTTGGCAAGTCTGAATGGACTACTTCGAATGAGAGTTCTATCACGAGAAATAAAAATAAAAATATACAATACCTTAATAAGACCGGTTGTGACGTATGGCTGTGAGTCGTGGACAATGACGCTACTTAACCAGAAGAGGCTGATAAGTTTCGAGAATAAAGTTCTCAGGAATATATGTGGACCTGTTCAAGATCTAACTTCTGGTGAATGGAGACGAAGATCCGAGGAAGAAGTCAGAGACAAGACAAAGCAGCCTTATATCTCGAGTGTAGTGAGGAACAGAAGACTAGAATGGGCTGGTCATGTGGCTCGTGCTCCAAAAACCAGGGACATAAAGAACCTCCACGAGAGCTACCCGCCTGGAAGAAGACCCCCAGGCAGACCAAGACAAAGATGGCTGGATAATGTCGTCAGAGATCTGCGAGATGACGTGGGGGTGGGATGGGAGCGATTGGCCCAGGATAGAGGGATATGGAGAGGCATCACGCGAGAGGCTCAAGCTCTACAAAGGCGATTTGGCCATCGGAAGTAAGTAAGTGAGTAATAGTTATTTATGATATGTGTTAAAAATAATATTTTATTTTGTGAGAAGGAAGTTTTGAACACGACACAAAGCGGAGTGCTCAAAACCTTCGAACAAAATAAAATCATTTTTAACACGTATATCGTACACTATTATTTCTACAAACACTATTTTCTTTACTTTATTTAATATGTTTCACCAAGAACCTACACCATGCACCCTTAACAAAACTATTTTTTAATTTGTATTTCTAATAGTTTTTTTGGCATATGACAAAAATGTCAATTTGTTGTTCCATTCGTCATTACCAAGGTAACTAAATCGCTTTTAACTCTAGTGTTAAAAGTAATATTGGTCTGTCACTTTGTAACACTGGTGTCATAGTGATTTGTAAAAAATAGTACATTAAAATACAAGTTTCACAAGACATCCCAGCGCACTTGTCCCCTTAGAAACGAGCGGTTAGCCGCTAGTTTTCTAAGGGACAAGAGCGCTGAAATGACTTATGAAACTTGTATTTGTAACTATTTTTTTCTATTTTGGTCCATTTGTCAAAAAATATTTACGTTATTCCATAAAGTACATATTAAAGAACCAAATAGAAAAAAATCGTTTTATAATTTTATTATAAAGTGTCCATTTTTAACTCTAGGTAGTTGAGAAATTTTATTATATTGTTAAGAAAGGTCTAAATAATTTTTGAAAATTTTATTGAATTAAAAAGGTCTAATTAGTAATGAAGGGTAAATATCTTTTGGGCAGTTTATACAAGAAATGTATCTTTTGAGAAAGACTTTGAAACTCCATTGTCTATGGGTCTATAAGTCTATGATATTCTACCTACAATAAGGAAACCATTTATTTCAAAAATATTATCAAATCAAGAACATTATTTGACAAAACGTTGATAAATCTATTCAAGAGAAAAAATCAATAGTATATCAAAGATATATACTTAATTCGTCATATAAAATTTTTATTCAAAAAATAAAAAATAAAATAAAAATAAGAATGTTTACCGCCTTTGCGTCCTTTACGTATTTACCGACGGGGACTATAGACCCCAATAGCACCCCGGTTAAGCGGGCACTGGTCATATTATATTTTAAATATATACTCAAAACAACCGGACAGTCATTAAAAAATAAATATATAGATAAATGGAATATAGTATATACATATATTAAAATATATTTATTTTTTATTTTATGTAAATTCTATAATGGATTTTATAATTATGCTGTCAACAATAATAAACAAAGCGGCCAAAAGGAACATGTTCAGTAGTTTTTCATTTGTCATTCAAACTAATTATTTTCTAGCAACTAAAAAATAATTTTCATTTAAATTAATTTCACTAAGCAAAACACCCTCAATAACTGTCAGTTTGCACGCGATTGGCATAAAAACGGCTGGGGGTATTTTCATGAAATTTCGTATTTGGATGCGATATTTTCTAACTTAAAATGATTGGTATATAGAACATTTTGATATTTTGACCCAAAAATATATATATATTTTTTTTGGGGGGGGGGGGGTAATCGAAATGATCAAATAACAAACTGAATAAATGGGGCTCACCAAATTTAGTTAACTTTAATGCAAACAAGACTCAATGTTGTCTAATTTCTAGGCGCGAAAACAAAAATTTCCCTGATATTCACTTCGAACACCCTGAAAATCTGTGACAGCCTATCCATGTTGGGCGTCTCTGTCGCATCTGACCTGTCTTGGAATGAACACATCTCCTCTGTGGCGAAATCTACAGCAAGGAAGATTGGCTACTTATTCAGGTCCAAGCGATTTTTCAAGCCCCCACATCTTCTAACCATCTACAAAGCCCAAATCCGCCCCTGTCTCGAATACGGCTCTCATCTGTGGAGAGGAGCCTCAAAATACTCTCTTGCTACCCTGGATGCAATTCAGAAACGAGCCGTCAGGCTAATTGACGATTCTACCCTCACCGACTCCCTCGACTCGCTGGCTCATCGAAGAGATGTCTCTGCCTTTCCCTTTTCTATAGATACTATCACGGCAGGTGCTCTGATGAGATAAAATCAATAATTCCCTCCAAAGCATGCTTTGCACGTAGCACACGTTTTGCCGACTCCCAACACTCTTTCGCGGTCAAATTAGAAAAGTGCCGGACCACTTCATTCGCCAATACGTATATCCCCATGACTTCAAGGAACTGGAACTCGCTTCCAGCCTCCATCTTTCACAGAACTTATAATCTTCAAACCTTCAAAACCCGAGTGCATAAACACCTACGTCTACACCCTCTCACTTAATCAACTTTCCCTTCTCTTCGGTAATGCAAGGGTCTCTCGAGATCCATAGGGGCTGCATCTTTACTGGTGCACCCCTTCTTGCATTAGATTGCATTAAAAAAATTTAAAAAAAATACTTCTAAACTATCAACACTTTAAGGCAAATTCTGGTAGTTGCAAAGTTGTAGAGGATGTGATTTTTGTTTAAACGTTTTTCACGGTCAGTAATTAGCAGAGGAGATGTCTGTCCGCACGAATTGTATTTACAATTGGTTGGAGCTATTTTTATGAAATTTCGTATATTTTTGTTTAAAGAAATTTAAAAAAAAAAACTCTAAAGGGGATGAGGAGAGTCAAAAAATTAAAATTCTAGCGCTTTGAAGCTAAAAAATATGTATACATAATCCGTAGGGCCCGAAAATGATGGGCGGGGGTAAAAAAATTAAAATTCCATTCACAATTGCCATAAAAACGGCTGTAGGTATTTTTATGAAATATCAAATTTGAATCAATATATTCGAAAAATGGAAGATTTCATCTCGCTGAGTGATACAACTACACTAACTATTGATCCAACACCAAAATATCAAAATAAAATTATACAGGTATTGAAAGAATTATCAGAAAATCTATTAACAAAAAACGAATCCTTCTATCTCAAATCCATGAACCCAAAAATCCCAATTCTATATGGCCTTCCAAAAATCCATAAAATTAATATTCCCTTCAGACCTATAGCCTCTTACGTCAATGCCCCCGCCTATAAAATTTGTAAATATTTGAATAAGGTGTTATATGAATTCTTCCACCCTAAACATTCGGTTAAAAATTCAATTGAATTAGTCAACTCCCTTAATAAAATCCAAGCCAATAATTCATACAAATTAATCTCTTTCGACGTCAAAAACCTTTTCCCATCTATCCCCATCACAGATCTAAAAAATATTATTGTTAACTTTTTAAACTCAAACATACCAGACTCCAAAAAGAGATCCGATATCTTGAAATTAATTGACCTTTGTTTAGACCAAAATTACTTTTTATTTAACAACACCATTTACAGGCAAAATAATGGACTTCCTATGGGTAGTCCTCTTAGTCCCCTACTAGCTGAAATATATATGTCCCACTTTGAAGATACTATTTTAAATCGTGAAAATAAGTTTTTTGAACGTATCAAGTTTTGGAAACGATATGTAGACGATATTTTAGTAGTTTGGTCCGGATCTGTGAGACAATTAAATGCATTTAATGAAAAACTAAATTCAATCAACCCCAAAATTCAATTTACAACAGAAATAGGCAATAAGTCAATTCCTTTCTTAGATCTTCGGATTTCCATAATCAACAACCACTTTGAATATCAAATCTACCGAAAACCTACTTTCACAGACACTATAATTCCCTATGATTCTAACCACCCCCTCAACACTAAATTATCTGTTTTCTACTCAATGTTCAATAGATTAGAAAACATTCCTTTAACCTTAGAACACTATAACCATGAATTAGCTATCATCCACAAAATAAGCGATAATAACAATTACCCCCGACACTTGATCGACAATATTCAGAAAAAGGTAATTTATAAAATAACAGCCCCCTTTTATATTCCATCATCCCAACAAAAGAAAAAACTTTAAAAACTTTATTTCCATTCTCCACTCAGCTACCCTATAGCTAATATGTTTCGCAAACTTAATATCACCCCCGCATTCTATAACAGAAACAACCTTTCATCCATATTGGTTAACAATAAAATCGATATAATAAAACCAACAACAATGAGCGGTGTATATAAATTGCAATGTAATGACTGTCAATCATTTTACATCGGGCAAACGGGCAGATCTTTCAATCAACGCCACGTTGAACATATGAGATCTCTTCGCAATCTACAGGTGAATAGTTTGAACCCAAATGCCCCCCTCTTAGTTATACCTCGGCTTTTGCAGATCATTTGTTTGACCACAACCATTCACCTTCATCGACCAACCCCTCCCTTTACATTTTATTCCAAAAAGTAGGAAATTGGATTTATTGGAGTCAGCTGAAATTAAAAAGGCCATACACCTTAATCAAAACATCTTGAACAATCAAACAGACATCAAAACTTCACCAATAATTGACATCTTAATCAATGATATTTAATTTGAATTGGAGTGCGATGAGGGTGTGTGGTGGGTTTATTTTTAATTTTATTTATTTTTTTTTTTAAATAGAAAATGAGAGATTAAATTTTCGCTATGCACCCTCATTGCATTCTATAGTTTATTGCCTTTCTTTATTACACATACATAATTTTCGGCAACTTTCAAATATAAATATCTTTTCTTTGTCCCAGCCCTTTGTCCCTACATCTGGTCAGTCGGCTTTCTAAAGCCATTCCATCCATCCTTCTGATAATTCTTTCATATTTACACTATGTCATAAATAACTGTCCATCATATTAAAATTAAAATAAATTCTGTTCAAAATATCATGTTATCTTTAGTCAATGTTCTCCTGACGATGAGTTAAGAGCAGATATCTTCTAACTTAAAAAGATTGGTATAGAACATTTTGATATCTTTATCCAAAAAGGGGGTTTGGGAAGGAGTATCTGCTTGCACAGTTTGCACATATGCCACTCGAGTGTGATTTTTTAAGGTGAATAAACTTTTTGGCCCCCAGGGCCGGAGGGCCGAGCTTCAAGGGTGTACTAAGGCACGCATGAAAAGCGCGTATCTGAATAGAAAAAGAATTCTCCTTCTGGGCTGTAAGGGTTTTGATCAGAGTAGAGGGCGAGAGGAGAGAGTCCAGCGGGTATTTATAGGGTTTGTGGAATAGAGAGAGAACAAATAGACCGGGCGACAAGAGGCCCGCCAAAGGCCCGCCGCAGCTAGTAATATATAAAATTGAGTCGAAATTTCCTAAAAAAATGTTTTAAATTGCCTTATTATAATTTACACACACACATAAGGCCAAAATAGGCTATAGTTCCTTAAAGCCATAAAAAAGTATGTTTTTAATTTCATTTTAATATAATGGAAAATAATCAAGAAGTAAGGATTCTAGACTAATACAGATCTCAGTCTGTTCTCTTTATCAATGCTACTCCCAATCTGTATGTCATAATAGAATGGCATTTCTTGAATGATTGATTATATCTATCGAGGCAGAGAAGGCACAGTGGGTCATCTTGAAAATTCTCCATATGCGAGATATCATCGAAACAAACCGACAGCGGATCCTTTTATCTCGTCCCATATTAACCCTCTTGCATTTCGTTGTCAGAACATAAGAAAGCTCAAAACCCAAATCCCACTTTAAAATTGTTCATTTTTTTAGAATTTCATATTATCTCTTGCTGAAAAACTCATCAAAAATACATTAAGTCAAATTTACAAAACAGTTGAATCTCTTTATTGACTATGATTTTATTTGGTGTTTTTTTAAGCATCTAACATTGTTCAATAAAATTAATTAAACGTTAACATTCTCGATTCTCTTGAAACCTATATCAAGAAGGTTCCGTAGAAGCAATTTTCATCATTACGACCCTTAGTTCAGTGGTTTTAACTGGGTGTGACTAATAGGTCAGGTGGTAGTCATGTATGTCTCTTCCTAAACGATATGATTATTCTAGGGAATAATGCATTTTTTAATGCTTATGGTAATAATCTAGGAGGTGGTATGCTGGTCATATCTTGTCCTGGAAGGTCGCACTAGTACATTCAAGGGAGCTTCGTTCCTTCACCTTAATAGTCCAAGAACTATAGCTAGTGTAAATGGGAACCTATTAAATAAGATCGATCTAATTAATAAATAATCATATTTTCAATTCAAACTTCAATTTTAACAATTGTGAATTCTTTCAAAAAAACATACTTATCAGTGGCGACGTCCATGGATGCTGTGGATGCGGTGCATCCCTAAAATTTCAAAAATTTAGTCTATTTTCATAAATATAAGGTATTAAATCTATTTATCTATTAAATCCGATGGAATGGAATATTTTTAATTATCGCTGAGGAACTTTTAAAATAAAGATAATACAAAAAAGGTAATAAATAAAGATGATTCGAGAACTTTTGGACTAATCCATTTTTAAAAATCCCAATATATAAGATCGGGAATAACTAAGAGTCCTATAGACAAGTTATAGCTTGCTTATAGCAATAGAATTAGTTAAGATTTTCTTAAAGGACAGGCTGATTCATTGTAGAAGATTCAATTTCAGTGGACTGTGGAGTTTAAGTCACAAGATTTAATTTCTGACTCGATGAAATTAGAAAAAAAGCGAAGATTAAAATAAAATTTCATAAAATGAACTTTTTAGGACAGCATCCTCTGGTTGAAAAATCACCAACTGTCACTGATACCTATGTTTCGGGTATTTACTAAAATAAGATAATAAAAATAAAGAAAAAAGGCCTCTGAAAGAAGAGAAGTGCAGCCCAGTTGATATTGGCTCGTTAAGACATATAAGAGATGAAATATTTTATTTATATTTGACAAATTAATTTATAAGTTTACGATTTCAAAATATTAAAAGTTTCTTAACAATCATCTTAAATCTGAGTGATTTTATTTAAAGTTGTGGAGGATTTTCTTAAATAATGTTCAGTTTACCTTTTTGTTTTATTCTTCAAAAGTTACTTATAGGAGAAGAGTTAACTCGACAAGTGCACCTCAAACTAGAATCCTTGCATGCTATCTTTTAAATAAAAATGTTCTTAAGAGATTTGAGAGGGCTCTTCTCAATTTTGGCTAATTATTTACTTAAGTTCATAAGACATAATAATAATTATTAATGTTTACCCCTAAAGGTCTTAGGTTAAATAATTATAAAGATACAAGTTAAGGCAAAAATGAAATATCATAAGTATTTTTCTTTCTAGAGATCTACTGTGTTAAACATAAAGGTCAGAAAATCGACTAGGAAAGGAAAGGGATTAATTTTTCTCTATTAATCAACGCAATGTATATAGTAAATATATCTTATAGACTCAAAATAATTTTTTGGTTTAATTTATTACAAAAAATAATAAATCATTTCCTGAGGACCACGATTCAAATTACACTATTAAAAAAAGATTCCTCTTAAATATAACAATGGATTTCAGTAGAGTCTTATACACTGATTATCATGCAATTTCCCGATTTTTACAACACGTCAGAGTTTTGAGATATTATCGGTTAAAATCAAAAAGGCCATTTTGACCTATTTTCGAGTCCCATTAAATATTAAACAGCAATATTTGCAATCAAAATATTGTCCAAGCATAATGCCTCTAAAGACCGAGGAAGTAGCTGCTCAAGCTGTAGCTCTAACGAAGATCGTATCGGTATGTCGCTTAACAACTTAAAGCATCGGTTGAAAGTATCCACCGAGCTGGAAAACGATAAAGAGAAACAAACTCTTATGCCAGGATCTGCTCGAATTAGAGCTTCAAATGAGAGAGATGACCGATTCATACTATTGGATACCTATTGAGGGATCGGCATTGTACAGCAGCTCAAATTCAACAAGTGTTTGGACAATCAGAAGAAAAAAAGAAATTTTAAAATTAAGTTAATTTTTTTTTTATAAAAAAAAGGTTTTTTATAATTTTATACTTTTTGTCAATTTTTTGATAATTTTGAAAATTGTTTTCACTCTAAAAATGTTTAAAAATATTTGTACAATCGCAGAATGTATTAAAAGTTTAAATAAAATATGTTTTTTCTGAAAATTATTTGAAAAAACTAAATTTTTCCAAGTGTTCCACTTTTTTTGCACCACAGTGTATAATATCGAAAACACCTGATATTAAGAGATATTTTTTATAATTTATTTGAAAAGAAAACAGACTAATAAATTAGTTTCAATCAACTTTTATAAATAAATTATTGTATTATAACGAAAACCAAGGATAATATGAATTGGGATTATATTTAGGAGAAATAACACTGCTCGACAAAAATTAAACAAAAATTTTTTCCTTAAACCTAACATATGGATTCCAGAAGAGTTTTATACGCTGATTTTCATGCAATTTCCCAATTTTTTACGCCACGTCAGAGTTTGGGGATATTATCAGTCAAAATGACGAAAAAGGCCATTTTTACTTATTTTCGAATATCATTGGATATGAAATAGAAATATTTTGTTGACCTATTAGCAAACAGCTTCCTCTTTGATTTTCAAATTACCAATTGTATTTAACTCAATTAGAACTCGAGTTATAACTAAAAAACTAAAACTACGTGATTAATGATTATAAAGGATAATAAACATAGATATAAACATAAGGTTATAGTTTTTAGTTATAACTCGAGCTCTAATTGAGCTAAATACAAGGGCTTTTTCGTCATTTTGACCGATAATATCTCAAAACTCTGAAGTGTTTTAAAAAATCGGGAAATTGCATAATAATCGGCGTATAAAACTACTGGAATCCATTGTTAGGTTTACGGGGAGAAATTTTTGTTTAATTTTTCTAGAGTAGTGTTATTAGAGCTGCTAATAGGTGTACCGGGTATTCTGATACTAGAAAGGTTAAAGTAAGACTTTTTAGAGATATATTATACATAGTTGAGAGGACAAAAATATCTAGTTTTTAAAGGAAATATTCTTAAATTAAAGTTTCATTATAGCGCGCCTAGAAATTAGGCAATTTCAACAACCGACAACTAGTGAATCTTAAAATTGTGGCCATCCACTTGACTTTACCATACCCTTTTGGTTGAGTTTGGCCCAAGGGCCTAGATTTTCATTTTTTGAGCCCCCCCTCCCATTTTGGGCAGTTTGTTTTTGCATTTTTAGTGTTCTGTGGGCCCACTGATTATGTATACAAAAATTGGTCGAGCTTACTCAAATGGCTTAGATTTTTATTTTTTGATCCCGCCCCCTAATTTTGGCGCCAAAAAAAAAATATTTTCGTTATTATAGGTTCATTTTATAGTATACTAGTATTTCATTTTTCTTGTTTTTTTAGTTTGCAAATATTATCATTTTAAATTTTAACCCCCTCCCCCTCCCCCTTAATTTTGGGCCGATATGCACCAAAATCTGGAGGATTAAACATAAAATATAAATATTCTGACGTTTTTTATTTTAAATTACTTATCCATACTGTCTATAAATACTTTAAACCAGGGGTTCCCAAACTTTTCTTAGTCACGGCGCCTTTTTTCAATTAAATTTTTTTCCAAGGCGCCCTATTTATTAATATTTATTTGACCACGCAGGAGGGGGATTCCTCTTACAACAGATTATAATTATTTACAAAATTGGGTCTCTAGTTGGTGGTTTACATCTCTCTCTTCCTTCTTATTTACAGTAGTCGCATGTTATCTTAGTACCTAAGTAAAAGTATGTCTAATCGTAAGTAAGAAATAAAAATAAATAATAAATATTTTTTTAGCTTCTCACTTTGTTTTTTGTGTTAGGCCAAATGTTTTGCTTCAATTAATTATGAAGCTTCGCGGCGTACCTGTAAAGAGGCCGAGGCATACCGTTTGGGAACCTCTGCTTTAAACAAAAAAAAAACATAGCTTTTCCTTAAATATATATTTTTAAGTTTTGTTTTTATATATTAAAAAATTCTTATTTTATTAAAAAAGTAAATTAAAAAGCATTATTAATTTTTAATGAATTTTGTTAAGGGAGAATCGTGTGGGTTCTTGGTGAGAGGTGAACCGAAATTGGAATTAGGTGTAAACCGTCTTTGGAATTCATTAGATAATCTATTGCCATCTATTGTTTTCTACTTGGAAATTAAAGTGGAAGTAGAAGTAGGTGTACACGATTTTAGGTCTCGGTTCACCCCTCGGATCTTGGTGAAACATTTTAAAGTAAAGAAAATTTTGAAAAATTTAACAAACTTTTTAAAATTTAAAATAATAAATACTAGGTAGGTTTAACAGAATTTATATATTATTATCAACATACGGTAATATCCACTCAAAAATCATATTGTTTAAAATGCTGTCACTTAAGGTGGAAGCTATTTTTAACCGACTTCAAAAAAAAATTCAGTCGAATAGAGAACCTCCTCCTTTTTTGAAGTCGGTTAAAAAGGAGGAGGTTCTCTATTCGACAGAATTTTTTTTTTTTGTGCCTATGTTACTCATATCTCCGCCAATCGTTAACCGATTTTGAAAAAAAATTTGCATTGAGTCCAGTCTACCTTCCGATTGGTCGCATTTTTTTTATAGGTATTAGACCTTTTTTGTTAGGTTTGTTCAGGACTAACTTCTTTGTTTATGAACCGATTTCGATGATTCATTTTTTATTAAAAAGAGGATATCTTAGGAATGGTGCCATATTAATCTGGTCAAGTTCTGATGATATTATCACTATTAATAACATCACTAAAAAGAGAAAAATAAAAATAATTTTTAAGAAAAAAATTAAACTGACTTCAAAAAATTAAATGCAACAAATAAAATACACTAAAAGGTATAAAATAATTATTATCTTATTTAGTTACAACTAAACTACGAAATATTAACATGAAATTACTTTTTTAAGTCGGTGCCAAACAGATACCTTTTATGAATCGCACTCGACGGATCTTACTTAGTACGTTTGGTTGGTACGCTTATAGGTATAGTTTGTTTGGCACCGACTTCAAAAAGTAATTTTATGTTAATATTTCGTAGTTTAGTTGTAACCAAATAAGATAATAATTATTTTATCCCTTTTTGGGTATTTTATTTGTTGCATTTAATTTTTTGAAGTCGGTTTTATTTTTTTCTTAAAAATTATTTTTATAACGCAGAAAAATCCTGAAACAGAAAACACTTTCTAACTTTGCTCTTGTTGGAGTAATTGTTAGTAAAACTTGAAATATGGGTTCTAAATATTTTGCTCAAATTCTTTGTTACCCCAATAACTTTTAGTCTAATTTAATGGGAGCCTATAAAACTACTCAAATTGAAAATAATCTTGCTGCATTGTTAAAAATTTCTCATACAATTTTAATATAAATAAACTGCAACGGATCGTTGCTAAACTTTATCCAAATTCGTTTGAAATATTAATATGTTTGTTCCTTTATTATTAATCAGATATCACTTGCAATTTGTAGTTCATATTGACATTAATTCAAAAATAATTCTCATTTATTAAACGTCAAAAATCCAATATAGAATGTATATTTCTCAAGTATTAGATGAGAATCAATCGCTATTTTTGATTTTAAGTCGATTTCTCCATGTCTTCAGCAATGGTTACTAATAAAAACCGAAACGTCAAAAATCCAATATAGAATGATTATTCCTCAAGTACTAGATGAGAATCAATCGCTATTTTTGGTTTAAAATCGATTTCTCTATGTCTTCAGCAAAGGTAACGGATAAGAAAACAACGCAGTTGCTATGGTTACTTATAAAAATTCCTCCCAAATTTTTAGCATTTCACAGAGAGAAGCCTATCGATTCTTACTTAAGCAAGGCTAAATGAGCTATATTAAAACTTTCAAATGAATAAATTTAAAAATATATCTAGTATCGTAATTAGGCTTATGGCTAGAAGGGCCGAAAAGCCAAAAAAAAAAAAAAAAAAAAAAAAAATTTTAAAGAATTAAAAAAATTAAAAAAAGTACTCTCTTACTCTAGAGTAAAGTACTTTAAAATATAATTTAATAAAAACTTTATTTAACCTTTTTTGTGGTCCCCGAGGTACTTAATTAGGATATTAAATTTCATCAAAATTGGTTAAGTCATTTTCAAGATATTTAGAAAAAACTAAAAAAGTACTGAAATAAAGTACTAATGTTTGTGGGCCGATGTGTACCAAAAACTAATTAGCGCTTCATTTTGTTAAACTAATGGTAGGTTTTCAATTTCATTTCAATCGGTGTAAGGGTGTGGAAAAAATCGTGGGCCAAAAAAACGATAACATACATACATACATACATCCGCACGCACTAAATGAAAAAATCGCACTTTTTGGCCCCTCGACGAG
Source organism: Forficula auricularia (assembly GCA_024734495.1). Lineage (NCBI taxonomy): Eukaryota > Metazoa > Arthropoda > Insecta > Dermaptera > Forficulidae > Forficula > Forficula auricularia. The sequence continues at coordinate 3,837,867 of JALMQS010000228.1, forward strand.
ACCCCATGTAATTTTTGGCAAAACCGTCACGTGCTAAAATTCAACCTAATTGAATACTACAATTTGTGACTTTAATTGAGTCCATGGGTTCCGTAGTCTTTACCTGAGGACCCTTTGAAGCCACGCTTGCCCCGAGAGCGATTACAATACTTTACCCATGCTTTGCATTGGATAAAGTAAAAATAAAATGGGAAGGCAGGCATCAAAACTTTTTAGTAATTATAATATCTTACAACATATTTTTTAGTAATACACGTATTTAATTAATACAAGAAAAAAGTAAAGTTAGAATTTATTTTTGAATTTTGAAATGAGTTAATGTAATTTTACCAATATAGTTTTTTACTATACTTAATCTTGTAAATTTCCTATCTATTTGTATTGAAAACATATAGTAAATTTAGAATTTTTTATACAGTGTAATTTTAAATATAAATTTACTGGTTATTAATTTCCAATTTGCGGCTAATTACCGAAAATAATTTCTTCTCAGCTACCGGTAAACGTTTAACGGTGAAACCGGTAATGATCTTCTTACCCCAGGGTAAAGAAATTTGTTATCATCCATCATCTTTCTAAGTATATTTCATCATTTTTTTAAGAACAATAAATAAATAATTATTATTAATTTGTTCTTAAATCTTACAAGAAACTATACAATGTAAATAAATTAATATCGATCTTTAGATTGGCTATTTAGTTACAGTTTTTAATGAGAGTTTGGAATATTTTGAATGATTAATTTACTGAAGCCAGAATAAAAGTATTGATACAAGGCAATAAAAGAGAGAAAGGGTAATATAAATTAAAAAACAATTTCAAAAATTTAATTGTTAGCACTCAATTCGACGCGATGAAATTTCAATTAATACGTATAGTATGGAAAAAAAACGAAGCACAATTAAGGAAAATAATAAATATATCGACTTTTTTCGAAAGTGATTTAGTGTAATTGTTTTCAAATATACTAATGGTCCAAATTTCTGCCTCGAATTAAATGAATGATATTTTTTTTCCATTAGCAAGAGAATTATATACCCTATATATCAATTAGGTTTAGTGTTGCTTTATATTCTTTAAATATAAAACAACTTTTCTTTTCTTTTTTGAATTAAAATTAAAATCCACAAGCTTGAGTTGTTTGCCATAAAAGAATTTAGTCTTTTTGATTTTAAGTCGATTCTTACACGTTTTCAGTAGAAGATGCCATTAATAGTCAACACATCAAAAATGGAATGCAATAAGGTTGTTCCTCTAGTATTAGATAAGAAACGATGGTTATTTTTGATTTTAAGTCGATTCCTCCATGTCTTCAGCAATGGATACCAATAATAATCGAAGCGTCAAAAATCTAATGTACAATGGTTATTCCTCGACTGTTAAATGAGAATCGATCATTATTTTTGAATTAAAGTTAACATGAACTGCAAATTGCAAGTGATATCTGATTAATAATAAAAGAATAAACATATTAATATTTCAAATGAATTTGGATAAAGTTTAGCAACGATCCGTTGCAGTTTATTTTTTTACAAAAGATTTCTATTTATATTATATCTTCCTATATAATTATGTATATTAGAGTGGCCTTTATTTTGGGTAATTTCGAACTTTCATTTTCCCAGAGACTCATATGGTTCGAAATGAAAAGTTTCAAGTCTCTATCTCAATTTTAACCTTTGCCGAACAGCGATGCAAGTTTCCCATTTAAATAACATGGGGTTTTTGGCATTGAACAATCAATTTTTTTACTCTTGCCAAAGTAATGGTTAAAAAAATTTGAAAATCTGTAAACTATATCCTCATAATACTAGCTATCCTTCAGAATTTTTACAGATTTTTAACTATTATAATTTTGAGAGTTACAGCTAGATAAAATACTGTTTTATCTTGGCGTTAGTAAGTTATAAACTCCAAAATTATAATAGCTAAAAATCTGTAAAAATTCTGAGGCATAGCTACTATTTATTATAAGGATAAAGTTTACAGAGTTTCAAATTTTTTGAACTATTACTTTGGCCGGAATAAAAAATTGATCGTTCAAAGCCAAAAATCCCATGTTATTTAGATGGGAAACTTACATCGCTGTTCGGCAAAGGTCAAAATTGAAATAAAGACTTGAAATTTGGTGGATTTTTTTTTTTATTTCTAACCATATGAGCCTCTGGGAGCATAAAAATTCGAAAATACCCAAAATAGGGTCCACCCTAATATATGTACATATAAGTTTTTCTACATCTCAAAGTTTTTGGAGGTAGTAACTAATAGTACTAACTTTCTTGAGAAACCGTTCCTGACATCAACAAAGCTACAAAAGTAGTTATTAATAGATTGACGACTCATGCTTTCTTGTGGTGGGAAGAGACGGATAAAAATAGTATCTGGAATCTACAAAATAAATATATTTTTTAAAACATGCATGTTTATATTTTTCCCCTCAGGGGAAATAATAACATGAGAATTGCAGAGAACTATTTTCTTTTTCTACAAGCAACAAATCTTTTCGAAATCCAAGCTTTCTCGCAAACACAGGGTGTAAAATCTGTTGTGGTACCATCGATGCTGACTACAAAGAAACTACGGGTATGGCAACTTTTCTGGACATGCGAAACACTTTTAAATATTCTATTTTAGCCAAAAGAGCTTTAATTGGTAAATACTGTAAATATTTGAAAAAATAGCAATTCGATCGAATTCTATTATTTGCTTGTTAATACTACCATGAAAGGGTTTTGATGAAACTATAGGAGCATTTTCAAACTCAAATTAGGACTAATACTATACATATAAGAGCCTAGATTAGTTTGTAACAACGCTGAGAGAATTTTCTTTAAAAAAATTACCCTCTTGCCTAGACTCGAACCGACGAACTCTTTAACTAAGGTCATCAGCTCTAGCCAATACACCAATGCAACATTAATATTTATATCTTGATTCCTGTTACTAAAACTACATATTTTTGATTTAGACTTTGTGTCGAGATAATATTGTATTCATTTGAACTCGAATGAAAATGAAAAAACACCAATAGATTTTAAATTAAGAAACATTAAATATATATTAATTAACGATGCACATTTGAAATATAATTGTCAGCTCGGATTTTAAACTGATGCTCCAGTCGATTTTCATTAACAAGGAAAATTTGAAATATAATTGTAATTTGGACTCGAATTTTGAAATGAAAGACTCCAATTCATTTTAAATTAAGAAACATTAAATATATTGATAATTATTCCTCCCCCCCCCCTCGCCACTCAAAAATTAAAGAGGCGAAATTTTTAAAAGACGATGTATTTTCGGTAGTTTACGGGTATACATTTAGAGTGTGGTTTTTTAAGATGAATAAAAAATTTTGATCGAGACGCTGCCCGCCAGGGCACCAGCCCGGAGGGCCGAGCTTCGAGGGCGTGCGAAGGCAAGCACGAAAAGCTCGTAAATTTAATATTAGGAATAGTCAATTTCAAAATAAAAATAAAAACAATTACCTACTATCAATAATAGTCCAATCATTTGGTAATTTTACCTGAAAAGTTTTCCCGGTGTTTTGAAAATGGGCAATTTTATAGAATTCAATGTGCTCTTTCCGAATTTCAACTTTGTCACCTCGTATCTTTGTCGATCGCGCCTCCATATTGGAATGTGATTTTGAAAAATAAACGTGCATCTCTTGAGAAATGGAAGAAAAAAAAGAATTGCTCTTGCACATTCTATAATTTCCGCAGCAAGGTCAACACGAGTTTGACTACATTTTTGCGGCGTTCGTACGCCAAAACTATTGATTTTACGAAAAAAAAGTTTATTACATAAATTGTAGGAAATTTTTTCTAATTTCATTTTGTATATAAATATTTTTATCGTGAAACGAGTAGGAAAGGAGATATTGTCAAAAAATTGCTTTTAGGCGCTATTTTTTCCAATATGGCGGGGCGAGCGGCAAAGTTGAAATTCGGAAAGAGCACATCGAAATCCATAAAACTACCCATTTTCAAAACTTCTGGAAAACTTTTCAAATAACCTCTTTTTTTTAGAACCAAATGAGTGGACTATAATGAGTATTCCTGATTTGAAATTGGCATTTTGAAATTACTTAGTCAATCCTAATGTGTAAGTAATTAATCCGTAGTTCCCGCAAGAGGGGTCCAAGTGCACCTGTAGGTCCGGGGCCCGGACGTGACATATTTTTTAAGGGGGTATGTTAGAAAAAAAATGCGTAGGGCGGCCAACTTTTTCCACTTACTTATTCCATAATAAGGGGCCGGCTTCAGATTTTTGGGCCCCGGGTCCGAAATTTCATGTGGGGGCCATGAATTAATCCCATTTCGAATTTGAAAATGTATGGTTCTAACTCGGTTTTTACTGTAACACATATATGAAGTTTAAATTGAACCATTCTTTAATATACCAACTACTTTAATATTTTGAAATTATAATTTGAAGTTTGAGTAATCATTGATGTTTGATTTAAAAATACTACATTTTATTCTTAAATAAAAGAAAATTATTCAGTATTTCGTTTTTATATTTTTGCTATATGAAACTTTAGACAAGAAAGGAGGAAAATACTGACTCAAATTGAATATTTTTTTCAATATATTTTTTATTGAATAAAATGCATAGTCTATGTGCCGAGGAGGTTGAAAGAAATTGATTCATGTCTCTGTCTGACAGCGAAGGGCCGAAAGGTCTCAAAATTGATGTTTTATCAGCTCAACTGTTAAATTTTGATCTAGTATAGATTTTATTTGACTACAATAAAGAGAATAAAAATAAATGGAAAATTCATAAGTGTTGCTCTATATTCTTTAAATCAAGCTATTTTACCTTTTTTGCGATTTGAAATTCTATTAATAAAGAGAGAAATTCTCCCGAAACGTTTGGGTTTTATTAAACGCTTGAAGATTGTTTTTTAAAAGATTTTTATTTATTTAAATTAAAAAACGATCAGTAATTTGTTTTTCAATTTACTTATATATATATTATATATTTATTTATATATATCGTATTAATAGTAGTAAGTATCAGTATGTAAGCTATTAAAAATTTATACAAAAATATAGCGAGTAACCTGACTTTCTGGTGATGTGAAAAAATAGATATATTGTAGAACTAGCAGAGGGCGAGACGATGGGCGCCCTATGAATGAGTTGCCCTGGCGGGCAGCGTCTCGAGACATCCAATAGTTTATTTGAAATATATGAAAATATTTAAGCACATTATTTACACATATTAAAAAATAAATTGACACGTTCTGATGTGGTCATCTACTTGACTTTACCATACACTTTTGGTTGAGTTTGGCCCAAGGGCCTAGATTTTCATTTTTTGAGCTCCCCCCCCCACCTCCAATTTGAGCGGTTTGTTTTTGCATTTTTAGTGTTCTGGGGGCCCACTGATTATGTATACAAAATTTGGTTGAGTTTGCTCAAAAGGCCTAGACTTTTATTTTTTGACCCCCCCCCCTAATTTTGGCGCCAGAAAAAAAATATTTTCGTTATTATAGGTTCATTTTATAGTATATTTTATTTTTCTTGTTTTTTTTAGTTCGAAAATATTATAATTATAAATTTTAACCCCCCCTCCCCCCTTAATTTTGGGTCGATATGCACCAAAATCTAATCAGCTCTTAATCTCAATCCACCAAAACTAAGGGTGAAATTTGGTTTTGATATCACACTAGTTTTTCAACTAGCTCGTCCACAAAAACTTGGTAACGCACAAACTAACAGACAAACAAACTAACCAACATTTTGAGAAAACAGTTATTATCTCGAAAAATATAATTTTTTTCGATATTTACGTATTAGGGCTTTTTTGTAGACCGAAATGGCATGGTTTCGCCCAGTTTTTTAGCCAAAATAGTTTCAGCCGTTTTAGAGATATATTTCGAAAAAAATAAGCAAAAAACCCACTTTTTTCATGCACTATTACAATACTTGACCATACCATCTATGGTAAAGTAAAAATTATTTAATCAAAAATAAAAGATAATAATAATAATAATATTATCTTAAAATTCCTAATATTCTTCAATTTAAGATAAGAATAAAAATGGCGGATGACCCTACGTTCGCCACTGTCCCCATAGAGTCACTGTAGCCAGAGGGTTTCGCCTCTTGGGACCCGCCTTTGGCGGGCCTCATGCTAACCAGGGGTTTTCGGCAGGGCGCTTGCTAGCAAAATATATCAAAATATTCTATACCTCAGCTTTTAAGTTAGACAAAATTTCATAAGAATATCAATCAATATCATGCAATTTCAATTTTTTGACCCCTTCTGACCATTTTAGTTGGCAAATTTTTGCATTCCCAGTCTTCTGGGGGGCTACAAATTATGTATACAAATTTTTGTTGAGTGGTTCAAAGCGCTAGAATTTATATTTTTTGACCCCCCCCCCATATTGGGTGGGTTTTGGAGGATTTTTTAAACAAAAATTTCAGAAACCACTTCCTCTACAACTTTGCTTCCAACAAAATTTGCCGTAGAGTTAATAGTATAGGTGTTATTTTATAATTTACATTAGTATATTTTTTGACCCCCCCCCCATATTGGGTGGGTTTTGGAGGATTTTTTAAACAAAAATTTCAGAAACCACTTCCTCTACAACTTTGCTTCCAACAAAATTTGCCGTAGAGTTAATAGTATAGGTGTTATTTTATAATTTACATTAGTGACCTCACCAAACTTCTTCAAACGCCCTTGTGGGGTGAAAATATCAATCAGATTTTAAGTTAGATGACAGTCAGACAGACTGAAAGGTGTTTTTTTTAAATTTTGCTTGAAACGCGTGCATCCAAAATTTGGTGTTATTTGGAGCAATGTACAGACAAAACCTTAATTTTATATATAGAGATAAATGAGAGTGAGTGAGACAGTTATAGAGACGAAATAACTACGAATAAGATTAAAACTAGTCCATAATAGACAAATTTGGTTTTAACTAATTTCAAATAATTATTTTTATTGATTTTTTACTTTACCAAACAGGGTATGGTATTATAATCATGCATGAAAAAAGTGGGTATTTTCTTCTTTTTTTTGAAATATCTCAAAAACGACTTGAACTATTTTGAATAAAAAATTGAGCTAAACCATGGCATTTCGCTCTACAAAAAAGCTCTAATAAGTAAACATCGAAAAAATTATTATATGAGATAATTGTTTTGTCAAAATTTCTGTTAGTTAGTTAGTTAGTCTGTGCGTTACCAAATTTTTGTGGACGAGCTAGCTCAAAAACTAGTGTGAATATCAAAGCCAAATTTCACACGTAGTTTTGATCCATTGAGATTAAGAGCTGATCAGATTTTGGTGCATATCGACCCAAAATTATATTTTGAAAAAAAGAAGCAAAAAAAACACTTTTTTCATGCACGATTATATTACAATATTATAAATGAAAATATAGTCTCTTGTACTAAACTCAAGCAAATTTTGTATACATAATCAATGCGATCCCAGAAGTCTAAAAATGGAAAAACTAACCGCCCAAAATGGGTGATGCGGGGGTATAGGGTCAAAAAATGAAATTATAGGCTCTTGTTCCAAACTCAAACAAATTTTGTATACATAATCAGTGGGCACACAGTAATATAAAAATGCAAAAAGTAACCCCCCCCCCTTACATGATTATAAATAATTTTATTAAATATTAAATATAAGCGAGAGGCCAGGTTGTATGGTAAAGTCAAGTGGATGGCCACATCAGAACACGTCAGCTTATTTTTTCAAGCTTTCAAAGTATGAACATTTTAGTCATTTTTTATTTTTTTATTATTTCAAAATTCAAGAAAACATTTCCAAGAGAGAAAAATGATGATCATTTGAATTTTAGTTTGGAATTTAAGTAATTAAATTATTAAAATGAGCAAAAAATAATTCGATTGAGAAATGTAACTCAGGAGGAATAATTCGATTCAGTCAGCAGAATGAAATATTTGTGAAAATTATTAAAGTTCTTTGATAAAAAAAAGTGAAAAAATGGAATGTTAAGAGGAAGAATAAGTTAAACAGTGAGTTGAAATGTGAAAGAAGGTTTAATTAAGTCACTTCTGGAAATATACTTTAAATCAACTTTTTAGGAGTTCTTAGTCAGGTGAGAAAGTGCTGAGTTGTGAAAATTTGAAGCAGATACTTTTCCGAAAGCTTTGGAAACATTTAAGAATCAGAGCCAATCAATAAAATTAGTTTTAGGATAAAGTACCTGTTAAGACTCAAATCGACGTTCGTGCTTAGAAACGTGAAGAATACTAATTTTCAAGCATGATTTTTCTATATTTCTGTTTGATTGTCTGTCTCTCTGGATAGCCATGATAATTCAAGAAAGGAATCTGGAAAATATCCGTTTTGGTTGGTAAAATGTTTGCTGAAAAGATTTTGTTTTGCCGAGAGAAGCAAGGTTGAATATATTAGACAGTTCAGTTGCCGATAGAAATAGATTTAAATTTAAAAAAAAAATCACAAGTGGGTCTATTAGATCCGAGATGGATGGATAATTTTTAATTATATGTCAGAAGAGTTGTTTTTTACTCCCTCGAATCCATTTTGGATCTAATAGATGACACTTTCTTGTGATTTTCTTTGTAGCAAAGTTGTTGATTCATAAAGAGAAATCAATGAGGTTGTGCTCTTCTTATGGTAAATATAAACATATGGTATACATATACATTTTCCCGAGCGGTGAACCGCGACCTAATATGCTGTACACCTACTTCGACTTGTACTTCCAAATATTTCCAAGCACTTCCAAATATTTCCAAGCACTTCCAAATATTTCCAAGCACTTCCAAATATTTCCAAGTAATTTCAAATATTTCCAAGTACTTCCAAATATTTCCAATCACTTTCAAATATTTCCAATCACTTTCAAATATTTCCAAGTACTTCCAAATAATTCCAAGTACTTCCAAATATTTCCAAGTAATTCCAAAATACTTCCAATCGCGGATCACCCCTCGCATTTTCCTATATCCAATCGGATAAGTGAACTTATAAGAAATAACAAATAAAATATTTCTAATTAAAAAGACTGGGGATACTGGAGTTCATTAAGTCTCCCGGTTATGATTTAATAACAATCGAACTACTAAAAAAACTTCCAAAAAAAGGATTAGTACTACTAACCGCAATTTTTAATGCTATCTTGAGAATTAGATATTTTCCTATTCAATGGAAACACGCTCATATAATTTATGATAATCAAGCCTGGAAAAAATATACATGAAGTTTCCTCTTACAGACCCAATAGTTTACTTCCACAAACATCCAAGCTCTTTGAAAAACTAATATTAAAGAAACTCAAGTCAAGTATAGATTTTGACGAAATAATACCATATCATCAATACGGATTTCGAACTCAACACTCAACCTAATAGTTAACAATATAGAAAGTGCAATGGAGGAAAAAAGCATATGTTCTGGTGTTTTTCTTGATATCAAACAGGCCTTTGATAAGGTTTGGCACCAGAGACTTCTCTACAAGATAAAAAAAATTTCCCTGACCATTTCTATTGGTTACTAAAATCATACTTGGAAGACAGATGGTTCCAGGTAAAGATCGAAAATGAATTTTCACTATATCATCCCATTAGATCAGGAGTTCCTCAGGGCAGTATTCTCGGGCCATTTCTATATTCTCTATATACTGCCGACATACCAACTTCAGAAGATTTATTCATCGCAACGTATGCAGATGATACCGCTATGATGATTACAAATCCCGATCCTGTCTCAGCGTCAAATAAACTACAAGAAAGTCTCAACATCATTCAAGACTGGCTACACAGATGGAGAATTCATGTAAATGAATCAAAATCTACACATATTTCATTTACAAACAAAAGAATCTCGTGCCCTCCTGTATATTTAAATTCGAGAATTATTCCAAGTGGCGACTCGGTCAGATATTTGGGATTGCATCTTGATTCACGATTAACTTGGAAAGAGCACATAATTAAAAAAAGAAATGAATTAAATTTAAAATACAAAAAGATGTACTGGCTTCTTGGGAAAAATTCTCAATTGGCATTAAAATCTAAGGTACTGCTATACAAATCAATTCTTAAACCAATTTGGACATATTCTTGTCAAATCTGGGGAATTGCCAGCGAGTCAAACATTAGTATAATACAGAGGACTCAATCCAAAATACTAAGAAATATCGTCAACGCTCCATGGTATGTCACCAATGCTAGCATACACAACGACCTTATCGTTCCATCGGTCAGAAAAGTCATCCTTGATCAGTATAAAAAACATATCAAAAAATTGGAAGATCATTCGAATTCATCAGCCATCACTCTTTTGGACAACAGTTTAACTCTAAGGAGACTTAAAAAATACCACATTTTGGACATGGAAGAACGTTCTGCCACATACAGCTGGACTAATAAATTTAATTGAGGGATCCTTCACTGGAAGAATAACCTCTCAAGTGTGTGAATGGGATATAATTGTGTTGCGTGAATGTATAAATTTTATAAATTTTACTTATAGTCAAAATTTTATTGACTGATTGTAAAAATTCTCTTCAAATAATAATAAAAAAAAAAAAATTTCAGTAATTTATATGCTACGACAGTAACCAAGTCTATTGTATCATTTTCTAGTACAAGGAGACAAGGAATTGAGGTTTTCTAGAACAATCAATTGATAAATAATTTCTCTCCTGGACTAAAACTTGTCAAGACTTGCCTTTTAGATCTTTACGCGTTCTTACATGTCAATAGATAATGGATAGTCAGGGATTATTATATCCGCGACCCTTTTAAAAAATAAATTATCATTCCTCATATCCTTGTTTAATCTCATTCGATTTAAACCCGTGGCACATATGTAGGTATGTATTTACATATACGAGAAGCTATATTCAAGTATAAAATTTACAAAAAGTAAAATTAGAAGTTCACTATGAGCTAAAAAAAAATAATAAAGTTTTTATTTCTACCTTATTAACTATCTTTTACTTTACCATACAGGGTATGGTCAAGTATTGTAATCGTGCATGAAAAAAGTGTTTTTCCTTCTTTTTTTTTTAAATATCTCAAAAATGGCTGAAAATATTTTGATTAAAAAAATTGAGCAAAACCATGGCATTTCCGTCTACAGAAAAGATCAAATAAGTGAACATCGAAAAAATGATATTTTTCTAGATAATAATTGTTTTGTCAAACGCTAACTTGTTGCAGGTAGATGCTCTCTTAAAGGTCTCTCTAATTTTTTGTTAATTTAATAATAATTAAGTGAGTTTTTATTGTGAAAATATACAAATTTCAATGCATAATTGTTTTCTGAGTATTTTGATATATAAATTGTTGGTTTCCATTGGAAATTAAATATTTTATTGAAGAAAAAAGAATTGCATCATATATCCTCAAATAACCTCAAAAATTTCTCTTAGCTCGCAGTAACATTTTATCATTTAAACATGTGGCGAATTGTTAATATTCATTTATCTATCTAATATATATATAAATAAATATTATATTATTTTAATATTACTTATTTGTTATATTGTATTGATTGGATTAATTTGATCAAATTCCCACAAAATGGCGACTGGTGAAGAGGCTGTTTCTGAAGACGTTGAAAAAGTTTTTAAGTGTCATTCAAATCTTAAAGTGCCTAAAATTGTTATATGTGTAATATGTGAAAATGTGTATCATAAAGGTGATTTTAATAAAAATGGAAAGGGACAATACATTGGTAATATGCTGGTAATCTGTCCACAGCATCATGATCAAAACATAACCTCTAAACAGGATTATAACAGTCATGTTTTGGATGAAAATGCAAGAAGAATCATTTTGCAAGTGAAGCTATATGAAAAAGAAGAATTAAAAAAGGAATTATGTAATAAACGATCTTCAAATACAACCAAGGATCTGGATTTACAGAAGTCGGAGGATATGACAGCAATTGGAATAGAAAATGAACTACTGAAACAACTCAACACTGAACTAAAAGAAAAAATGACCTTTTAAGAGAACTTTTAGAAAGTAAAAAGGTAGGTGGTACATATAGGCCCCCATATGCGACTCTTGCGGATGATTGTGCGTGGCCAAGAGGTAAAATGATTTCTAGTGGAGTACCTAGCATTCAAGTGAAACCCATAGATAATAAAAATAATAAAAAAACATATGAATGTGTTATAAATAAATTAACATGCGACCTGGCTGTGCCAATCAACAAAGTTATATCGCGTAGTGATGGACTAGTGACTATAGACTGTAAAAATAAGGAGGATGTTCAAAGAACCAAGTCTGTGCTAAGCGAAAAACTAAGTCAAGAATATAATGTCGAACTAGAAAAAAAACATTACCAAAAATTAAAATAGTTAATCTAGAAAATAATATGGGCAAGGAGGAATTATGTAATGATATTCGAAACAGAAACTTTTCAGAGTTTGATGGTGGTTTCAACATTTTGGCTGACTATAGGAATTCCATTGGCAAGCGTACTCTTATCCTCGAGGTTGCACCTGAGACATACATGCATGTTAAGAACAGTGGATATAGGTTATATGTTGGACATCAATCTTGTAGAGCTTATGATGTACTTAACATTAATTTATGTCTAAGATGTGGTAGAGCGAATCACAGCCAAAAAAAATGCTCAAATAGTGTCAAATGTTTGATCTGTGCCGAGGATCATGAATCTATTAGATGTGTAAGTAAAATTAACAAATGTTTAAATTGTCTTTATTATAATCAGCATTTCAATAAAAATAGATGTACTAACCACATGGCTACGGACACGAGTAAATGTGAATATCTCAAATTCAAGATAAATAAAAGTGTTAGTTCTTCAGATTATCCAGTATTGCCTATTATTCCAGCGTACATTACTAATATAGGAAGACCTACTAATAATACCCAAATTAAGTAATATATTAAATCAATGGCTGTTATTGATATTGATATTAATAATGAAACTTGTAAGCTGGAAGAAAAACTACAAGATTTAACATCACTAAATCAAATTTTTAATCAAGAAGATCTAACTATTCTCCACTTAAATGTAAGGAGCTTAAATTCGAATTTTGAAAATCTTGAAGTGTTTATTGATAGACTTTGGGTCAAGCCGGACATCATAGTGTGCTCTGAAACTTGGGATGTTGCTTTTGTGGAATATTATAATCTTAATAATTACAATGTCTATTATAATGACAGTAAGGTCAATAGGGCTGATGGTGTTGTTATATATGCTAAAAAGGACTTAAAACAGTCTATATCATGTGAAAATTTTGGTTGTTGCAAATTTATGTCTATTACAATTGGAGTTAAGAATAATGTATTTAAAATAACTGGAGTTTATAGATGTCATGATGTTTCTAAGGAAGAATTTGTTTTCAATTTAAAAAATTACCTTGATGTTAACAAGGGGATTAGGAATCATCTCATTGCTGGGGATTTCAATGTAAATGTAATGCAATCCGATGGGCTCACTGAAGAGTTTCTGAATTCTTTTCTGGACATGGATTATTTGCCATATTTTAATGATGTTACTAGACCTAATATAAATGGGGGCTCTTGTGTTGATAATGTGTTTGTTAGGTCAGTCTATAATTGTAAGTCATACACATACACCAATGTCTTCACGGATCATTATCCAATTTTTTTGTCCGTTAGCTTGTCAAAGATATATAAATCGAAAAAAAATCATGGGACCATTAATTACAACAAATTGAAGAGTTACAGTGCTCAGACTGATTGGCGGACATTGGTGGAAATAGGTGGGCCTGATGATGCGATTGAGGCATTGATAAAGAAAATTCAAATTCTGACAGATAAAGCAAAATCTATGAAAAAGGATAAAAGTAAAAATAAACCGAGGAAAGGTTGGATTACATCTGGATTGATCAAGTCATGTAATACAAAGGAATTGCTGTATAAAACATGGCAACTGAATAAAAGTAACAACACACTGAGAGATGAATATAAAAAATATTGTAATATATTGAATAGGCTCATAAGGCTAGCTAAAAGATTATTTGAGAATAACATGGTTAGAGGTTACCAAAATAATTGTAGTAAGCTATGGCAATATGTGAATAATAAACTGGGGAAAAATAATAAATTAAATAATGACATTGAATACTTAATAGATAGAGATAAAAAAATTTATAATAATGTAGAAATTGCAAATAATTTTGCATCTTTTTTTGGTAATATTGGTACTAATCTTGCAGCTAAAATAAATCAACCTGATGTAAATGTATCCAACAAAGTTAAAATTAATGACAAATCAATTTTCTTAACTCCAATAACTAGGTATGATATTGAAAAAATTATATTGGAGTTAAAAGTAAGAGCAGGTGGGGTGGATGGTATAAATAGTAAAGTCTTAAAATGCTTAGTTAGAGATATAAGTGGACCACTGGAACACATATTTAATCTGTGCATATCTGAAGGAATTTGGCCCAAGGCCTTAAAAGCAGCTGAAGTCATTCCTGTATACAAAAATGGTGATAAACATGTACCTACTAATTATAGACCAATATCTCTTATATCAAACATAGCTAAGGTATTTGAAAAAATTGTTTATAATAAACTTACTAATTTTTTAAGTATGTGTAATGTTCTCTCTGATGCCCAGTTTGGATTCGTGAAGGGTAGGGGTACTAATGATGCACTGGCTTTTGTAGCAAACTTTATATATACTAATATTGATGTTGATAGTCCAACTGCAATTGCTTTCTTAGATCTCGCGAAAGCATTCGATACTGTGAACCATGATATACTATTGACTAAACTTGATTCATATGGTATAAGAGGTGTAACTAATGACCTACTAAAGAGTTATTTGACAAATAGAAGTCAAACAGTTAAATCTAATAATTGCTATAGTAGTGCTCATGTAATAAGAACTGGAGTGCCTCAGGGTACTACTCTTGGCCCCCTACTTTTCATTGTCTATATTAATGACATCTTTAATATTTTGCCCGAAAACTCTTTGGTGTCATATGCTGACGACACGGCTGTCTTGTGTTCGGGAAAAACTTGGGAAGAGGTAGCTACAGTGATGACAGGCTGGCTGAGCAGGCTTGATACTTGGATGAAAGTGAATCAACTGTCACTTAATACTGATAAAACGACTTTCATGACTTTTGGCTGTTATCAAGATAGTATACCTGTGGATATGAAATTGTATATTGATAAGAAAGAAATAAAAAGAGTTGACTATTGTAAATATTTGGGTATCTATATAGATTGTCATATGAGATGGAACTATCACATAAAGCAAATTATAAAGAAAACCAGATATATAAATTTTGTTTTACATAAGTTAAGTGCAATATTGGATCCAAGGGCTATGAGGATAATTTATCAGGCTTTGTTTGAGAGTATAATTAACTATGGTATAATTGCGTGGGGTGGCGCATACGATAATGCAATGAAACCACTTATCACTATACTAACTAGACTTATTAAAAAAATTAAGGTACAACCTGTCCTTGCTATTGATGAATCTTTTATTGTTAACTCTGTTATTTATTATTATGATGAGTGTAAGATTATGTATAATCAACATAGTGGCAGAACTAGACATAGATCAATTGTCCTACCAAAGATTAATAAGTCAATTGCCCAAAAAAATGCCTATTTTGTGGCAATTAAATATTTTAACAAACTACCAAATGATCTAAAAAATCTGTCGTGTGACAAAAAAATATTGAGAAAAAAATTGGTTAAATGGATTGGATCATTGTGATTACACCCTGTGATATGTAGGTAAATATCTAATGAGAACTAATGTTTAACAATGTACTCCATATCTCAACTATAGTAATTCTTTGTAAAATTAAAAGTAAATAATGATTAACTGTTATATATAAGATATATAATATAAGATAGATATAAGATATATAATATAAGATAGATATAAGATATATAATATAAGATAGATATAAGATATATAATATAAGATAGATATAAGATATATAATATAAGATAGATATAAGATTTTAATCCGGTCCTATGTA
Source organism: Forficula auricularia (assembly GCA_024734495.1). NCBI lineage: Eukaryota > Metazoa > Arthropoda > Insecta > Dermaptera > Forficulidae > Forficula > Forficula auricularia. Next base: position 3,853,846 of record JALMQS010000228.1, read on the forward strand.
CAGTTGACTTGTCAACTCTATAGGACATGACATATTTGTATGTGTTGTGTATTTTCTGGATAAATAAAATAAAAAAAAAATAAATGTCTGTTAGTCTGGTTTGTTTTATAGTCTGTTCGTTACCAAATTTTTTGTGGACGAGCTAGCTCAAAAACTAGTTTGAATATCAGGAAACCAAATATCACAAGTAGTTTTGGTTTATTGAGATTAAGAGCTGATTAGATTTTGGTACATGTCGACCCAAAATTAGAGGGGTGGAGGGTTAAAAATTAAAAATCTAGGCCCCATTTTGAGCAAACTCAACCAAATTTTGTGCCATAATCCAGTGGACCCCAGAAGTCTAAAATTCAAAAACTAACCGCCCAAAATGAGGAGGAGGAGCTATAGGATCAAAAAATGAAAATCTAGGCTCTTGTGCCAAACTCCACCAAATTCTGCTATACTATAATCAGTGGGTCCCCAAGTCTAAAAATGCAAAAACTAACTGCCCAAAATGAGGAGGGGAGGTGGGTATAGGATCAAAAAATGAAAATCTAGGCTCTTGTACCAAAATCCACCAAATTTTGTATACATAATCAGTGGGCCCCCAGGAGTCTAAAAATGCAAAAACTAAGCCCCTTCCTACATGATTATAAATAATTTTATTAAATATTAAATATAAGTGAGGGGCCAGATTATATGGTAAAGTCAAGTGTATGGCCACATCAGAGACACGTCAGCTTATTTTGAATAACAAATATCAATAGAATTATAATATTTTATCCACTGTCAGAGACAATTTTTTTTCTTCAAATGTGGCCCGTTTAAGCCAAAAGGTTGGACACTGGACACCCCTGATCTAGACTACACCAAACTGAATTACAACCATAAATTCCTCATTCTCTCTTTATCTACTATAAATAAAAAATAATTTGATATTTCAAATAGTTTGGATGTTATATGGTATGGAATCTTTGCTATGTGTCTGACCAGCACTTGGCTGGTTTAAATCTTCTTTTATTTATTTTATTAAGAGGCTTTGAGTCTGGTCATCCCATCATAGATAAATAATTTGCTAATTACAATAAACAACATGAACACAATTTCTGTGTTAAAATAACTGAGATCTTTATACAAACCTGGAATCATGAATTATATAATACTTGAATCAATAACCAGTTTTTCAACATGTATGGAATCGTAATTTAACAAGGAACAACAACAACAGAGGTCATCAATTAGTAAGTGATCATTCCGCTAAGAATCACAACATTTATCCTATTACGCTGATTACTTCTCGGGCCATTTTGCGGCGGAAGTTTGGCTACTGGTAAATAAGCTCCTATAAGCTGGACGTTCCGAGGAATTAGGGTAAGACTAAAAAGAGATAATAGCCTTATTCCCCAGGTTATGGCTAAATATGGAGAGCTAGTCCCACTGGTATATCAAGCTGTTCAAATAAACATTAGACAAAAGTTATAGACCGCAAAGAAATTACCATGTCTCTTGGACCGTCCCCTAAAATAAAGCCTGGGTGCGCCGCTGTAAAAGAGGATATATAGGGTGTTCCGTAATCACAACAATAGACCGTGAACAGGGAATAGGGCAGTTTATGACGGCCCAGAACCTAAAAACTTTTTTTAATAAACTCTCATAGATTTCCAATTATAGGCATTTTTAACCGACTTCAAAAAAGAAGGGTTTTTTGTCTATGTTACCTGATATCTTCGCCAATTGTCAACCAATTTTGATGATTTTTTTTGTATTGGGTACAGTATAGTTTCCGATTGGTCTCGTTTTTTTCATTGGTATTGGACCTTTTTTGTTTTGTTTGTTCAGGCATAACTTCTTTGTTTATGAACCGATTTCGATGATTATTTCTGCGTTTGGATCAGTATATCTCCAAGATAGTCAAGATACCTAACTATTTATTTATTTTATGTATGTTCAGCGAGAACTTTTTGCCACGTGGACCGATTTCGATGATTCTTTTTTTATTGGAAATGGGGTACCTTAGGGGTGGGCCCATATTAATTTGGTCAAGTTCTGATGATATGATCAATGACGAAATAACGTAAATCTTCAATTCTTATGAGCAAATAATCGAAATTATAATAAATAAAATCTTTTATGAAAAAAAATATTAAAACATTCATTTAAAACCCACAAACGTTTCGAGAGAATTTCTATATTTATGAATTGAATTTTATTATCATTTTCTGGAGAGAATTTCGAGGGAATGAGGATTATGGAATTGGAATAATTAAAAAGGGTTTTTTTATTTAATTAGTTTTTTCCTCTTATTAAAAACAAGGACTAAAAGATGATCAAGGACAGTCGATGGTGGAGAAGTAATCTCCGGAGTCGAAGTTCAAATACAATGTATACATTAATTCATGTAAAATAATTGGTTTAATAAATTTATATCATTTTCTGATTCCTTCGCCCGAATCTGTCTTTTAAGAGATGCATACAAAGTATTATCTTAAATCACTATTAATAACATCACTAAAAAGAGAAAAATAAAAATAATTTTTATCAAAAAAATTAAATGCAACAAATAAAATAATAAGAAATCAAATCACTTTTTGAAGTCGGTGCCAAACATATACATTTTATGAATCGAACTCGACGGATCTTACTTAGTACGTTTGGCGGGTACGCTCGCTTATATAGATTGTTTAGCACCGACTTCAAAAAGTGATTTCATGTTAATATTTCGTCGTTTAGTTGTAACTGAATTACATAATTATTTTATCCCTTTTAGTGTATTTTATTTGATTTTTGAGTTCTTATTATTTTATTTGTTGCATTTAATTTTTTTGAAGTCGGTTTTATTTTTTATTTTATAAATTTTTTTTTTAATGGTGAAAAAATCGCTACCCTACTCTTCTACTATAAATAATGAAATGCTGTGGCTAAAAATTTACATTTATTATTATTCTAATTTTGTTACACAATCCAGAATTCAAAATAAAACCATAAGTACCTACTATACTTTTGGAGAAAATAAATAATGGCATTATTAATGGCTATTAAAGCATTTATATCTATAATAGCCAAAGATTAGTTCAATCAAGATGGGACATAATTGATTAACATATTAAATAAATAACCACTATCAAAATATGTTTTTAAATTAGATAATACAAATATATTTTTTTTTCTAAAAGAAGTACCTACAAAGTGAGGTACCATTTTGAAATCTTGACTGAATGGGCCAATATTTTAAATAACCTGTCATGCTAGAATAGTAGACTTTTTACTTTCACATTTATATTCCATAGAATATAAATGTGGAGTATTACGATCGTCTGCCTGGTTTACATTAAAGATGATTCAAAGTTAGCTGATCAAAATTTTTTAAAACATAAGTGCGACAAAAAAATTGTTTCCAAAAGTATAGTACTTATGTTAAAATGAAAGTTTTTGTGCCGAGAGTAGCAGAATTTTTATATATTGAAGGAGACAATAAAAGAGTGTGACTTCTGCTGGAATTATAAATTTTATTTATTTATAACGAGACTATAGTTTCGAGGGCTTTGCCCTCTTCATCAGTCTATTACAATGGATTCACAGGAACAGGGTAGCGATTATCACCATTTTCAAAAAAATGCCTAAAACTATTTAAAAAAATTTTAGGTTCTGGACCATCATAAGCTGGCCTAATCCCTGTTCACGGTTTTTCGTTGTGATACGGAATACTTCTGTATAGGTATGTAGTTATAATTTTAAAAAAAATTACCGATTTTTTTTTATTTATTTAATGTCACCGGGAACAAAGCCCATTTAGACAGCACATAAGTAAAGAAATTTACCGATTAAAGCCTATATAAATTAAACAACTCTAAATAAAATAAAAACCAAACTTATTTTAATTAAAATTCACAATGATTTTCAAAAAATGTTATTTTAGATTTATCTTCTTGTGGTTTGGTAACTTTTCAACTTTTCAATTAACAATGAATAAGATCAACTTTAATTTTAAGTTAAGTTAGAATCCTTTGGGATCCTTCCATGCCATTTTTTCCTTCGTCTTATATATTACTACCCCTGGGAAAAATTTCCCCAGGAAAATTACAATGGAGAGGATACTCTTCATAGTAATCGCCAACGGTCGGAATCGAGTATGGCTTTCTTGCACTTATCCCCGGAAAGAATAAAATTTCGACTAGACTTGGAAGGAAAAAGTGAACTATTTTTCAATTTTTCAAGGTATATTTTTTCTACAAATTTAAGTAATTGATAATTTCTTTGTGAATAAACTATTTGAGTTAGAAAGTTAAAATACGCAGTTTATGAATAAAAACTTTTCTGTCAAATATCAGCTCAATATCTACATCCGATCATATATCAAAAGATGCGAGTTGAGGGTTGTCTGATATTCAATATTAAACAAAAATTTTTCCAGGAAACCCTAACAATGGATTCCAGTAGAGTTTTATACGCTGATTATCATGCGATTTCCTGATTTTTACAACACGTCAAAGTCTTGAGATATTATGTATCAAAATGACGAAAAGGCCATTTTGACCTATTTTTGAGTCCCATTAAATATTAAACAGCAATATTTAAAATCAAAATATTTTGTTGACGTAATAGAAAACACCTTGCTCTTTGATTTTCGAATTACAAATTACACTGGGCAACAAAAAAATAATTTTTAAATGCTTCGAGCACTTGATGAGTCAATTCCTACCAATTTTGGGTTGAGAAAAACGAATATGACAATGAAAATTTTTTCTTAGCTCTAGTTTCTGTGAAATACAGTAAGTGGCGGATCAAGAGAAAAAGATACATTTTAATTACATATGCTAACAACATTGAAAGTGCATTTTATTTTTTTACAAATTGTAGTTACATTCTAAGAGTTCTACATTGCTGGAATAATACTTCACAGATGGTCGTGTCTGAAGAGATTTATGTGGTGCCTTCATCAGATCGTCGTTTTTAGCTTGCCTCTTTTTTGTTGCCCAGTGTTATTAGTCCATCAGGAATTTACAGATTAGTTTTTAACCTGTAAACTCCTGATGATGGACTAATAATCCGAAATATATTGAGATTGTATACACCTCTTTGAGTTTTATTTCATTCACTCTGAAACTACACTCCCTTTACTTTATTAATGTTTATTATCCTTTATAATCACGTAGTTTTAGTTTTTTAGTTATAACTCGAGTTCTAATTGAGCTACAAACAAGTGGTAATTTGTAAATCCAAGAGGAAGCTGTTTTCTATTAGTTCAACAAAATATTGTGATCTCAAATATTGTTGTTTAATATCTAACGGAACTCGAAAATAGGTCAAAATGGTCTTTTTCACCGTTTTGATCGATTATATCTCCAAAACAAGAGCTAATCGGTAATCTTTATGGTGATTTTTGAATTCAGCAGGTGGAAATACATAAGAATCAGCTATTTTTGAGCCCGAAGCATTTTCATTGTTGGGCAGTGTTATTAAACTAAAACTACGTGATTATAAAGGATAATAAACATAGATAAAAACATAGGGTCTTGGTTTTTTAGTTATAGCTCGAGCTCTAATTGAGATAAAAACAATTGGTATTTTGAAAATCAAAAAGGAAGTTGTTTTCTATTAGGTCAACAAAATATTTTGATTTTTAATCTTGTTCAACGCTTTTATTAAATTTTAATTTTTTTTAATATATTCTAAGTATTTAAATGATATTTTATCTACATTAATATTTCCAAAAATAAAAAAATTTAATATACAAAAAATGGGCATCATATTATATTTCATAAATTTTATTGAGCAGCATGAAATATAAGTACCTACATGTGAACAAAAATAATCATTAATAATTATTCATACTAAAATAAGCTGATGTGACCATCCACATAACTTTACCATATAACTGCCTCCACTCTTATATTTAATATTTTAAAAAATATTTTACAATCATTTACGAAAGCACCCCTTCCTCTCACTTTAATTTTGTGCTCATTAGCAAATTAATATCTTCTTTTAAATGTGGAACTTTCCTATGTAAATAGCTTTATAGGATTTTTGTTTTATATTTGAAAAGAGCCGATAGTGCTAATTGACCAAAATTAAGAGAGACGGTTCTTTCCGTAATGTTATATATATTATTATATTAAATATAAGAGAATGAGAAGGTGTATGGTAAATTTATGTTTTAGGCCGTATCAGTTTATTTCATGATATTTTAGTTTGCAAATTTTTTCATTTTCATTTTTTAAGAACCCTCCCTATCTCCTTAATTTTGGATTCGATTTCAACCAAAATCTATTCAAGTCTTAATCTCAATACAAAAAACAACATGTGCTATTTCATTTGATATTCACACTAGTTTTTGAGCTAGAGCAGGGCTCTCCAACCCGTGGCCCGCGGGCCCCATGCGGCCCAGCAGTGCAATGAATGTGGCCCAACATAAAATCATAAACTTCCTTAAAACATTGAGATTTATATGTAGAGATATATTTATTTCCTTTTTCGAAATATGAATGTACATTTGTATAATAATACGTGAAGCTTTTTTCAAGAATAAAATTCCCTAAAAGCAATATTATAAGCTCGACTATATTAGATAAAAAAATTATGAAGTTTCGAATATTTAAAAATTCTTCTTCTTCTAATATTTTCATTTTCCAAAATATTTATTATTTCAATAATTTATATGCCACGACATTAACCAAGTCTATAGTTAGATCATTCTAGTACAAGGAGACAAAGAATTGGGGTTTTTTAAAACAATCACAATTAATTGATAATTTCTATCCTGGACTAAAACTTGTCAGGACTTGTCTTTTAAATCTTTGCACGTTCTTACATGTCAATAGATAATGGATAATAAGGGATTATTATATCCGTGACCCTTTAAAAAAAAATTTATCATTCCTCATATCCTTCTTTAATCCCATTCGATTTAATGCTGTTCAACCAGTGGCTCAATATAAAGTCATAAAATTCCTTAAAACATTGAGATTTATATGTAGATTCTGGAAACACACAACAATTTTGCCTGGTATTTTTTTTCTCTAAAATAAGAAATCTGAAAATGTACTGTGAAGTTTTCGAAAAATAAAAGTGCTAATTTTGAATTTGAATCTGGAACTAGATTTCAAGATTTCCGAAAAAATAATCATCATTTTGGTCTATTTTCGACTACATTTTCATTAGATTTTATCTGAAAGAAAAATTGAAAATTGTCTCTTTATTAGAATTTTATATTAATTATCTAGCCAGGAAAAAATATTAACACAAACTAATACATAATATTACTTTTTGGAAGTAGGTATGTATGTATGTATGTATGTATGTATGTATGTATGTATGTATCTATTTACATATACGAGAAGATATTTTCAAGTATAATAATATACAAAAAGTTCTTATTTTTACATTATTAACTATGTTTTTTGAATAACAAATATCAATAGAATTATAATATTATATTCGAGGTCCGAGACAATTTTTTTTCTTCAAATATGGCCCGTGTAAGCCAAAAGGTTGGACACCCCTGAGATAGAGCGTACACAAAATTTAGTAAACTACTAACTACTTAAGTACTAACAGAAATTTTGACAAAATAATTAATATCGCCCAAGATATAATTTTTCGATATTCATTCTATACCTAAGGCTTTCTTCTAGTCTAGACCAAAACACCATGATCTCGCTCATTTTTTTTATCAAAATAGTCTCAGCCGTTTTTGAGATATTCCGATAAAAGCATGCATAAAAATCACTTTACATACACGATTACAATAAATGACTCTGTATGGTAAAGTAATTAGCTAATTAATGTAATTATTTATTAATATTTGTATTTATATTTTTATATTGTCATTTTTAATTTTCATAAATGAACATTAATTTAGATAAACATGTTTAGGATAATTATTAAAATATATTTTATTTATTTAGTTAGGTACATGAATTCAATGTATTTGTGAGAGTTGCTATGTTGCACGACTGACTGGCAAAGTGTATTTTGATTATATTGAGTGAGTTGATTTTGAAATTCATGTTCAAATATTCCTTTTGATATAAGTTACAGACACTTTTACAGACCTCTGCTACATAGTGAGAAGATTCCTAACGATGAAATGAATTGAAACAAAAGAAGAGCAACTTTGGGCTAGGGTGATTTCCCTTCCCACAGTGTCCGAACCTGAACAGCAGGGGTAGGTTAAAGTTTACCAGCACTTGTGAGTGTCACAACTCAAATAATAATAATAACCATTTTGTACTGGGATAGGCCTATAGGTATTAACTAATAAATCCATAAGCTACAATAGACCTGATATTCTTCTGCTGGACATGCAAGAAAAATCTGACATTATAATTGATGCCTCCGTACCTCTGACACACAACTTCAAAAAAACAGAGGAACGGAAGAAAAATACATATGAAGATCTAGCCTGGTAGATCAAGGATATCTGAAATTTGACCAGGGTGACCATCTACCCAATAGTTATATCGGCAGAGGAGGTAGTCTTTAAAAACATCGCAAGGAATATCGGGTCGGCAGAGAGGTAGTCTTTAAAAATATTGCAAGGAATATCGAGAAACGTGTCATACCAAACAATATCTTAAGCCCGGGAGCAAATTGAGCACAGGGGGCGCGTAGCAGAGAGCCAGCAGAGGCTTAAAGAACGATTAAAATTTAAAAATAGATATCGCTTAGTTTTGCTATGAATGTATGAACAAATTTCAGTCAAGTATAATAATTTTAGAAGTTTATCAGGAATAATAATTATATATATAATAGCTCAGATTAATTTGCAGCAACGTTAACGTAATGGTCCCGACAGTGAGCGCTGATGCCGTCGGTATATTTGCGGAAAATTTGAAATATAATTGTAATTTGAACTCGAATTTTGAAATGAAAGACTCCAATTGATTTTAAATTAAGAAACATTAAATATATTGATAATTATTCCTCCCCCCTCCTCAGCATTCAAAAATTATATATTCAATTCGCTTTTCTTTCCACATAGAAGAAGAAATTAATCAGATCTTATTTGATTTATATTTTATATAATATTTATTTTATAATAATTTACCACATTTTATAATTTTTTAAAAATCTAAATTTTGTTATTCTTATTTTTTGATTTTTACAAAATTGAACGACTTAAGACACGCATGCCCGAGTTTCTCATGGCAATACTGGATCAGCCTGTCATACAAACAACACCTGATCTCTTTTAAATATTTTGAGCCTTATATCGATTATCTATCCCAAATTTTAAAAAAATGATATAATATAATTCTCCTCCTCACACGATCCCACTTATTTAAATAAATCTATTTCCACACAAATAATATCACAATGCTGTAGATTATAGAGAAAAAAAATACTTCCAGATTCATATCTAGAGCCTCATTTCTGTAGCTGTGTCAGGACGAAAATGAGGCGAAACTTTTTTCGGGAGTTTACAGGTATACATTTGGAGTGTGGTTTTTTAAGAGGAATACAATTTTTGGACCGAGACGCCGCCCGCCACGGCACAAGCCCGCAGGGCCGAGCTTCGAGGGCGCGCCGAAGGCAATAATAAATGTAAAGATCTAAGCATCTTTTTTTGAGTTTCTTTTTTTAAAAAAAAGATGGAATTTTTCAAAAATCAACCCAGGTAAGTTTGACTGTGTTAAATAATGCTGTTAAAATTAGACTGCTCTGTGATCTTTCCCTGCCAGATTCCCTAATTAATAATAGTTAATGATGATGAGAAATAAATCATATTATATTAAATACAAAAAAGCCATTTAGATTTTTCTCAAGTTTTATTAAAAAGATTTAGTCTTCGTAGCTTGACATACAAAATTAATATAAATATTCATAATTGTGATTGCACTCTTGTTCTTTTCATTTATATTGTCTATCCATTCCCCGTAGGGTTGTTTGCATCTAACTGGAATTAATTGATCAGGAGGGAAATAGAGGCCATTAGATTAATATTTCACACCAGTTCATAGTGAAATTTGATCTGAAAACTCAATTTTCATTATTTTTACTAGTATCTCATTATTTTACATTTTTAACGCAAGTGATTCATTTGAAATATCGTGAATATTTTTTCCATAATCCATGTAAAGTTATGTAAATTAGTTTCTTTAAAATTATAAGCGAAAAACTTATAACAAACCCTCTATTCAGCTTTTACTAAATATATAATATTTCAAACAAGCAAAGTTTGATTGAAAAAGAACGAATCATGGGAAAAATGATCTTACAACACATCATTTAACTTTTGATGTTGTTTCAATTCAATATAGAAAGTAGGATCTACATAGTTAAAATACAAATTAGAATGCCTCTTGGAACGAAACTAATTGATTTTTCCGTGAAGAGTAAAATAAAGTATGTGGCCATCCACATAAAAAAATTTTTCTCGTCCCTAAAATGTTGCCTCACGAGGCCCGATCCTCACGGGCCTAAGCGTATATTTAATTCCATACTGTTGTTCAAAATTGCCAACAATTTTTCACTAATCAAATGAGTACCCCCACCATCGCACCCCGCTCCCTAAGGGACACATTTACAACTTCACTCCCCCACTACCTTTTTTGCTCTGGGCCTTGCCAAATCTCTCACCAACCCATCATTATACTAGCAGACTCCGCAGGGTAAACATGTAATATAATTGTTCTCTGAAGGTGTGTTATTCGCTAGAGTTGTATGGGCCTGAAAGGTTCTTCAATACTAAGTCCAGAAACCACTCAAGGTTTTCTTCATTATCGCTAAGCTGCGCTTAGCAAAATATATGTTTTTTGGCGCCCGATCACTTGGTGACCAACAAAACCTATACACTGCCTTGCCCTAATAAGCGACAAGAAACCAACCCTTTTCTTTCTGAACAAATTCAGAAAGGACATTTTGGCGCTCCATATCTTGAGCAGCGCCCACAGCCCCCACACGGCGCATTCAATTTTGCGCATGGAATCTAGAAACGGGACCCAGGCTCCAAATGGCCTGTACCTTTCCCAAACACTCTCCTTGATCTTTCCCAACTAAACTACACACAAATCTTAAACCTTCCCTTTGTTGATTACTCAATAAATTTTATATAAAAGTTAAATTGTTTACCTTTTGTTTCATACTCTTTTGAAGAGAACTACCCTTGTCTTCCCTCCATTTTTTTTACAGGATATCATATATGAATAGCATTAATTAACTAGATAATCAAACCAGCCAATATCGAAACACATTTTTTAATACATAAAGTTAGATCACAGCTGCCTTGAGGACTTTTTTTTTGGCTTTTCGGCCTTTCTAACCATAAGCCATTTACAATACTATTTATTTTTATTTAAATTTGTCTCTATCCCGGAGGTCAGATTTTAGCCGGATGCCTCGAGTCAGATACGAATCCGACCCCACTTGGTTAGCAGGATGACACGCTACCGCCTAGCCTATCCGACCCCCCCCCCGCCTTGAGGACTTACAACCCTCATAACAAAAAGTCGCGATAACTTTCAACAACTGTACTCCGACATCAAACTATACAGAAGAGCATTCTTTTTCCTCTTTAAAAAGCGTCAAAAATTATTAGCAATCGACATTGTTGTAAAATCGGCTTTAGCTTTGTTGTGAATTGAAAAGCGAATTTTGCGAAACATTGATTATTAGTTATTTTGTTTTCGAGGAAGCCCGTTACAAAATCTATAGAATTATAAGATAACGTACGTTTAAATATATACATAGGAATTCAAACAATGTTTAATTTGTTATTTAAATATTTAAATAGGTACTATATCGGTTTCCCTAGAATGAGTTAAATTTATTTTGAAACATGAGATGCAATTTTGAGTGTGCCCATAGGGGGCAAATTTGTAAATCCGCCCCCGCTCACATATTTATATTTACAAGCTGCACCTCGGAGATAAGTTTCTTTTTTCTATCTTAACTCGTTCCTGGCGAAAAATTAACATATCATTACAATTTGCGAACAACGTACCGACTGCTGCCACCAGAAGGCTAGAAATGCAAAAACTAACCACCCAAAATGGGAGGAGGGTCAAAAATGAAAATTCTAGTGGCCTTTTGACCAAACTCAACCAAATTTCCTATACATATTCTGTGGACACCCAGAAGGCTAGAAATGCAAAAACTAAGTTAAGTTTAGTACAAGGGCCTAGATTTTCATGGAGAGTGGTTGAGGAGGGTAGAGAATTTAGAGCAGGGATGTCCAAACTTTTGGCTTACATGGGCCGCATTTGAAGCAAAAACAAATGCCTCGGCCCGCAGATAAAATATCCTAATTCTATTGATATTTTTTAATAAAAATAAACTGCAACAGATTGAGTTGTTTACCAAAAAAGATTTTAGTCTTTTTGATTTTAAGTCTATTCTTCCACGTTTTCAGTAGAGGTTGCCATTAATAGTCAAAACATCAAAAATGGAATGCAATAAGGTTATTCCTCTAGTATTAGATGAGAATCGATCGTTATTTTGATTTTAAGTCGATTCCTCCTTGTCTTCAGCAATGGTTACCAATAATAATCGAAACGTCAAAAACCTAATGTAGAATTGTTATTCCTCAAGTATTAGATGAGAATCGATGGCTATTTTTGATTTTAAGTCGATTCCTCCATGACTTCAGCAATGGCTACCAATAAAAACCGAAACGTCAAAAATCCAATATAGAATGGTTATTCCTCAAGTACTAGATGAGAATCAATCGCTATTTTTGGTTTAAAGTCGATACCTCTATGTCTTCAGCAATGGTTACCAATAAAAACCGAAACGTCAAAAATCCAATATAGAATGGTTATTCCTCAAGTATTTGATGAGAATCAATCTCTATTTTTGGTTTAAAGTCGATTCCTCTATGTCTTCAGAAATGGTCACCAATAAAAACCGAAACGTCAAAAATCCAATATAGAATGGTTATTCCTCAAGTATTTGATGAGAATCAATCGCTATTTTTGGTTTAAAGTCGATTCCTCTATGTCTTCAGCAATGGTCACCAATAAAAACCGAAACGTCAAAAATCCAATATAGAATGGTTATTCCTCAAGTATTTGATGAGAATCAATCGCTATTTTTGGTTTAAAGTCGATACCTCTATGTCTTCAGCAATGGTTACCAATAAAAACCGAAACGTCAAAAATCCAATATAGAATGGTTATTCCTCAAGTATTTGATGAGAATCAATCGCTATTTTTGGTTTAAAGTCGATTCCTCTATGTCTTCAGCAATGGTCACCAATAAAAACCGAAACGTCAAAAATCCAATATAGAATGGTTATTCCTCAAGTATTTGATGAGAATCAATCTCTATTTTTGGTTTAAAGTCGATTCCTCTATGTCTTCAGAAATGGTCACCAATAAAAACCGAAACGTCAAAAATCCAATATAGAATGGTTATTCCTCAAGTATTTGATGAGAATCAATCGCTATTTTTGGTTTAAAGTCGATTCCTCTATGTCTTCAGCAATGGTTACCAATAAAAACCGAAACGTCAAAAATCCAATATAGAATGGTTATTCCTCAAGTACTAGATGAGAATCAATCGCTATTTTTGGTTTAAAGTCGATATCTCTATGTCTTCAGCAATGGTTACCAATAAAAACCGAAACGTCAAAAATCCAATATAGAATGGTTATTCCTCAAGTATTAGATGAGAATCAATCTCTATTTTTGGTTTAAAGTCGATTCCTCTATGTCTTCAGCAATGGTCACTAATAAAAACCGAAACGTCAAAAATCCAATATAGAATGGTTATTCCTCAAGTATTTGATGAGAATCAATCGCTATTTTTGGTTTAAAGTCGATTCCTCTATGTCTTCAGCAATGGTTACCAATAAAAACCGAAACGTCAAAAATCCAATATAGAATGGTTATTCCTCAAGTATTAGATGAGAATCAATCTCTATTTTTGGTTTAAAGTCGATTCCTCTATGTCTTCAGAAATGGTCACCAATAAAAACCGAAACGTCAAAAATCCAATATAGAATGGTTATTCCTCAAGTATTTGATGAGAATCAATCGCTATTTTTGGTTTAAAGTCGATTCCTCTATGTCTTCAGCAATGGTCACCAATAAAAACCGAAACGTCAAAAATCCAATATAGAATGGTTATTCCTCAAGTATTTGATGAGAATCAATCGCTATTTTTGGTTTAAAGTCGATTCCTCTATGTCTTCAGCAATGGTCACCAATAAAAACCGAAACGTCAAAAATCCAATATAGAATGGTTATTCCTCAAGTATTTGATGAGAATCAATCGCTATTTTTGGTTTAAAGTCGATTCCTCTATGTCTTCAGCAATGAGTCACCAATAAAAACCGAAACGTCAAAAATCCAATATAGAATGGTTATTCCTCAAGTATTAGATGAGAATCAATCGCTATTTTTGGTTTAAAGTCGATACCTCTATGTCTTCAGCAATGGTTACCAATAAAACCGAAACGTCAAAAATCCAATATAGAATGGTTATTCCTCAAGTATTTGATGAGAATCAATCGCTATTTTTGGTTTAAAGTCGATTCCTCTATGTCTTCAGAAATGGTCACCAATAAAAACCGAAACGTCAAAAATCCAATATAGAATGGTTATTCCTCAAGTACTAGATGAGAATCAATCGCTATTTTTGGTTTAAAGTCGATTCCTCTATGTCTTCAGCAATGGTCACCAATAAAAACCGAAACGTCAAAAATCCAATATAGAATGGTTATTCCTCAAGTATTTGATGAGAATCAATCGCTATTTTTGGTTTAAAGTCGATTCCTCTATGTCTTCAGAAATGGTCACCAATAAAAACCGAAACGTCAAAAATCCAATATAGAATGGTTATTCCTCAAGTACTAGATGAGAATCAATCGCTATTTTTGGTTTAAAGTCGATTCCTCTATGTCTTCAGCAATGGTCACCAATAAAAACCGAAACGTCAAAAATCCAATATAGAATGGTTATTCCTCAAGTATTTGATGAGAATCAATCGCTATTTTTGGTTTAAAGTCGATTCCTCTATGTCTTCTGCAAAGGTAAGGGATAAGAAAACAACGCAGTTGCTATGGTTACTTATAAAATTTCCTCCCAAATTTTTAGCATTTCACAGAGAGAAGCCTATCCATTCTTATTTAAGCACGGCTAAATGAGCTATATTAAAAGGTTCAAATGAATAAATTCTAAAGAATTTAAAAAATTAAAAAAGTACTCTCTTACTCTAGAGTAAAGTACTTTAAAATATAATTTTACTAAAAACTTTATTTATCCTTTTTTGTGGTCCCCAAGGTACTTAATTAGGATATTAAATTTCATCAAAATTGGTTAAGTCATTTTCAAGATATTTAGAAAAAACTAAAAAAGTACTGAAATAAAGTACTAATGTTTGTGAGTCGATATGTACCAAAAACTAATCAGCGCTTCATTTTGTTAAAAGAATGCTAGGTTTTCAATTTCATTTCAATCGGTGCAACGGTGTGGAAAAAATCGTGGGCCAAAAAAACGATAACATACATACATACATACATACATACATCCGCACGCACTAAATGAAAAAATCGCACTTTTTGGCCTCTCGACGAGACCCCATGTAATTTTTGGCAAAACCGTCACGTGCTAAAATTCAACCTAATTGAATACTACAATTAGTGACTTTAATTGAGTCCATGGGTTCCGTAGTTTTTACCTGAGGACCCTTTGAAGCCACGCTTGCCCCGAGAGCGATTACAATACTTTACCCATGCTTTGCATTGGATAAAGCAAAGAGTTAATTTATTAAATGGGAGATAAAGCTTAACCTAATTTATCGCATCGGAGAATTTACCACTGTTCGAGGCGCACCTTAAAACTTAGTCAAATTGGATTGTACTCTAACTTTACGAGATTTGGCTCGTGATCCCGGCTTCTTTCCTTCTACTCTATTCCTTGCACGATGAGGAGACCATCTCATGCGAGGCCTTTAGGGATCGCACCTTCTGTGTATCTCCTTCTCACATCAATATGATTAAAAAAATAATAATAAGAATAATAATGTAGAAGATAATTCACCATGACAAAGAAACAAAAATATCTTAAAAATATATAATAGAATAATAGGGAATTGGATGAAATTAAAAAAAAATAAGAGTTTTTTTGATAATGAGTCGCTTTGTCAATTTATTTTGACTTCCTCAGTGGAACACAAAAATGACGAAACGTCTTGCTCATTAACAAATAAAAACTCTTATTTTTTTTTAATTTTATCCAATTCCCTATCAATCTGTTATAAATTTACTATGGATACGAATGATTTAACAATATCTTAAAAATATTTTTATCTAATAAAAAATGGAGTCAACATATGACAAAATTGTGATTATTTTTTCAGAAATTTTGATACCTATATATTTTTCACATTCAAAATTCTAAAATCTGCCTTTTTATTTTTGAGAAAATTTTTGGGGAGATTGTCCAACTTCTTCTAATTTTAAAACAAAAGAATTGAGATCAAATGTTTTCAGAATGTAGAATGTGTATTAGAATCTTAATGTTTTAAAGAAATTTGTAAATTTTATCTCGGGCCGCATTCTTTTTCACTCTTAAGATAAATTAAATTTTAACGTTAAAATTAATTATCAGATATTTTGATAAATTAATGTATTAATTTTCATTAAATATACTTAGTTAAATTATAGGAATAGGGTTTTTAGTCACCATTAATACTTCAATAACCAATCGCATGGCTATGCAACACCTTCATTACAGGCCTGTCGTGAATGCTGAGTAAAATGGATGGTGTGATGGGTGGGTGTGTGGTACATTGTTGTAACGAACACTTGATCTCTTGTCTTTCAGATCATGCTAGGATGTCTCTCTCTCCTCTTTAATGACCCATCCATCCGTACACAAACCATTTATACCCGACCACCGCGGGACACCGCAGTCTCCTCTTTTTGTAGTTAAAATATTTAAATCTATAGTAAAAGTAGTTCAAAAAGTCATGTGATTATTGCAGAGCTCGGGCGCGGGTTGGATAGTCCTGGTTTAGAGAGTGGGTTAGGGGTCCAGGAGGAGAGGGTTCAAGGGACGAAGTACCTTGACTAGCAAGAGGCCAGCTGAAGGTGGGCGTCGCGGCTAGTATGATACTATGCAACAATTTTCAACCCCCACCCCCAGTGGTATGGCCTGCATATACTTAGCTATAATATTTATTTTTTAGTAAAAAAATTGGAAATTATTAAAAAGTGAAATGTGCATAATATTTAATAACATTGATGATGGATTTTGTTTATGAATTAAAAATAAATTCTTTCCCAACTCCTTCATAATAAATTGTTTTTTTGGTAGAGCCGGGCATAGGCTAGGCGGCGGCATGTCAGCCAGCTAACCGGGAGGACCTGAGTTCGAATCCGGCTCGAGGCATCCGGCTAAACCTCACCCCGAGGTGAGGACAAATTTAAAAATAAAAATAAATTGTATCGTAAATGGCTTATGGCTAGATGGTCGAAAAAGCCAAAAAAAAAAAAAAAAAAAAATTTTTTTTTTTAGACAATAAACAAATACACAATTATGTAGATAAATAGATTATACATCATAATTATTTTTAAAATGTCTTCTGCATATTTCTCGAAGAATGTTCTTGAAATAATATTAGAAACGAATGGAATGTTGAAAAATTCAAATAAGTCTAGTGAAATGCAGGAGAATGCGTGAATCCATTACATTTTCTTAAAGAAAGAAATAATGCTTGAAGAATCGAGATTAATTAAAAATATCTCGTTTCTGAATTTTACCATTTTGTAGGGAGGGTTTTGAGTGGAATTTCCACATCCTAAGAGGATTTTGAAATAAACTTCACCAAAAATATTATAGGTAACAAATCTTTAAATTTACAAACCTTTTGAATAATTTATTTTTATTACTAAAAGTACTAAAGTGAATATGGAAGTAAATTGTTTCGCAAAGCTACTTTGGAGACCAGATTTTAAGGATTTCCTGAGTGTAAGGTCTAAGCTGATTTTCGTAAATTATGTAGCTTTCTATTAGCTAAACCTAACAGCAATAATCTTTGTCAACAGATTAATTTCTCTATAAAGATAAACTATATACCTAATGGTAGAACCAAAACCGCTCATGAATTATGAATTGAAAACCTGGCAATTAAAAGAAAATTGTTTTTGTTTTTTTCTTTTAGCGAATTTCAAGAAAAGAAATTGCATCTTATTAAAGTCGAAATTATTTTTGAAAGCAAGTTTTGAAGGATTGTATCAGGAACATGTCCACTAGGGTGGTCCTTATTTTGGATATTTTCGAATTTTTATACTGACCGAGGCTCATATGGTTCGAAATAACTAAAAGAAAATATCCCGCAAGTTTCAAGTCTCTATCTCAATTTTGACCTGTGCCTCACAGCGAAGATGTAAGTTTCCCATCTAAATAATATGGGGTTTTTGGCATTGAACGATCAATTTTTTATTCCGGCCAAAGTAATGGTTCAAAAAATTTGAAACTGTCGACTTTATCCCTATATAAAAGTAGCTATCCTTCAAGTTTTATAGATTTTTTTTTAGCTATTATAATTTTGGAGTCTATAACTTACTAACAACTAATAAGATATAGCAGTATTTTATTTAGCTTCAACTCCAAAATTATAATAGATAAAAATCTGTAAAAATTCTGAAGGATAGCTACTATTATAAGGATAAAGTCTATATAGTTTCAATTTTTCGAACCATTACTTTGGCTGGAATAAAAAATTGATTGTTCAATGCCGAAAACACCATGTCATTTATTTAGATGAGAAACTTTACATCGCTGATGGGGTGCAGGGACGGCGGAACCGTGGGGTCAGGGGGTCAGATGACTCCCTGGGAATTTGTCTACGGGGTCAAGGGAGTCAGCGGACCTTGGTTTTGTTTTCCTAGTTGCATAAGTTTATTACTCATATTTGCTAAGAATAATATGTACAAGTATATTTTGCTAATTAATTTCGTTTATTTTATCACCTTTGAACCTAAACTCAAGCATTTTAACTACAAACAAAAATTGGATCTCTTTTTTCTATCAGTTTTCAATAAAACCACAGCTACAAACTGCTTAAAAATGGGTTAAATTGTACCAATTTTCTTCAAAATTTTTCATACCCCCTGGTAGACCTACATCACTTTCTATGTTTTGACCCCCCTGGCCTAAGATCGTTCCGCCGTGCTTGGCTTGAGGCACAGGTTATAATTGAGATAGAGACTTGAAACTTGCGGTATATTTTCTTTTATTTCCAACCATATGAGCCTCAAGAAGCATAAAAACTCGAAAATACTCAAAATAAGGACCACCTTAATGCCCACATGGACCCATGCTAACAATTTCACCGATAATAATCTAGCTACACATATACATATAATGTAGTTTGTAGTTCCATCACTTAACTCCGCGAAAAGTATTTTTTCTTCTTTATTCGACTTTTCCATTAAATGTCTCATTCAATTTAACTAATTGAAAGTAAATAGTAGAAATTTATCTAAATCGCATCGATATCACGATTTAATAATAAAAGGCGATTAAATAAATAGGTTTAAAAATGTCAATATTATAAATGGTATTGACGGATGTTCATTGTACAAACTTCTCAGAGTAAATTAATTAATTCAAGTATAAAGTTGTTACATCCGCTTCCATGTTTTCTCGATGAGAGTTCAAAGTAAAAATAAACAGAGGTATCCACCCAACCTTATAAGACTCGATATTTGTAAATATATTATGAATTATATATTTTACTTAAAAGCAATGCTTTTAGGTATTTATTCTTTCTGAAAAACAATTTGAACGATTTTTACTTTACCATAAAGGTCATGGTCAAGTATTGTTATCGTGCATTAAAAAAGTGGGGTTTTTGTTTAGTTTATTTGAAATATCTCAAAAACAGCTGAAACTATTTTGATAAAAAAATAATTGAGCGAAACCATGGCGTTTTGTTCTATAAAAAAGCTTTAATGACTGAACATCGAAAAAAATGATATTTTACGAGATATTAATTATTTTGTCAAAATGTCTGTTAGTACGTTAATTCGTTACCAAATTTTGTGTACAATCTAGCTCAAAAACTAGTGTAAATATAAAAACAAAATTCCACATGTAGTTTTGGTGCAGTGAGATTAAGAGCTGATTAGATTTTCTTTGAAATCGGGGGAAGGGGGGGTTAAAAGATTATAATTGTATGATTTTCAAACTAAAAAAAAAAATAAAACAAAAAAATATACCATAAAATGAACTTATTATAAAAAGTTTTTTTTTAGGGGGGAGGGGGGAGAAAATTTGGGGGGATAGAACTTTCAATAAAGTCATAAATCATAGATAGATAGCGTGCGGTCCATGGATGCTGTGGATGCGGCGGCGCAACCCTAAAATTTCAAATATTTAGAGTATTTTCAAAATATACTATATAAGGGCAACTTCAAAATTTCAGGAGGATCTTTAAATTTTGAAATTATTATCCGTTATTTCAAATATTTCTATAAAAAACATTTTTTGTTTTGAAAAATATATTGGTTCTCGAAATGAAATAAAATTGTTGCATAGTTTCAAGGGACAATTAAAATGAACGATTTTTCAGAAAAGGGTGCTGTTAGAAGGCTTGAAGTCTCTGCCTGGTATATCTTCCAGTTCAAGCATTCAAAAGACAAGTCCAGACAGGTTTTAGTCGAATAAGGAACTATTAAAATAGAAATAATACAAAAAAGGGAATCTTTGGAATAATCCATTTCTAAGAGCTCTCAATATATAAGATCGGAAATAACTAAGAGTGCTAGAGACAATTCATAGCTTGCTTATAGCAATAGATATAGGAGAAATTTAAGATTTTCTAATAAGAAAGGCTGATTCATTGTGGAAGAATATCGATTTCCATCTCAGGGAGTGTGGAGTTTAAGTAACAAGAATTAATTTCTGGCTCCTACTCTCACTCACACAAAGCAGTATCCGATTGGAGCGAAGGTTCCAAAATATATTTTTAAAAAATCTAATCTTAAATTTGGAAAATAACGAAAGTGATGTCGTATTCGAAAAAAAAGCGAAGATTAAAATAAAATTTCAAAATATGAAGGGTACTTTTTTGAACAACATCCCCTAGTTGAAAAGTCACCAACCACCATTGTTGTGTACATATTTTGTTTAAAATTTTAGATATAATAAACTATTATTTCTTATTTTTTTTTTATATTTTAATATAACTATCTAATTATAAATATTTTGAAACATTTGGTCGCCTATTTTGGTTGTACATATATATAATACGAGCTGCTCGAGGCGAGCCTTAGGCACACCCTCTACAGCTCGCCCCTCAAGGCAGGTGGCCCTGGCGGGCGGCGTCTCGGCATGTAATTATTAGGTCTGTAATATATATTTGTAACATCTTGCCTCCTCTTTCGCCCCCATGCACTCATTTTGGCTATTGATTTTTACAGCATACATTTTATATAGTCTTAAAAACTAACATTACAAAATTTGATCTATATCGGAGATTGTAATAATTTTTTGCACCCACTCACATTTTGGGAGGTTGAAATTATTTTTTAGATAATTGCAAATATTTAGATATTTAGATAAATGTACAAAAAAGCTAAAAATTTCTATATTTTGCGCCCCCCCCCCTTCCCTTTCGCCCCCATACAGTCAATTTTGATAGTTGATTTTTAAAGGAATAGTTTCTTAAAGTAATAAAGAATAACTCTACAAAATCTGATCAAGATCGAATAGAGTTTTAATTTTTGCCCCCACTCACATTTTGGATTGTTGGGGGTCGGATTACAAAAAATCTTGAAATTATTTTTTAGATATTTGCAAATAAATAATCCACAGTTTTCTAAAGAGTAAATGTACTAAAAAGCTAAAAAATTCTACAATTTGCTGCCCCCCCCCCCTTCGCCCCGCATACAGTGAATTTTGACAGTTGATTTTTACAAGAATAGTTTCTTAAAGTAATAAAGAATAACTACAAAATTTGATCAAGATAGGAGAGATTTTTAATTTTTGCTTCCACTCACATTTTGGATAGTTGGGAGCCGAATTTCAAAAATCCTGAAATTACTTTTTAGATATTTGTGTTTAGAATTTTATTAAGTAAAAATCAAGTAGATATCTTATCGTTCTTAATTGAAAATGCCTAATTAGTGTATACACATTTCAAAGATATTTTGCACCTTTTGACCCCTCTAGGGGTCGAATTTCAAAAAATCCTGAAATTAGTTTTTAGATAATTTAATTTAGTATTTTTATAAGTAAAAAGCAAATAGATATTTTATCGTCCATAAGAGATATCTCATAATCAGTGAAAACACACTTTGCCCCCTTTGACCCCCTTAGGGGTCGAATTTCGAACAATCCTTTCTTAGTGAGCCCCTATGTCATAGATGTAATATCCTCTCCAAATTTCATATTTCTATGTCCAGTAGTTCTGGCTGTTTTGATGATAAGTGAGTGAGTGAGTCAGTGTATCGGGCAGAATTTTATATATATTTATAGATTGTATGGATAAGCAATAAGTAAATTGTTAGTAACAAACAGGATTATTTTTTAACTTCGAAAGTAGCTCACGCACATATTATTAAGATTGGAGACCGCTGTCCTAGATCCTTTAATCGATTTGTACGAAATTTCGTATATGCACCCTATACGAACTTATGAAAATGACTCACTAAGCGAATGAAATTGATAGTGAACAAAAAGTAGGGGGTTCAGAAATATTTTCAAACTAAAATTTATTATTTCTAATAAAATAGTAAAATGAGATATTATTAATTGCTAATGGGCTCAAAATTAAGTGGGGTGGGTGGGGGGTTTTGTAAATAATTATAAAAGATTTTATTAAATAAATATAAGAGAGGGGCCAGGTATATTGTAAGTAAAGTCATTTGGATGGCCACATCAGCTTATTTTTTTAACTTTTAAAATTAATCAAGAACCCTGCCTTAAAGTAGTTGTTTCATCATATGGATTTTCAATAGGATTTTTTTGAAATTTAGACAGATTACTATTTAAATAATTCTGCATCGATTGGTGGCAAAACAAAATTTATGAACAATATAGTTCCGGAGATATTAAATTCCAAAGATTTTTCTTTTCAGACTCATACTTTTTTTGTTAAGGGAGAATGGTGTAGGTTCTTGGTGAAATATATTAAATAATGTAAAGAAAATTTTTTGAAAATTTCTTTACTTTAAATTCTTATACATTGCACTATACGGGATATTGGAAAGTTTACATACTTATTTAATTGTAATTAAGAAACTCTTCTTAATATTGTTATAAAAAACTAAACTAATACATATTTTAAGAAAATTTTAATTCATAGTTACAACACAGTTTCGGAGATATTAATGAATAAATAATGAAAATTTTACACTAAAAACAAGCTGGCAACAAAGCATTTATTTAACCTAAAAAGTGCGTTAATTCTAGTAGTTTTTTTGATGTTTTTTTCGCTTCAGCCATTGTCGTAACAGCTTTCAATCGCTTACTTTTTGTTTTATAAATTTCTAAAGTACTTTATCTGACATTTCTATGATAAAATATATAGAAACTCGGAGAGTGTTGCCAGATTTGCCAAACAGCACGGGATTGGCTAATAGTGGTACATAAACAGCAAAAAGTTTTGGGCTTATGAATTATGAACACTTATTGTCTGTTCTATATACTCTAGCATTAACTTTTTGCTACTATTGTCGTTAAACAACTACCTTAAAGAGCAAATATATAAATAGTATGATGGGAAATAACTCTTTAATTCAACATTTTTAGGTTTTTATTTTTTTTATTTAATAAAAAAAATCTATTAATTTTTTTTTCGTTTAAGTTTATCAAGAGTATGATGTTCTTTGTGGTCTATAATTTTTAAAAATCATATGTTTGTGAGAAAAGCTGTAGAGGTTTATTTGAAAAAATTTAACAACCTAAAAATCATATGATTTCAAATCGGGGACGTTATAGCTGTTGTTAAAAGTTAAATTAGTAATTTTTCCCAGCGGTCTTGATTCGTGAGACTTTAACATTTTTAAAACTCCGTCTTTCAGGAACATGTTTGTTAAGGGAGAGTGGTGTAGGCTCTATATTTAAATAAAGTAAAGAAAATTAAAAAATTACAAAAAACTTTTAAAATTTTTTAAAAATTACTTAGAATTTTATATTTTTTAAAGTTTTTTTCTTTACTTTATTTCAGGAACATAATGTAAATAAATTAATTTACTTTTAATTACTTTTTTAATGATGGTTCATTATTAATGATGATTAAGTGCCAAAAGCTAAAAATCCTGGATATTTTTTATATATGAATTCCTTTTCATATTGAATGTTTAAAAAGTTTTTTAAGAATTATTTTATTTTTTTTAGAACTAAGAAGTTAAAGTTAATTTTGAGTCAACAGGTCTCCCATTTCACTCCTTCTAACTTTTTCATTCTCTGCTGAATAATAATAATAAACGTGAATCTCGACATAATTTTAGAGAATTTTAACAAATTTTTAGAAAAAAAAATCAGAATGAAATCTCATTGTCTTAGAAATTAATTCTTCAATCCGTTAGAATCCAAAGAAAATAATCAAACAATTTCTTCAAAAAATTGAATTTGACGTTAAAGCTGATAGTACTATAAGTGAAAGAAAGAATATTAATTCAGTGTCAAAACATGAGTTAATCTATTTGACTGATCAAAATTTTATTTAGTTAGACTCATGAGATCTACTCGATAAATTATTATGTTACCAAGCAGTTGTTTAACATCATCTGATAAAGATATTATTATTTACTTTGAAGATTATTCGATGTGTCTTTATTAAGAACGAGAGACATAAGAGTTGGTTTAAAAATTCAATTTCAATGCACGCGGTCTCCATTGAATAAAGATTCGTGTCTGCTGATGTCATTTTCCCATCCCATTAGAGTTTATTTTTAAACAAACCGTCGTAATTTAGCATTATATTTTACTATACTTATTTATAATATGTTATGAGGAAAAGTATAATATTTTTCCCAAGAAAGTTATGAAAAATTCATTAATACTAAGTCTAATAATATATCTAAATAATATATTAAGCGTATAAATTTTATTACTCATACGATTGGTCAGACAAACGGGTTATTGAATTCCTCCAAAATATAATATCCTTAAATAACCTTCCATAGAAATATCACCATTAGTGCCCAACCCTTAAATATATAAAAATGTATATATTGACCTATATCATAGAATATTTAACTTCCAACAGAAAAGTGAGTGAAATGCCTAAAATCAATGGTTTACGAGTCAAAAGATATTTAAATATTATCGAGTTAATTAATTAATAACAAATAATGTCAAAGAGTTTTATTTTTTTCCTCATTACATATGCAATTAATTCTATTGAAATTTCATAACTGTGTATTATTTTCATTCTTATTTTATATCAAATAATTATTATTAGAAAATTTGCATTTTAAAGGGTAGTTTATTTGAAGTCCAATTTGTAAAAACGCTAATAACTCCGTTGAAAATATTTTAAAAAATATTAAATTAATATATATTATAAAACAATGAATTATTAATCATTTGATCCAATTTTGAACGAAATTGATTAGGTACTTTTTGAGAAAATGGTCAAAAACCATCTGAACCGTCAAAAAACGATGTTTTTTGAAACCACTAGATGCCTTTGAAAAAAGTTATAATAATCATATGAAACGAAACATTGACTTGTGACATGGAGGTGAATTTTAAAATGTTTCTTAAACGGCCTTTCATAGTCGGGTTTTGGGGTTTTTGATGATTATCTCAAAAAGTACTGAATCAACCTCGTTCAAAATTGAATTAAATCATTAGTAATTAATTGTTTAATAATATCTATTAATTTCATATTTAAAAAAAATTCAACGGAGTTATTGGCGTTTTTTCACATTGGACTTCAAATAAACTACCCTTTAAAATGCAAATCTTCTAATAATAATTATTTGATATAAAAGATAAATGAAAATAACACACAGATATGAAATTTCAATAGATTTGAATAAATTTCTAATGAGAAAAAAATAAAACTTTGGCAATTTCTAGTTGATTCGCTCCCAGAGAGGAGAAATTGAATCAATTCATACAATTTCGTTTAAACTACAAAATTCTTAATAAAAATGCTATTTTCTTATATTAAAAAGTTACTATGAAATTCAAGATAGATTAAATCGATAAAATAAGATCAATTTCTTTTCTATTTATAATTCTTTTGATCTGTTATATTGAGAGCATCATCGGAGACATTATTTGTTATTGATTCAAGTCCATTCACTCTACAATATTGGAATATCTTTCAACTCGTAAACCATTGATTTTAGACTTTTCTCTCACATTAACTTTTCTGTTGGAAATTAAATCTTCTTTAAAAAAGTTCATTATATAAATTTGTAAGCCTCCAAGGGTTAGGCAGTAATGGTGAAATTTATGTAGAAAGTTAGATTAATACTGCTCTAGAGGCCTAGATATTCTACATAGTAAAAAACTCTAATCAAGAAACATTTTGATATTTTAATTTCCTAAAAGAATGTTCATTATTTATAATTAGTTCCGATGACTTAAATAAGTAGCTAGAGAAAAATTGCAATATTAAATATTTTTTTCGGAGAAAAAACATAATTTTACAAAAATAAAAGCAGCTTTAGATAAAGGGTGCACCTTAGTATGAAAGTAAAATTTTTTATTAAAATTCGCAGTGTGTACCGTTGAGGCCCGTGGCAAATTCATCGGGTCCTCCCTCAATGTAAAGAAGATAAACCAACGTTGTAGTTTCTCTTTAATAAATCATTACGTAAAGTACGTACTAACGCTATTATAATTAATGTGTTCAATATTATATAAGCCGATTTAAATCTTTGGCAACATGAAAAACAATGTTTTTGGGTCAGGTTAGGTTGTCCGAGAAGAGAGAGCCTATACGGACCAAGAGGCTCGAGCTCAACTCAGTTTACTGTATAAATTTGTCCGGCTATAATCTGCCCCCCACCCCTTATATATAAATTTACACACAAGCACTCAAACACATAGAGACGTATAAAATAAACTTCATATATCGTCACCTTAATAAGAAAACTATTTCCATTTTGAAAAATTTTACAATTTTACTGCATTTTTAATATATTTTATTTAGATAAAAGATCTCCATACATATAAAAACAATATATACAGGGTGTTTAGAAAAAGGGTTCCAAGACTTCAGGACGTGATTGCCCACATCAAAATTAGATGAAAAGTTCCAATAAACATAGTCCAAAAACGCTTCATTTTTCTATCTGCCCGCCATTTTTTTTTTTTTAAGAACTGAGAACGGATGTAGATATCTTTATGAAATTTGGTACACATGTACTTAACTACATTATCTGCTATTTAAAAAAGTACCTAAAGTTTATTTTGAAAATTTTCAAAAGGCGGCCATTTAAAATTTTCAATTGTGGATAACTTTTTAATCTTTCATTTTATTAAAATTAGTATTTTTGGATAAAATGTTACCCTTTTTATTTTGAACAAAATGACACCTTATTTTTTAAGATCCGATAAAAAATAACGAAGTTATGACAACATAAGCACCATTACTGGCTTCCGTAGACTGAATTTTGAGACCGACATCATTACCTTCTATTTTCCTACAAATTTTGTCATAGCTTCGTTATTTTTTATCAAATCTTGAAAAATAAGGTGTCATTTTGTTTAAAATAAAAAGGGTAACATTTTATCTAATACATAATACTAATTTTAATAAAATGAAAGATTAAAAAGTTATACACAATTAAACATTTTATATGTCCGCCATTTATTACAATACATACATAAATGCCAATTATCAAATAATAATGATCAAATAATTAATTATTAAATAAATAGTTTAATAATAATTAATAATTTAATAATTTTTCGACACTATTCTGTCAGATTACAGAATGTATCTAAAATCTTCTGGATGAATTCCAGTTCCAATTTCGTTATTTTGGCCTGTTTCAGTTTCTTCGAAGCGTTTACACTTTCTGTTTTTTTAACAGATTTACAACACAATAAAATGAAGCTTGTGAGGGTGTATTCCTATCAAGAAAATGTTCGGCATCCATTTCAATGGCAGCCCAATAACACTTCTTCCCCTTTCACAATAAATTAAAACCATTTTAATTCTGTCTTCAACAAAAAATGCTCCATTTTATTATGGTAATACAATATAACTATCTACTGGATTGACACGAGAAATACACTTTTTTAAACTCAAGAATTTTAAGTAGATCTATGATGTAGAAAATAATCTCTTAAATCTGAGTATAACGAAGTTTTGATATCATTATAATATTGGATTGGCAACTAAGTAATTGCGGATTTTTTTTTTTGATTTTTTTAGAAAATCAAAGACAATTTTTTTATGGAACTAAATAACTTTATTCTCTAATGTATTGCCCATTATGATCAATTACCTTTTGTCATCTTTCAGGCAGCATCATAAACCCACGTTCATAAAACTTCTGGTTTTTATTAGCAAAAAACTGAATCAGGTACAATTTGACATCATCATCATTATTGAAATTTTTACCATTCAAGGAGTTTTGTAAAGATCAAAACAAAAAGTACTCAGATGGTGCAAGGTATAGTCCTATATGGTGGATGTGGCAAAACATCCCAACCAAGCTCCAATAATTTTTGCCGAATGACCAAAGATGTGTGTGGCCTTGCATTGTCATGATGGAATACAACACCTTTTCGATTTGTCAATTCGGCCCGCTTTTCTTCAACTGCATTGTTTAATTTCGTTAGTTGTTCAATGTAGACAACAGAATTGATCGGTTGGGTGGTAAGAGTTCAAAGTAGACAATTCCTTTGTAATCCCACCAAACTGATAACAAAACCTTCTTTTGATGAATACCAGCTTTTGATGTTGTTTGAGCTGGTTTACCTGGCCTGCTCCACGATCTTTTCCCCTTGATATTGTTGTAAACAACCCATTTTTCATCGCCAGTTATCAGTCGTTTTAAAAATGGATCATTTTCATTACGTTTCTTTAGCAAATCGCAGATGTTAATGCGTTGCGTTAAATGCGTTTCTTTCAGTTCGTGAGGAACCCATGTATCGAGTTTTTGAAGATAGCCAAGTTGTTTTAAGTGATTTTCAATGCATGTATGTGATACATGAAGCTTCTCTGCAATCTCATGTGTTGTACTGTGACGATCCGAATCGATTATTGCTTTGATTAGGTCGTCATCAACTTCAACTGGACGACCAGAGCGTTTTCATCTTTGAGTGAAAAATCACCAGAACGAAATTTGGCAAACCAATTTTGACACTGCCGTTCTTTTAAGGCTTCGTCGCCATAAACAGCACATAACTTTCTGTGAGCTTGCGATGCGTTTTTCCCTTTGCGGAAATAAAAAAACAAAAAATGACGAAAATGTTCTTTTTGATTTTCCATTTTTCAACGAACGCCAAACGAAAACTACGCAACCGATCAAAAAACTTTTTTTACTGATTGACAGCTGAATTGCCAACTATCAAATAACAAAATGTGTTTTGCATTTGGACTACGCCAGAAAACCTAAAAATTCAACTGAAGCCATCTATGAGTGAAATCCGCAGTTACTTAGTTGCCAACCTTATATAAACACTTATTTTCATTGTTGTGACTTTTAGATTTAATAATTATTTATTTAATAATCAATTATTTAATCATTATTATTTTATAATTAAGTTAAATAAT
Source organism: Forficula auricularia (assembly GCA_024734495.1). NCBI lineage: Eukaryota > Metazoa > Arthropoda > Insecta > Dermaptera > Forficulidae > Forficula > Forficula auricularia. Next base: position 3,883,471 of record JALMQS010000228.1, read on the forward strand.
TGTTAAAAATAATTATTAAGATTTTTTGAGATCTAATTGATTCATGTATTTTGTTTATTTGATGTCGTATGAAAGTTGTTGTGTTTTCTGTAATTAGTAGAGATTGTGGTGTTGGTGCAAGGTGAAACATCTTTAATAAAGATAAGAGTAAATAAATATTATATTTAATATTGATTTGCTATGAGTTAAGGATACTAGGTCACTTATTTCACATTAAAATTAAAAAATTAAAAGATATAAATTTTTTTTCTTTTTCAATATATATATTTCGGGCTATCAACCCATTTTCAGGAAGTACAGAAAGTAACAAAAAAATTTATATCTTTTAATTTTTTAATTTTAATGTGAAATAAGTGACCTAGTATCCTATAACTCATAGCAAATCAATATTAAATATAATATTTATTTACTCTTATCTTTATTGTGTTTTCTGTAGTTTAAGTAGACATAAAGAGAATTATAGGGTTCCATTTAAAAAACAGAACTTGACCTAGAAATACCCTTGAAAGCTTGTTATACGTCGACAAGCAATAGCGTAGTTTAGTTTTCCCCTCGATATAAATAAATTTTTATTTGAAACTTGTTTCCATATAATGCATTGTTTTTGAGTTATAAGACTGTCTCAAGATAAAAAACTCACCCGGTATACATTCAAAATGCTGGGGTAGATTTATACCCCGTCAGTCTAAATAAGGTGTTTTTTGTTTTGTTATTCTAATAATAAGGGTTAAAAAATTAAGTTCTAAAATCTTAGAAGAGTGAAGCTTTGAAGAGATTTCTTTGATTATGAGTAGTAACAGGCAGGCGGTTACCTTTGGCTGTCTTGATTGCGAGTAGTGCAGGTGCCCCGGGGCAGTGCCCTTTGGGGGGCGTCGACGGCGACGACTGCAATGGCGCCGGCTCAATGGCCGCCTGCCCGGAGTCCGAAGCCAGGCTGGGAGCTCACCGTACACCCAAAAACAACCCATTATTTTTTCCCTTGATATCAGAAACTCAATTCGGCAGCGGTGAGACCATAAAAAGCCGCTCCTTTATTTCCACCGCCCTTTTTAGAATGTATTTTTGGAGCTTAAATATATAGAAAAATATCATTGAGAAAAATTCAATTGAAATAAAAAACAAAAATATAAACGTTATTAGAATTGTATGTATTTGAATGGAAAATGAATGATTAATGGACAAGACTCAGCTTGCTTTGAACATACAGGGTGGGGCATAAAGATCTCTGACATTTTGAAGAAGTATAAAAAATGAAAAAATTTAACTAGAAAAAAACTGAATATATTTTTGAAAAGAACATGAAATATTTTTTTTTAATGTCTTTTAAACATTGTATCAGACGAAAAAAAAGGGGCTCAAAATTGAAAATTATAGCACTTTTTGCCAAACTCAACCAAATTTGGTATACATATTCTGCGAACTCCCAGAAGGCTAGAAATGCAAAAACTAACCACCCAAAAGGGGGGGGGGGCAAAAATGCAAATTCTAGTCCTTTCGACCAAACTATGTATACAAATTGAAAGTTTTTTCCCCGAGAGTAGCAGAATTTTTATAAATTGAAGGAGACAATAAAAGAGTGTGTCTTCTGCTGGAATTATAATTTTTTAATTTATTTATAACGAGACTATAGTTTCGAGAACTTTTCATCAGTCTATTACAATTGATTCACAAGAATTAATGATGATGAGGAGGAGGAGGTCAAAGCTCTCGAAACTATAGTCTCGTTAAAAATAAATTAAGAATTTATAATTCCAGTAAGAAAACACTCTCTTTTCTTGTCTGCTTCAATATGTATACAAAATTTGGTTAGATTTTGCATTTCTAGCCTTGTTTGGGGCCCACAGAATATGTATACAAAATTTGATTGCGTTTGGTCGAAAGGGATAGAATTTTCATTTTTGACGCCCCATATTTTTTGTCTGTTAAAAAAAATTATTTTATGTTCTTTTCAAAAATATATTCAGTTTTTTTCTAGTTAAATTTTTTCATTTTTATACCTCTTCAAAATCTGGTAGATCTTTATGCCCCACCCTGTATTATTTCACTATCTGAACAAGTTAAGTTACATATACAGTCAAGTGTAAGTTCATACAAAAAGTTTCTTTTCTCATTAAATTCCATTATTAAAAAAATAAATACTCAACGCGCATAAAAAAGTTTTCACTTCAATAATAATAATAATAATAATAAAACTTAGGAAGTGAAGAATTTCAAAATCGTAGGTGTTTCTTTTTTTTTTATAATCAGTATTCTTATGAAATTATAAATTAAATGTTTCTGATATTTTTTATTACCTATAAAATAATGGTAAATCACTCGTATCCATAATAAGCATTAATTAACAGGAATAGCAGGGAATTGGACAAAAATAAAAAACAGAGTTTTTATTGAATGGGCCAGACGTTTCGTCGATTAATTTCGACTTCCTCAGTGGCTCATTCTATCACTCTTTGTCAAAAGACAATTCCACTACGCGACGAAACATCCTTTAATCCTTTTTATTTAAACTATAATACATTGTTGGATCATGCCCCAATTGCTCAAGAATCTTGAACTTTTACACACTTGAACAATCAAAAAATTAAAAACCTTTAATCAAAATTTATCACAAAAAAATATGTTTCTACTCTTTAAACAGACAAGAGACTGTTTAAAAGTAGAAACATATATTTTTTTTTGTGATAAATTTTGATTAAAGGTTTTTAATTTTTTGATTGTTCGATTAAAAGTTCAAGACAGATTCAATAATGTATTATAGTTTAAATAAAAAGGATTAAAGAATGTTTCGTCGCGTAGTGGAATGTCTTTGACAACAGTGATAGAGCCACTGAAAGTCGAAATTAATCGACGAAACGTCTGATTCAATCAAAAACTCTGTTTTTTATTTTTGTCCAATTCCTGTATTCCTGTTAACTATAAAATAATAATTAATAAAACTGGTATTTTCCTTAGTAGTTGAGTTTTTGAAAAAAAAAAAAATAACTCTAATTCATCTTTAAACAGTTAAAAATATTTAAATGAGATTTACTTAAATAAAAAAAAATGTATACAAAACATTAGACAACATTTAGTCTTGTTTGTATTAATGTTAATTAAGCTTTAAAAGTCTCATTTTTCTAATGTGTGGACAGACTTGACGAATAATTACATGCATCAATTAAATATCATTTTGCGAATTTCTAAGCAATTTAAATTTACGTTATGATAACAGAAAATATCAAATCCCACAAAATACAGTTTATATCAAAATGGTTCTTATTTGTCATCTGTAAACAGATCATGTGCCAAAATCGTTATTTCTTCACAACTATAAAATAAATGATTTCAAAAATGATAGATCTAAAGCAGGGCTGTCCAACCCTGCAATAAGTGTGGCCCAACCTAAAATCATAAACTTCATTAAAAAATTATGATTTATATGTAGAGATATATTTATTCCCTTTTTCGAAATATGAATGTACATTTCTACAATACGTGAAGCTTTTTTCAATAATAATATTCACTAAAAGCAAAATTATAAGCTCAACTCTATAAGATAGAAAAATAATGAAGTTAAGAATATTAAAAAAAAAATCTCATTTTTTAATTTTCCAAAATATTTATTTTTTCAGTAATTTATATGCTACGACACTAAGTTATCGTTCTAGTACAAGGAGACTAGGAATTGGGGTTTTCTAGAACAATCACAATTAATTGATAATTTCTCGCCTGGACTAAAACTTGTCAGGACTTGTCTTTTAGATCTTTGTACGTTCTTACATGTCAATAGGTAATGGATAGACAGGGATTATTATATCTGTGGCCCTTTTAAAAAATAAATTATCATTCCTCATATCCTTCTTTAATCCCATTCGATTTAAGCCCGTGGCCCAATATAAAGTCATAAAATTCCTTAAAACATTGAGATTTATATATAGATACTGGAAAACACACAACAATTTGGCCTAATAATTTTTTTCTCTCAAATAAGAAAGCTAAAAATCCACTGTGAACTTTTCGAAAAATAAAAGTATTAATTTTAAATTTTGAATCTGGAACTAGATTTCAAGATTTCCGAAAAAATAATCCTCATTTTCGACTCCATTTTCATTAGATATAAATTTTCTAATTGCAAACTTTCTGATTGAATGTTCTAGAACAACAATTAGATATATCGATCTGAAAGAAAATTTGAATAAATGTCTCTTTATTAGAATTTTATATTAATTATCTAGCCAGGAAAAAAATATAAATAAATACTATTACATAATAACACTTTCTGTAAATAGGTAGGTACGTATTTTCATATATGAGAAGCTATTTTCAAGTATAAAATCTAGGAAAAGTAAAATTAGAAGCTCACTATGAGCTAAAAAAATAATCAAGTTCTTATTTCTACATTATTAACTATATTTTTTGAATAACAAATATCAATAGAATTATAATATTTTATCTGCGCCCCGAAACATTTGTTTTTCTTCAAATGTGGCCCGTATAAACCAAAAAGTTGGACACCCCTGATCTAAACTATTCTAAACCGATTAAAATCGTCAAATTCGTTGCACCATATACCACCATTTTAAAATAAATTAAATTTCATTATTATATGTACTTCACCTGCTTTATGATGATTACCTCTCTTCTAGAGAAAAAAATTATTTTTGATTTTCGATCTCCATAATCACAGTTTTAATATAGGGTGTTTTTTTTAGAGGTATAGAACTTCGAATTGAAATAAAACACAAGAAAATCGTTTTAATGTCCATCAATTTGGCCTTATTGGAAGGATAATTTTTATGCCATTAATGTTTAAATATGATTTCGGGCATGTGGCCGCCGCGGCTGGCTCGAATAAATCCAATTCTACAGGTCCAATTTTCAACCACTTTTTCGAGCATATGGGGCCGTATGTTGGCAATAACGCCACGAATGTTGGCTTCCAAGTCCCCTAACGTTTCTGGTTTGTTGGCGTAGACGAGCGACTTCACATATCCCCAAAGAAAATAATCCAATGGTGTCAAATCACACGATCTTGGTGGCCAATTGACAGGTCCATTCCGCGAAATTATGCGCTCATCGAATGTTTCCTTCAATAAATCGATTGTGACGTGCGCTGTGTGGAATGTAGCGCCGTCTTGTTGGAACCACAACTCATCCACATTCATGCCATCCAATTCGGGAACAAAATAGTCGGTTATCATGGCTCTATACCGGTCTCCATTAACGGTAACTGACTCTCCAGCATTATTTCGGAAGAAGTATGGCCCAATGACTCCACCAGCCCATAGAGCACACCAAACAGTCAGTTTTTGTGGATGTAATGGCGTCTCAAGGGTCTCATGTGGATTCTCTTCACTCCAAATGCGTCAATTTTGCTTGTGCGTTATTGCCAACATACGGCCCCATATGCTCGAAAAAGTGGTTGAAAATTGGACCCGTAGAATTGGATTTATTCGAGCCAGCCGCGGCGGCCACATGCCCGAAATCATATTTAAATATTAATGGCATAAAATTATCCTTCCAATAAAGCCAAATTGATGGACATTAAAACGATTTTCTTGTGTTTTATTTCAATTCGAAGTTCTATACCTCTAAAAAAAACACCCGGTATCACTTGATTTTGGGCAAATTCACTAATTATAGCCAAGGGCAAACACAAGTATGGTCAGAGGAGGGCGTAGGGGGAGGGGGCGGTTGCCCTCCTCTAGAAGCCAAGTAATTCTTAAAAACTGAAAATATAAATACATACTGAAAATTAGCTAATGAAGATAGGTAGGTATTAATAATTTTCTTTTCTTTTAATTAATTTAGTTTTTCTAAATTTCATATAGCTAATTTTTAGTTTTTTATTATTAAAAAATGTTTCACTTTGAAAAATAATTAAAATTATACATTTAGCAGGGTCATCATTATCCTCAATAAATATTACATACATATTCAGTTTATTCAAAATATTGTATTTAATAGATTATCTATCTACAGACACGGCAATGTGTCAGCCAAGTTCGGAAAAACGGGCGAAGAAGAAATGAAGGGGGTTAAATTTATAGGCTTAATTAACATATAGTGGAAATACAATGACTAGAATGCTGAAATTTGGTAAACTGATATTGCTTGAAATAAAGGGTGAAATCGAAAAACCGAAGCTTTCCATTTTTCAGGAAATAAAATTAAGAGGTGAAATTTAACTGCTATATATATATTATTTATTTAGATAAATAAAAGGATAAAACTTTTCAAAAATTAATGATATCACACCAAAAACATAAATGTGAAAAAGGGCCCAGGTTCGGTACAAAGGACATTCGAAGTTGTCGGCGTCGCCGATTAAAGAGTTGAGATCTAAACGGGTACCAATTTCCATAGCAGTTGCTCAAACCATAGTTATAGGAATGTACAACGTTCTTCAATTGATTTAAAAAGAAAATTTGTTACGTTCTTTGATATTGAATTTATAACTTGGCAGCATCCAACTAAATTGTTTTTAGTATAAAATAGAACAAATATAGTAGCAAAGTTAAATTTTAAGCTTGTATTAAATACGTTAAACTTGCAAAGTTATAAATTCAATATCAAAGAACATAACAATTTTTCTTTTAAATCAATTGAAGAACGTTGTTCATCCCTATAACTATGATTTAAGGAACTGCTTTGGAACTTGGTACTCGTTTAGAACTCAACTCTTTTGAGAACCTTGAACGTCGTTTGTAACGAACTTGGTTCGCTTTTTCACATTTATGTTTTTGATCAGATTTAGTCTTCGAGCTACAGACAGACGGACAGAGAGACATCATATCGAGAGTAACAGAATCGTGTTTTACGAATCTTTAAAAAGCATTCAATGATTTATCTTCTTCGTAGTTTTTTTTTTTTCATCTAAAATTTCTCTATCAATATGATAAACATCCAGATAATCTGATATTTCAATTCAAAAGCTGTGAATAAACTAAATGTCTATTTACAAAGATTTATTTTTATTTACTGGAAGAGAAAGGAATGAAAGAAACTTTTTTCATCTCTAGGATGAATAATCGAACAAATGGAATTCATCAAGTTAAAACAAATTTCTAAAAACTTTATTCATTACTTCTCAATGAAATGATTTAAATATCTATCTAATTACACCTATTTTTAATATATATTAACGATTTAGAATATTGTATAAAATATTGTAGACTCAATGTATTTGCAGTTGATACCATGATATATATTAGTGGAAAAAATATTGAGGATCTTATTGTTTTTTTTTTTTTTTTTTTTGGCTTTTCGGCCATGGTAGCCATAAGCCATTTACGATACTATTTATTTTTATTTTTTTAAATTTGTCTCTACCTCGGGGGTCAGATTTTAGCCGGATGCCTCGAGCAGGATTCGAACTCGGGTCCTCTTGGTTAGCTGGCTGACATGCTACCACCTAGCCTACCCGACCCCCAAGGGGATCTTGTGTGTAAAAATGAATAGAAGACCTTAATAATACTTTATAAATACTTATATAATTGATAACAGTTTAAGAGTAAATATTGATAAAGTAAATATATTATTGTGAATGACAGTAAAAGACAAAATTAGAGAACGCATTATTATTAACGATATTACTTTGGAAAGGGTAGATAAAATTAAATACTTGGGGGTGTTGTTGGATGATAGTGTTAGGTAAATTCAAAATTCATGCAAGATATATTATGAATAAAATTTCTGGGCGAACTCCCTATTGAGTGGATTGGGAAAAAAATTGTCTTACAATACAAAATTATTATTATATAAATCTCTAATAGAACCTCACTTCACTTTTGTTCAACAATATTAAATAGTCTTCCTGATTTTATACTTAAAGAATTACAATTAAAACAAAATGTGTGCATGAGAATAATCTTGAAATGTAATAGATACACCAGTATTAATACCATGCTAAATACACTTCATTTTCTCAATGTTAAGGAGTCTTTCTATTGTAATTCTTCAATAATTATGATCTTTAAAATAAGGAACAATTTAGCACCAAAATATTTACTTGAAAAATTAAAATATACAAATGTAGAGAGGGTTGTTATGATTTGAGAACTGGGGAAAATTTCAAAATTGATGTTTTGCAGGACAAATAAAAAAATTTAAAACTTTACTAACTATTATGATATAGTATTGTAGGATTTTATTCTCTACTCCTTTCAATGTAAAATGCTTTTTAAAAATAAAGATTCATTTACGCCTTGAGAAAGGCGCTTGATGTTTACCCGTCAGGATCTTTCAATCAACTGACAGGTGAGCAGCGAGGACACGGGTCGTTTATATCACAGGCCGCGCGCGAACATTTACGCATACGTCACCACCAAACCACCACCAATTAACCAATCAGTTTAATTGCTAATTAGGGCCGCCAGGTTTATAAAGGCAGCTAGCCCCTCGACGCAAAGTCAGTTGTTGAAGCTCATTGAAGGGGACAACTCTCCGAGGTGATTACCTGAGAACGATTTGGTAAAGAGAAGGCTTGTGTCTATGTCATGAAGCAAGGAAGTAATTGTATACACGTTGCGTAATGAAAAGGCAATAAATGCGGGCTTGGTGCCAATATTTTATTTAAAGCATATTTCAACTGCCTCTGTGCAAATTCGTATTTTAAATAGCAATTTCTGGCTTTACGCCGCCAAAAGAGATTTTAATCTCCGAAGATCATCTCCCATCCAAGCCCGGCGAATATCCTTCTAACTAACCCTTCGAGCTAAAACTAAAAATCATCCATCATCTTAATCATTTCCTATAGTATTGTATTGTATTATTGTTATAATATTTGTATTCTATTGTATTATTGTTGTGCATTATTATTGTAATGTTTTATATTTTATTGTTAACTTTTATGATTGTATATTATTATTGTATATGTATAGCTAAAAAATAGCTAATAAAGAAATTATTATTATTATTAAAATCCTGAATTTTATTATTTTCCTTTAATATATTATTTTACTATATCATTCTATCTTCTTTAACAAATTATGCTTTTTAAAATATTATAACAACCACTGCATTGATATGAATATATATTAATATTAATTAGCATTGATAATGTGTTTTTAATGAATCATTAATTTTTGATATTAAAAATTAAATATATCATAAAATATATTTTCAAGTAATAAAATCAAATTCACATCCATATTTATATTTAGATATTATAATTATCCTTGAGTACGGCTTTTGGTTATAATCCATTGATACCCTTAATTATAATTAGTGAGCCATATCCGATCGTTTTTCGCTTGTAAAAGCTTTGTCAGTGTGAATAAATCTATATGTTCATTTGTATGTTCAGTTGACTATCTCTAAGGGGCTTAACTGAGGAATGCAGAAACTTTTTCAAATTATATTATGTTTAGGACATTTTTAAAGTATTTTTCCAATGATATCAAATAACACTGCTCGACAAAAATTAAACAAAAATTTCACTCCTTAAACCTAACAATGAATTCCAGTAGAGTTTTATACGCTGATAATCATACAATTACCCAATTTTTTACAAAACGTCAGCGTTTTGAAATATTATCGGTCAAAATGACGAAAAGTGCCATTTTGACCAATATTCGAGTCCCATAGGTAAATATTAAACAGCAGTATTTGAAATCAAATTATTTTGTTGACGTAATAGAAAACAGCTTCCTCTTTGATTTTCAAATTATCACTTGTTGTTAGCTCAATTAGAACTCGAGTTATAACTAAAAAACTAAGACCTTCATCTATGTTTTTTATTCTTTATAATCACGTAGTTTTAGTTTTTTACTTATAACTCCAGTTCTAATTGAGCTAAAAAGTGGTAATTTGAAAATCAAAGAGGAAGCTGTTTTCTATTACGTCAACAAAATATTTTGATTTCAAATATTGCTGTTTAATATAATGGGACTCGAAAATAGTTGAAAATGGCCTTTTTCGTCATTTTTGACCTATAATATCTCAAAACTCTGACGTGTAGTAAAAAATTGGGAAATTGCATGATAACACTGATCTACAAAAATTAAACAAAAATTACACCCTTAAACCTAACAATGGATTCCAGTGGAGTTTTATACGCTGATTATCATACAATTTCCCAATATTTTACAACACGTCAGCGTTTTGAGATATTATCGGTCAAAATTACGAAAAAGGCCATTTTGACCAATGTTCGAGTCCCATTAAATATTAAACATCAATATTTGAAATCAAAATATTTTGTTGACGAAATAGAAAACAGCTTCCTTTTTGATTTTCAAATTACCGCTTGTTTTTAGCTCAATTAGAACTCGAGTTATAACTAAGGTGATCATTTTTTTGTATCAGAGCGGGTCGCTTACGGAATTTTGTATATAAATTAAAAAAAAAATGTATAAAAATAATTTTCGGACAATTCACACACGACCATTTGACCCCAAACTAAGTATAGGTGGTACTTAAATGCAGACATATTTTTTATTTCTTATCAAAAGTATAGTTATGATGAATTTTTATATCCTTAACTTGAGAAATAATTGGTTCACAAAGAGAAACAAAGAGGTTGTCCTCTGCTTGATGCAAATAAACATACACACTATATATATCGAAATAATATAACTGTATATATATTATTTATTTGTTTTGAGATCACTAGAGTTTCGAAGACTTGGTCTTCATGATCAATCTTTTTTAATTATAAATATTATTTTTCATGGGGTCAATGCCGTATGGATATTGAAAATTGTTGATCTTTACTTAGCTGGGAGCCAGTTAAAATTAAAATCAACTTCCAGGTCACATTCATGCAAACATATGTATCCCTTTTTGTAACAAAGATCAGACAGACAATGGAATGGGGTTGGTTTTTCTTTTTTTCCGTTTCTTATATCTAAAATTGTTTGTTTTGAGAGAAAACATTTTAAGTAAACTGCTACTTGATAGTTCAACTTCGCATGTTCGCGCTACAAAAGTGGCCACTTTTATTGAATGATTTCGCTACGGACAACCTCTTTGTTTCTATTTGTGAACCAACGAACTCTGCTATTCTCGGCAAAACACAAAACTTCCCCATATAAACTTTCATCCCCTACTACCACCCCTTTCAGCTTCATTTTCGCGACAAAAAGTAGCCTATTTCATCAAAACCGGTCAGCGGTTAGAGCGTGAAAAACGTAACAGACAGACAGAGTCAACTTTCAAGAGATTTATAATATAGTTAGGTTTAGGCTAGTTAGGACCGAGGAAAAAAATCTCTTTTTGACGATAAAAATGGGTTTTTGTTAAATTTTGTTAAAGTAAAATTTATTTGGGATAACTAAATATTCTTACGATAACATAATTTTATTTCTTTATTTTTAAATAAATGACTAATAGACTTTGGCGATTTTCAATTTCACGCTTAAATAACATTTGGAGATCAAGTTTTTTAACTTTGGAATTCTATAAAATCTCATGATCATGAATGAATTAAGATATCGATAAGAAATTTTTAAGCGCTCTACAAGAAATATTTCTTACGATTTTTTGATAAATCAGTCAATTTTAACCTCGACTTCAAAAAAAGGAGGAGGTTCTCAGATTCGACTTGAATTTTTTTTTTGTGTCTATGTTACCTCGATATCTTCGCCAATTGTGAACCGATTTTGATTATTTTTGCATTGGGTTCAGTATAGTTTCCGATTGGTAACATTTGTTTTTCATTGGTATTGGACCTTTTTTGTTATGTAAGTTCAGGCATAACTTGTTTGTTTATGAACCGATTTTAATGTTTCTTTCTGCATTTGGATCAGTATAGCTCCAGTACATTCAAGATACCTAACTATTTGATTTATTTATTATGTATGTTCAGCGAGAACTTTTGCCACGTCGACCGATTTCGATAAATGATTCTTTTTTTATTGGAAAATTTACCTTAGGGTGGACCTATACTAATTTGGTCAAGTTTGTGATGATATGATCAATGACGAAATAACGTAAATCTCCAATTCTTATGAGCAAATAATTGAAATTATAATAAATAAAATCTTTTATAAAAAACAAACTTAAAAAATGCATTAAAAAACAGCAAAACATTTCGGGAGAATTTCTATATTTATGAATTGAATTTTCATTATCATTTTCTAGAATTCATTCGCTCTACGCTTTCATCTTAAGAGGTGCATACAAGGTATTATATTAAGTCACTATTAATAACATCACTAAAAATGGAAAGATAAAAATAAATTTTTTATAAAAAAAATATGCCTAACCGACTTCAAAAAAATTAGTTGCCAACAAAATAAAATAATAAGAACTCAAAAATCAAATAAAATGCACTAAAGGTATAAAATAATTATCTTATTTCGTTACAACTAAACGACGGAAATTTCTTCATGAAATCACTTTTTGAAGTCGGTGCTAAATAAACTTTAAAAGCGGACCGTACCTCGCGCAAACGTACCTATACTTAATATGATCCGTCGACTTCGATTCATAAAATGTATACTTTTGACACTGACTTCAAAAAGTGATTTCATGTAACAATTTCGTCGTTTAGTTAGTTCCCTTATAATCACGTAGTTTTAGTTTTTTAGTTATAACTCGAGTTCTAATTGAGCTAAAAAAAGTGCTAATTTGAAAATCAAAGAGGAAACTGTTTTCTATTACGTCAATAACATAATTAGAGAGCCATATCCGATCGTTTTTGCTTGTAAAAGCTTTGTCAGTCGTGAATAAATCTATATGTTCATTTTGTATGCGGCACGTTGACTATCTCTAAGGGGCTTACCAATCATGTGAAAGCAGAAACTTTTTCAAATTATGTCGATGAACAGGACATAATTTAAAGTAAAAAAAAATAAATTATTTTTCCAATGATTATTACGAATAAATTAAACAAAATTTCCAGCCTTAAACCTAATCAGCTGAATTTCAGTAGAGTTTATATACGCTAATTGTCATAACAATTTCCCAATCTTTTACAAATACGTCAGCGTTTTCTGAGATATTATCGGTCAAAATGATGAAAAGTGCCATTTTGACTGACCAATGTTCGAGTCCTCATAAGAGTAAACATATCAACAGCAGTATTTTGAAAACAAATTGGCTCGTTGACGTAATAGAAAAACAGCTTCCTCTTTGATTTTTCAAATTAACACTTGTTGTTGACTCGGTAATTAGAAAACTTTCCGAGATAATGTAACTAAAAAACCAAGACGTAATGTTTTCATCTATGTTTTTTTATCGCTGCATAATCACGTAGTTTTAGTTTTTTAGCTTATAACTCTAGTTCTAATTGAGCTAAAAAAACAAGTGGTAATTTGAAAATTAAAGGGAAACTGTTTTCTATTACGTCAACAAAATATTTATTTCAAGTATTGCTGCTTGTCATTGATGGGACTTCGAAAATAGGTCAAAATGACCTTTTTCGTCATTTCGGCCGATAATATCTCAAAATCCTGAAGTGTATCATACAAAAATTGGGAAATTGCAGATAATCAGCTTATAAAACTCTACCGAATCCATTCTTAGGTTTTCGGGAATAATTTTTGTTTAATAGTGTAATTTTGGATGAATATCATTGAAAAAAATCTGTGTTATTTACCACAAATGGACTATTTCGAACATGTTTATATATAAACATTGAGCTTAAAATCTCGGAGGTGGTGTATTGATGAGAATCCAATCGACTTGATTGGGAAATAATGGAATTGAAATAATTATCGGAAAAGAGGTTTTTTTTATCTAATTAGATTTTTCCTCTTATTAAAAACAAGGACTAAAGATGAATAAGGACACTCGATGGTGGAGAAGTAATCTCCGGAATCGAAGCAAAAATACAATGTATACATTAATTAATGTAAAATAATTGGTTTAATAAAATTTATAAAAAAAAAAAAATCTCGAGGGGGAGTTGCATTGGGAGGAGGATTAATTGGATGGATTAATTTCCCGCAATATGGTATTGGAATAATTATCGGAAAAGAGGTTTTTTTCTTTAATTAGTTTTTTCCTCTTACTAAAAACAAGGACTAAAGATGATCAAGGACACTCGATGGTGGAGAAATAATCTCCGGAGTCGAAGCTAAAATACAATGTATACATTAATTCATGTAAAATAATTGGTTTAATAAAATTTATAAAAAAATAAAAAATAAAAAATAAATAAAATCTCAAAGGAAAAAATTACAGTCAATTTTACAGTATTGTTTATGTTTTTGTTTAACATATTTATTTGCTTATTTGGGAACAGTTGTTGTGTATTTTCAGGAGTGCTGAATATTGAGTGATTATATAAATTCGAACAAAATAGCATACAACATACAAAATAATACATCTCAACAGAGCTACAAGTGGGCATGAGTTTAATTAATTGGCAATTTACATGCTAGGGGATTTAAACCAGGGCATATTTACCTAATTTGATCTAAAAGTCTAATGGAAATCGTTCATCGTCATTATTGATGTATGTGGATATTAATTAAATGCTTTGGACATGAGATTCACAAGCAGCTATAGTTTCGATAAGTTTTTAATATAGGTCTATGTTTAAAATTCTCCATTCATTTCGAAAGCAAAGGCCTAAAATTGGATCTTTTGGAATCTACTGAAATTAAATTAACCCTTTCAAACAATTTCAATATTTTAAATAATCAACTAGAAATCAATAAAAATACAATTATTGATTATATCTTATAATAAATAACTAAACTTTCCTTCTATTGTTCGGACATTTCATTTTAATATTAAGATAACAGTATTTTTAACCGACTTCAAAAAAGGAGGAGGTTCTCAATTCGACTGATTTTTTTTTTTGTATCTATGTTACCTGATTTCTTCGTCAAATGTGAACCGATTTTGATGGGTTTTTTTTGCATTGGGTTCACTATAGTTTCCGATTGGCACCATATAAATTTCATTGGTATTGGACCTTTTTTTGTTATGTATGTTCACTTGTTCACACATAACTTCTTTGTTTATCAACCGATTTCAAAGATTCTTTCTGCGTTTGGATCAGTATAGCTTCAAGGAAATCAAGATATCTAAATATTTATTTATTTATTTTTATGTATGTTCAACGAGAACATTTGGATGAACACGTGGACCGATTTCGATGATTCTTTTTTTATTGGAAAGGTGATACCTTAGGGGTGGTCCCATATTAATTTAGTCAAGATCTGATGATATGATTAATGACAAAATAACGGAAATATCCAATTCTTATGAGCAAATAATCGAAATTATAATAAATAAAAACTTTTATGAAAAAATCTTAAAACATTCATTTAAAACCCGCGAACGTCTAGAGAGAATTTCTCTATTTATCAATTGAATTTTATTTTCATTTTCTGATTCATTCGTCCAACGCTTTCTCTTACGAGATGCATGCAAAATATTTACTTAAGAGACTATTAACATCACTAAAAAGAGAAAAATAAAAATAATTTTTATAAAAAAAACGGACTTAAATCAACAAATAAAATAATGATAACTCAAAAATCAAATAAAATGCACTAAAAGTTATAAAATAATTATCTAATTTAGTTACAAATAAACCACGAAATATGAAATCAATTTTTGAAGTCGCTGCCAGACAAACTACAATATAAGCGAGCGTACGCGATGTTGTCTTCATTACACGCCAAACTTACTATAAGTAAGATCCGTCGAGTGCGATTCATAAAATGTATATGTTTGGCACCGACTTCAAAAAGTGATTTCATGTAAAAATTTCGTCGTTTAGATGTAACTAAATTAGATAATTATTTTATACCTTTTAGTGCATTTTATTTGATTTTTGTGTTCTTATTATTTTATTTGTTTCATTTAATTTTTTTTTGAAGTCGGTTTTTTTCCATGTACCTACCCTTCTTTTATAAATCCAGGTAGGTATATATATTTCCATAAACTGTCAAAAAACCCAGTTGTTTTATCTTTCTAGAAATATTAATTCTCAGTAAGTCCTCCCCTTCCCTTTACTTTCCTTCACCATAACTGTTTCCAAAAAATTATTACGTTTAAACATTTTTTTAATTTATATTCAGTTTTCTAACTCCTGACGATAGGCTGACAACCCAAAATACATATATCGAAATCAAAACTCATTTTTGTTTTATTTTATTTTTATGTGAAACCCACCTCGTAATTTTATCTAATTTTTATTATTTTAAAATTCAGATGTTTTTTGTTCTTTATCCTACGTATTATGGTGAAGTGTTGAAATATTGATATGCAGAATAGTATTATTTTCTTTAGATTTTAATGCCATAATTTTATTAATTATTTTCCCAAAATGTTTGTGAGTCTGCGCCGCACAATCCCAAAGATCAATAAATATATCAAAACAAAATTTTGTTTCAATATTAAAAGATGATTAAAATAAGATCACGAAAACTTGTTTTCAACTCTTACGGTATAAGTATAAGCTATTACTTTTACAATAACTATTGCGATTCTTTTTCTTCATTAAGTGCCCTGTCTGGTCTCCCTGACTTTGCCAATATCTCTGGCGAAGACATCCCTACGGAACAGTTCTCCCACGCTTCACATGCCGGTCCATTCCTTAATATTTCTTAACCACGATTACTGTTTTCTCCCGAGTCCACGACGACCCTCAATTTCTCTTTTGAGAATCAATTGAAGCAGTCGATATTAATTTACTACCTCTTAAGCTATGACCAAATTAAGAGATTTTCCAGCCCTTGACAGTGTTGAAGAGTTCCCGCTATTATTGCGATTAATAATTAGTATTTAATGCTTTTTTTAGTCCATAATTAAGTTTTTCAATTTATTTTTAGAAATCTAAAAATAAAAACTTATATAATCGTATAAATATTGCTCCAACAGCCTATAGCCAGTAAATCATAAAAACAAAAACGACATTTTTAGACTCAGGGGAGAAAAACCATTAAATATCTGAAAAATCTTGACATTAATTTTTTTACGAATTCCTACAAAATTTTCATTAATACTCATATCTAGTATATATATACTCTTAAAAATTCAGAATCACGTAACTAAAGGTGGCTACACAGGTAACTGCAAACTTGACAAATATGCATGATCAATCTTTTTGCACAAGTATGCTTTGCGTCTGTAGGATAATTTTGCGAAAGTATTTAACTTGTACAAGTCTCTTGATGCTTGATTGAATTTTAATAGTGCAAACTTGCGCAAGTGAAACGGACCGTGTGTACCTAGGACTTGCCGATTTGCACAAGTAAACGCTATTCTCGTGAGTGAGCTCTAGAAGAATCATCATGTCTAGCGATCTGAAGAAAGTCAACCCAGAATTACTCTAAGAGTTTATTCTTGAATACAAAAATCAACCATGTCTTTGGCGAATTAAATCATCAGAGTATCATGATAGGGCGAAGAGGGATGCAGGTTACGCTCTCTTGTTAAGTAGATACAGATTAATTGATAACAACACCGATAAGGATACAGTTGTTAAAAAGATAAATGCCTTTAGGCAAATTATAGAAAAGAAAAAAGTTTAAGCTTCTCGTAACTCTGGCATTGGTGCAGATGAAATATTTGAGCCTTCGCTGTGGTACTACTACCAGTTTGACTTTTCTTCATTCATTCTGAGATAATTATGCCAATCACGCGGATATATCTTCAACTCACTCAGTAAATTAATGTGGGAATACGTTTTTCTTTTCATAACCACTCTTTACACCACATATCACGTTTCTTCTTTTGCGTTTTTCTTTTGTGGACAAGGCAAAAAGCAGCCACAGCAGCACATCGTCGTCCGAACTCAACATCGTCCAAGAGCAAAGTGGCGCTTGTGCAAACATACTTGTACCTTGTGAAATTTACCGTACTTGTGCAAAAAGATTGATCATGCATACTTGTCAAGTTTGCAGTTACGTGTGTAGCCACCTTTAGTTATTATCTAGACACGTAGATACCAATCCTCCTGACATTTCTTTTGATTCCAATTCCTTGCAGATTTACGAAAAAATATTCTCTCCTGCATCGAACTTGCTTAAAATGATCATATTACCTCTACAGCAGAAGCTGCTACATGTAAGCTTGGGTTTGTATCCAGGCACGAACGCTGATTGATTTTCATTTATCTTCTATTCAAGTTTCAAATTTGCCTTTGCCTCAAAAACCGCTAGCAGTGATATATAATGGTTTCCAATCTTCAAAAGCGGATATACCAATAGGTAACCAATAGGATAACACCATTTTCCAGCTCCCTCGATTTCTCGGCCCATTGTAGAGTCGTGTGCTCCCTTTCCCTTTTTTATAGATTCTCCAATGACGTTTGCTCTAACCTGATGTCACTAATCTCCCCTAAAGCCTCATTTTCGCAAGACACATGATATTCAAACGACCTCTACACTCATTAAGATACACTTCGAACAAGGGCGAAGTCTGGATATGCAATCTAATTTTAAATTTATTATTACTACTGATACCAAGAACAGTATGATTAAATTTGTTCATTTTTACATAAATGAATTTACCAAATAGCATTGGATGTAAATTTTTAGACATTAATTTTGTTACAACATTTGATTCAACTAGTTCAGACAAAGGTGTATTCTCATTTATGCGAGTTTCTTTGCCATCACTGTCAATGTAAAATTTAATTTTTCCCTTTAATTCAACATATATAAAATAAGCTGACGTGTTATGATGTGGCCATCCACTTGACTTTACCATACAACCTGGCCCCTAAAATTATTTATAATCATGTAGGGGGGGTAGTTTTTGAATTTTTATACTTCTGGGGTCCCACTGATTATGTATACAAAATTTGGTTGACTTTGGTAAATTCCCAAGATTTTCATTGTTTGAACCTACACCCCCCCCCCGCCCATTTTGGGTGGTTAGTTTTTGCATTTTTAGACTTCTGGGGGTCCACTGATTATGTATACAAAAATTGATTGAGTTTGCTCAAACGGCCTAGATTTTTAATTTTTAATCCCCCCACCCCCTTAATTTTGGGTCGATATGCACCAAAATCTAATCAGCTCTTAATCTCAATGGACCAAAACTACATGTGAAATTTGGTTTCGATATTCAAACTAGTTTTTGAGCTAGCTCGTCCACAAAAATTTGGTAACGCACAGACTAACGGATAACCAGACAGACAACCAGACAGACTAACTAATAGACATTTTGACAAAAAAATTATTATCCAGAAAAATATAATTTTTTCGATGTTCACTTATTAGAGCTTTTTTGTAGACCGAAACGCCATGGTTTCGCTCAATTTTTTAAATTAAAATAGTTTCAACCCTTTTTGAGATATCCGCAACCTTTTTTCATTCACGATTACAATACTTGACCATACCCTGTATAATAAAATAAAAAGGTCCCTTGTCAGCAATAGCTTATATGGTAGGTTATCATGAGATTTACCAATTAACAACTCCAGTTGTGCTGATGGTTGTAATTCTGGGGAGGATGACCTCCCCCAGAATCCCACATCACTTTTATATCAGTATTAATGTGAAACCTACCAAGTATTTTTTATCCAATAATTTTAAAAAATGTTTCACCAAGTAGCAACACCAAATTTCTTAAAAATCACTATTAATTCATAGTGTAATTGACAAATATAAAGAAATTAAACAAAATGAAATATTAAATTATAATACAAACAAAAAAGGAAGGCAGACAATCTTATCTTATTCGAAGAAGAAGCACTTGAAGAAAGAAACAAAAACACGTCCTCTCTCTATGCCAGCTGGACGCGGACTGATTTTTGAGACATAGAAATTTCATAATATCAAGACCCACATTCACGCCTTGAAATTTCATTAATTTTCAAGAAACGCTAGTCAGGTCTGAATTATAAGTACTGCTTCTTCATAGTGTAACACCTGTTTCCATCAATATCAATAAAAAAGTAAGCAAAAATTTTAGAGTGAATTTACTATTTAAACGAGATAACCTACCAATATAACTTAATTGTTATTTAACGAATACTTACTTACACCTGGTTTAACAACAAAGGAACTTTTTCTTTATTTTTATTTTTTTGTTTTTATTATTTATTACTGCAATTTCAGCCTTATGTTCAATGAAGGGTTCTGATACATAATACATATTCTCAATATTCTTGCAGTATATATTCATTTTAAATCGAATCACATCAAATTATTTTTCAAAGAAAACAAAAAAGCATGCTCTAATGCAATACGAATAAGGACCTTCTGTATTGAATTATTCAACTTTTATAAAAGGGTACATATTATATTGATACATCTCTATATATGTTGAGAAGGAAAAATCTTCCCCTAAAGATAATCTATAATATAAACAGTAAAAGTTGAACTAAGGTGAGTTCCAATATACGTAGTTATAATATAGGGGAAAGTTGGCAAAATCGTACCTGTCACTAAAATCGTACCACATTCAAATTTCGCATAAAATCAATAATTGTTCACGGTTACAATCAACAATTTTTAGAAACTAATCCATATTTATTTCAAATTAATCTAAAATAGTATAAAAAAGTAATATTCAGAAGCTCTGAGAACAAATTGAAAAATTATATTTTAAAAAAACTAAAAAACAAGCTTAAAAGTACAAAATAATGTAATAATCAAAAAGTGTGGGACGCAGAAACATGTACTATTAATTAATAGTGCCCAACGCTTTTTAATTATTACATTATTTTGTACTTTTTAGAAGCGTATTTTTTAGTTTTTTTTTTAAATATAATAATTAATAAATAATAAATAAATAATAAATTTTATTGAACCAATTATTTTACATGCATTAGCGTATACATTTTGAGCTTCGACTTCGGAGATTACATCCCCACCATCGACTGTTCTTGATCTTCTCGTGCTTGCGATAATGTTTTTAGTCCATGTTTGTAGTAAGAGGAAAAATTTACGAAATAAAAAACCTCTTTGCCGTTATTTATAAAAGAAAGGAAAGAATCAGAGGAAAATGATGATGCTATGATGAAAGATGAGCGTTAGGTCCTGTAGAGTTCCAGTATTAGGGGGTTTAGACTAGTTTGGGTCTTTTGTTTGAACCGATTGGTAATGTCGCTTAGGTTATCCAACAATCTCTGCATTCCTAGACCGACTAGGATAATTTCGTTCGATGTTCCGGGAGGGGGTAGTGTAATGATGCGGAGTGTCCTGGATTGCACTCTCTCCAATGCCTCTAGATTTGATCTTGAGGCGTAAGATAACCAGGCAGGTACTGCATATGCCAAAATAGGTTTCACTGAAATGTATTTATTTTTATTACTTTTATATACATTTTATTAAACCAATTATTTTACATGAATTTATGCATACATTGTTTTTGAGCTTCGATTCCGGAGATTACTTCTCCACCATCGACTGTCCTTGATCATCTTTTAGTCCTTGTTTTTAATAAGAGGAAAAAACTAATTAAGTAAAAAACCTCTTTTTCGATAATTATTCCAATTCCATATTCGTTCTTTCCCTCATTCCCTTCATTACTTTTATATAATTTCAATTAATTAATAAACAATTATTTTTATAGAGAAATGTTTGCGGAATTTAACAGAACAAAAATCACATTAATACATAGATAAATATATACATACGTAGACGTGAAGCTAATATAAAGCGTGTAAAAATATATAAGTCTACTATAAAATTTTGATCATATTGTAGTTGCATTGGCTCTTCTAATAACAGATAAATTTTATTAATTTTTACATTAACATAATCCTACTTTTCTTATGTACATGTAACATTTCTTCAATCACGTTAAAATTCACTTTGAAATAAAATATAAAGAAATTTCAACGTATATGCTGGGTACCCGAAATCGTACTGCTGTATAGTTTTAAAAATCATACCCTAGATATGATTACAATTAACTATATACAAACGCCTTAATAATTGAGCCAGGCCACTACAGAGTCGCGAAAATTAACAAAGAGGAGATTAAAGATTAAATAAAAATGAAATTCCAAATTCATATAGATATTAGGTAGTAGCCTGAGTTCAGCGAACAGATATAGGAGCTAAGGCTCTTATGAAAACATCGCACCGGACATTCGAAGATCTCGGGGTGGAGCCCCTGCTGATTCTTTTGTCAATAACAGGGCTTTCCAAACCGCAGGCCGCATGCGGCCCAGCATACCAATGAATGCGGGCGGCATAAAATTATAAATTTTTATATTACTGGAAAAGATATATATATTTTTTTATTTTTTAATCAGAAGAAATCAGAAAATCTCCCCAAAATTTTTCGAAGAATAAAAGGCAGATTTTCAATTTTGAATGTGAAAAAATATATCAAAATTTCAGAAAAAATAATCCCAATTTTAGCATATTTTGAACCACTTTTACTATAGATTTAAATATTTTAACTACAAAAAGAGGAGACTACGACGTCCCGCGGTGGTCGGGTATAAATGGATTGTGTACGGATGGATGGGTCATTAAAGAGGAGAGAGAGACATCCTAACACGATCTGAAAGACAAGAGATCGAGTGTTCCTTACAGCAATGTACCATACACCCACCCACCACACCATCCATTTTATTCAGCATTAACATCCTGCCTTGCTTCCTGTCGAATTAGATAGACGGCAGGGCTGTAATGCAGGTGTTGCATAGCCATGCGATTGGTTATCGAGGTATTAATGGTCACTAAAAACCCTATTACTATAATTTAACTAATTATATTTAATGAAAATTAATACATTTAATTTACTCAAATATCTTGACAATTTATTTGATCGTTAAAATTTAATTTATCTTAAGATTGGAAAAGAATGCGGCCCGACATAAAATTATAAATTTCTTTAAAACTATACTAGATGAAGGAGGAGGTATCAGCCAAAGATGGAATTCATTCTGAAACTTTTGGGTCCAGGCACGTTAAAAATTCGCATGAAGCTAAAAGAAATTTTTATTTTTGACAAGGCTTGGTTCGATCACATATGTGTACCGCATTTTGTGTATAACTCCTAATTGACTGAAGATGGCCAAAAAAATTTAGGCCGAAACGTCTCATTAAAGGTGTTTTATTGAACCCAGTGATTCCATCTTTGGCTGATACCTCCTCCTTCATCTAGTATTATTATTTCTTTAAAACATTGAAATTTTTATATTACTGGAAAAGAGATATTTATATATATATATTTTAATCAGAAGAAATTAGAAAATCTCCCCAAAATTTTTCGAAGAATAAAAGGCAGATTTTCAATTTTGAATGTGAAAAAATATATCAAAATTTCAGAAAAAAATAATAACAATTTTAGCATATTTTGAACCCTTTTACTATAAATTTAAATATTTTAACTACAAAAAGAGGAGACTGCGATGTCCCGCTGTGGTCGGGTATAAATGGATTATGTACGGATGGATGGGTCATTAAAGAGGAGAGAGAGACATCCTAACAAGATCTGAAAGACAAGAGATCGAGTCTTACTTGCAACAATGTATCATACACCCACCAATCACACCATCCATTTTACTCAGCATTAACATCCTGCCTTCCTTCCTGTCGAATTAGATAGACGACAGGGCTGTAATGCAGGTGTTGCATAGCCATGCGATTGGTTATCGAGGTACTAATGGTCACTAAAAACCCTATTCCTATAATTTAACTAATTATATTTAATGAAAATTAATACATTTAATTTACTCAAATATCTTGACAATTTATTTTAACATTAAAATTTAATTTATCTTTAGATTGGAAAAGAATGCGGCCCGACATAAAATTATAAATTTCCTTAAAACATTGAAATTTTTATATTACTGGAAAAGATATATATATTTTAATCAGAAGAAATTAGTAAATCTCCCCAAAATTTTTCGAAGAACAAAAGGCAGATTTTCAATTTTGAATGTGAAAAAATATAAAAATTTCAGAAAAAAATATTCACAATTTTAGCATATTTTGAACCACTTTTACTATAGATTTAAATATTTTAAATACAAATTTTCTGATTGAATGTATGGAACTGCAATCAGACATTGAACTGAAACAAATATTTAAAAATGTCTATTATAATTTTATAAAAATTATCTACCCAGAAACAAATATTCCTCCTGGCTTCTCAATATTTATTTACTTTTTAGAAATATGAATTTTAGAGAATACAATCCATTAAAAGCAAAATTATAAGCTCAACTATCAGGTGTCAAAAATAACGAAGTTTCGAATAATTAAAAATTATTCTACATCTCATATTTCTATTTTTAACCGACTTCAAAAAAGGAGGAGGTTATCAATTCTATTGATTTTTTTTTGTATCTACTCGTATGTTATTTGATTTCTTCGCCAATTGTGAACCGATTTCGATGATTTTCTTTGCATTGAGTTCAGTCTAGTTCCCGATTGGTCCCGTTTTTTTTCATTGGTATTGGACCTTTTTTGTTATGTATGTAAACGCATAACTTCTTTCGATGATTCTTTTTTTGTTGGAAAGGGGATACCTTAGGGGTGATCCCATATTAATTTGGTCAAGTTCTGATATTATGATCAATGACAAAATAACGGAAACCTCCAATTCTTATGAGCAAATAATATAAATTATAATTTTATAAAAAAACAGACTTCAAAAAAATTAAATAAAACAAATAAAATAATAAGAACTCAAAAATAAAATAAAATGCACTAAAAGGTATAAAATAATTATCTTATTTAGTTACAACTAACCGATGAAATTGTTACATAAAATCACTTTTTTAAGTCGGTGCCAAACAAACTATATAAGCGAGCTTACGCGATGTTGTCTTTTTTCCCGAAAAAAAAACCCAATACTATGATATTTTTTATTTTTTGTCTTGGTGGATTCCACATTATCAACTATATTTTTTTATTAACAAATATGTATGGAATTAATAAATTTTATATGCGGTCCGAGGCATTTGTTTTTCCTTCAAATGGGATCCGTGTAAGTCATAAGGTTGGACACCTCTGGTCTATAATAAAAAGACATTTTCTTTGTTCTCTAATTTAATAAGATACAATGTTCAAGATGATCTATTTTTTTTTTTTTTTTTTTTTAATGCAATCGAATGCAAGAAGGAGTGCACCAGTAAAGGTGTAGCCCCTATGGATCTCGAAAGACCCTTGCATTACCGAAGAGAAGGGAAAGTTGATTAAGTGAGAGGGTGTAGACGTAGGTGTCTATGCACCCTGGTTTTGAAGCTTTGAAGATCATAGGTGCTGGGAAAGATAGAGGCTGGGAGAGAGTTCCAGTTCCTTGAAGTCATGGGGATATATGTATTCGCGAATGAAGTGGTCCGGCACTTTTCCAATTTGACCGCAAAAGAGTGTTGGGAGTCGGCAAAACGTGTGCTGCGTGCAAAGTATGCTTTGGGGGAATTATTGATTTTATTTCATCAGAGCACCTGCCGTGATAGTATCTATAGAAAAGGGAAAGGGCAGAGACATCTCTTCGATGAGCCAGCGAGACGAGGGAGTCGGTGAGGGTAGAATCGTCAATTAGCCTGACGGCTCGTTATTTGGTTACATGAGGCATGTACACGTGACACAAAAACCACAAAATGTTATTATTGTCCTCAATGTTAAATAAAATTAGTTTATTATTTATGAGTAGAGACCGGATTTTTTTGCAGTAAAAACTTCCAAAATATGCAGTTAAAAATGCTGAAATATGCAAGTAATATGCAGTATATGTTGAAATATGCAAATATATGCAGCAAAAGATGGCAAAATGAATTTTTTTAAGCACTAAAAAATTAAAATTGAAGACAAAAAGACTATATATTTGAAGGAGTGCTATGAAAGGAATAAAATGATAAAGTAAGATCTAGACACCAAGTGTCAAATATATGGTATACTTTTATTGCGTAAAACATTGGACAAAATTCTCATTACATTTTTAATATATTAAAAAATCTTTAAACTCAAAGAAATATAAGGTGGACTTGAATAAAATATATAATAATGTTTCAAAAATACTGGAGAGGGGGGGGTAGTTTTATTTAACAGACACGATTGTATTGTTAACTTTTAAAGAGTTAGGTGTTGGTTCTAGGTGAAACATTTTAATATAATAATAAAACTTGATCAAGATGCGAGGTAGGTTTCACAAAAAGTGAGTTTTGTGAAACCCACCTCAATCTTGCTCAAGTTTTACGATTGTATTGAAGTGCTTTTATTTTTTATATTAACCATCTTTTTCTTATTGACGTACAAATAATAAACTAATAAAATAATACAAATATTTGAGCGGCTATAATCAGATCCATACACTAATTTACACACAAACACGAACACTCAATGGCGAAAATGGGCTATAGTTACCGAAGGCCATTAAAATAAATAAATAATTAACAAAGGATCTTAAAAAAAATTAAAATTTGATTTTAATTAAGAAAAATTTATGTTTACAAGTATTTTTCTAAATTATCTTCAGGTTATTATGTCTACGGTCACTTAAAATTGTTTTAAATAAGCTCTCCACATCCACAGACTTAATGGAAGCGAATTTAAAGGAACTTAAAACCTCCCACTTTTACTTTGTGGAAAAAAGATTGGAAACTTTTCGTCATTTTCGTGTAGAGGAAAGTATCTAGTCAAAACAAAGCAGAACTGAAAAAAAAAGAAAAATGAATAGGTTGTTTTGTAGCTACGTTTACATCCTTTGTAATCCAACCTCCTACTTCGTAGTCCAATACTACACTTCGTGTCGTTGAGGCCTATTTCATTTATCTTCGAATTTAAATTAGTGTCCTCTTGTTTTATTTCTTCATTTTTTTCATTCTTTCTCCGAAAAATTATTTTTAAAAAATCTGTATTTGGCTCAAAATATAGAATATTTGGCAAAAAATCCTTCAAATATGAAAATTTATGCAATATTACTCAAATATGCAGTATAAAATTCATCACACAGTATCCTAGATGCATGATTCGGATAGATAATTGATCCCCTGTGCCGTATGTGGCGGCAAATAAAATATGCAATTGCATAGGAATCCGGTGTCTATTTATGAGGAACGATTTTGAAAACCAACCTGTACAATTTAGAATACAGGTTGTCAGAATCTTACCTTTGTTTTCCTTTAAAAAAAATGTTTGTAAAATTATAACTATTTTCATAATGAAATTTATGTTGTTCTTAGGTTATTTATATGCTATTCTATAAAATTGTTAAGCTAAATTCTCAAACAGACTTTCAAGAAGTTTATATTATGCCTGATTTGTTAAGTGATACGATTTTGCCAACTTTCCAATATTAACTTGAAAAGCAGCCCTTGAAATTAAATGGTTTATTAAAATGAGGAAGGGTCTCTAACGGTGATAGAAAAAATAAACTGACACGTTCTGATGTGGCCATCCACTTGACTTTACCATACATCCTGGCCCCTCTCTTATGTTTTTTTTTTTTTTTTTTTTGGCTTTTCGGCCTTTCTAGCCATAAGCCATTTACAATACTAATTATTTTATTTTAAATTTGTCTCTACCTCGGGGGTCAGATTTTAGCCGGATGCCTCGAGTCGGATTCGAACTCGGGTCCTCTTGGTTAGCTGGCTGACATGCTACCGCCTAGCCTACCCGACCCCCCCCTTCTCTTATATTTGATATTTAATAAAATTATTTATAATCATGTAGGGGGGATTAGTTTTTGAATTTTTAGACTACTGGGGGCACGATGATTATGTATACAAAATTTGGTTGAATTTGGTTCATAGACCTATATTTTCATTTTTTGGCCCTACAAACCTCCCCCCCCCCATTTAAGGCTGTTAGTTTTTGTATTTTCAGACTTCTTTGGGCTCACGGATTATGTATACAAAATTTGGTTGAGTTTGGTACAATGGTCTAGTTTTTTAATTTTTTGACCCTCCTCCCCATTTTGGGTGGTTAGTTTTTGCATTTTTAGTCTTCTGAGGTCCCAGTGATTATATATACAAAATTTGGTTGAGTTTGGTACAAAGGCCTAGATTTTCATTTTCTGACCCTACGCCCCCCCCCCTTTTGGGCGGTTAGTTTTTGCATTTTTAGACTTCTGGTGGTCGACTGATTATGTATACAAAATTTCGTTGACTTTGCTCAAATGGCCTAGATTTTTAATTTTTAACCCCCTCCACCCCCTTAATTTTGGGTCGATATTCACCAAAATATAATTATTATAGATCCTAATCTCAATGCACCAAAACTACGCGTGAAATTTGGTTTTGATATTCACACTAGTTTTTGAACTAGCTCGTCCACAAAAATTTGGTAACGTACAGACTAACAGAATAACACACTCCCAGAGACAAACAGACTAACAGACATTTTGATAAAACAATTATTATCTCGAAAAATATAATTTTTTCGATGTTCACTTATTAGGGCTTTTTTGTAGACCGAAATACCATGGTTTCGCCAAATTTTTATTAGGTCGTTTCAAAAGTTTTGTCCGTTTTAATGTCATGTGTATTTGTAGCTCTATATCTCAATAAATATTTATTCTACTGTGTCGTGGTATATACTGATCGATAGAGAATTTTGTACTCTATACAGTCATGCTGTTCATTTTGACCAAATTTTAATTTTTTGCTTCTTTTCAGTTTATTACTATATGATGTCGTTAAGCGATTTTCGGCCAATTTTTCTCTACGAATTCAAATTGAACCAAAGCGCTGCCGAAACAGCCCGAAAAATTAACCAGGCATTTGGCAATGATAGTGTTAATGAATGCACTGTTCGACGTTGGTTTGCGAAATTTCGTTCCGGAGATTTTAGCCTCGAAGATGAGCCCCAAAGTGGTCGACCTAGAGTAATCCAGGACGAGGATTTGAGGACCCTGGTGGAGACTGACCCATCACAAACGGTTCGTGGGATGGCGGAAGAACTGGGCGTCAGCTTCCATGCGGTTTTTGATGGTTTAAAACGTATTTGAAAGGTAAAAAAGCTCGAAAAGTGGTTGGACGCCGATGAGCCACCCAGGCACTTCCCAAAGGCGAAACCCCACCAAAAAAAGATCATGGTTACTGTATGGTGGTCAGCGGCAGGTGTGATTCACTATAACTTTCTGCAACCGGCCAAACCATCACAGGAGAGTCCTATTGTGAGGAAATCGACGAAATGTACCGAAAAGTGCGTAGGCAGCATCCGACACTGATCAACAGAAGAGGTCCGACCCTATCCACGACAACGCCCGTCCGCACGTTTCTAAATCACCGATCGAAAATTAAACGAATTGAGCGTCGAAGTTCTGCTTCACCCACCATACTCCCCAGACCACTCGCCAACCGACTACCATCTTTTCAAGCACTTCGATAACTTTCTCACCGGTAGAGCCTTCGCCAATCAGGACCAGGCAAAAACGCCCTTCGTCGACTTCATCGAATTCCGAGCACTCAATTTTTATGCCGACGGAATTAATAGACTTGTGTTACGTTGGCAATAGTGCACTGATTCAAATGGCCCTTATTTCGATTAAATTGAATAAGTATTCACTGAGATATTACAGTTTAAATGGGACTCATAAAAACGGACAAAACCTTTGAAACAACCTAATAATGTAGTAAAAATAGTTTCAGCTATTTTTGAAATATTTCGAAAAAAAGAAGCATAAAAACACTTTATTCATGCACGATTACAGTACTTGACCATACCCTGTTTAGTATAAAAAAGCAGAGGAATAAAGTTGTAATTTAATGATCAAAATATTTCGATTGTGTACCATATATCTAATTTAACCTCAAGAAATGTTAGTTGTCGATAAACAAGGAGGGTTGATTGAATGGAGGAGTGAAAATATTCTTCGATCTATTTATTTAATGAATTAAAAAAAACAAAGGACCTTTTCATTTGGACATTTATTAGTATGACCTAACGACATCAATTTAATTTCCTATAAAAAGAAGATTCGATCCATTTTCATATTCGGCCCTTTATTTGCGAGAAGTGTTTGACTTGAGCGAGTTGGTTGGCATCGGCGTCACGTCAGTGGCTGCTTTGTGATAGCTACACCAAGCCAAATAAACGTCTCCGATTTGAGCCTCTTTCAATTCCTCAGCTGTGTTCTAAAGGAGCCATTTCAAAGGGTTCACCCTAAAGGCAAATATGAATTCTTCTATTTATTGTATAACAATAAAGACAGTCTAAAACAGATGATTGACGGTAATTAATTATTGGCTTTATCCGCCCTTGATTTTGCTTTTACCTATCAAATTAACTTTCAAATTAGAATGCATCATCTGCTATTGAAATATCAATGAAATTTAATAAAATAATTTCCAATATTTGCTTTAGAATTTCTATCTCGAGATGAGATTTTTTTATGATATTTTTTTACAAGATTACTACTTTATAAAGTGTGAACACGATAATAATAAAGCTTAAGTTTAATAATATTTCATTTTTACACGCTTTATATTGGCTTCACCTGTATGTATGTATTTATCTATGTATCAACGAGCTGCTCCAGGCGTGCCTTCGGCACGCCCTCTACAGCTCCGCCCTCCGGACAGGTGGCCCTGGCGGGCAGCGTCTCGGCATTTGATTATTAGGTTTGTAATATATATTTGTAATATTTTGCCCTCTCTTTCGCCCCCACGCACTCATTTTGGCTATTGATTTTTACAGCATACATGTTATATAGTCTTAAAAACTAACATAAAATTTGATTTATATCGGAGAGAGTATTAATTTTTTGCCCCCACTCACATTTTGGGAGGTTGAAATTATTTTTTAGATATTTGCAAATAAATAACTCGCAGTTTTCTAAAGAGCAAATGTACTAAAAAGCTAAAAATGTCTATAATTCCCCCCCCCCCTCTCGCCCCCATACAGTCAATTTTGATAGTTGATTTTTACAGGAATAGTTTCTTAAAGTAATAAAGAATAACTCTACAAAATTTGATCAAGATAGGAGAGAGTTTTAATTTTTGCCCCCACTCACATTTTGGATAGTTGGGAGTCGAATTTCAAAAAAATACTAAAATTACTTTTTAGATATTTGTATTTAGAATTTTATTAAGTAAAATTCAAGTAGATATCTTATCGTTCTTAATTGAAAATACATAATTAGTGTAAACACATTGCAAAGATATTCTGACCCTTTTGACCCCTTTAGGGGTCGAATTTCAAAAAATCTTGAAACTGGTTTTTAGATATTTTAATTTAGTATTTTTATAAGTAAAAAGTAAGTAGATATTTTATCGTCCTTAAGAGATATTGCATAATCAGTGAAAGCACACTTCGCCCCCTTTGACCCGCTTAGGGGTCGAATTTCAAAAAATCCTTTCTTAGCGAGCCCTTATGTCATAGAGGTAATATTCTCTCCAAATTTCATGTTTCTATGTCCAGTGGTTCTGGCTGTTTTGATGATGAGTGAGTGAGTGAGTGAGTGAATGAGTGTATCGGGCAAAGAATTTTATATAATATAGATGTGACTTTTGTTCTGTTAAATTCCACAAACATTTCTCTATGAAAATAATTGTTTACTTACTCCAGTGATTTTCAACCTGGGTCCGCGGAACCCCAGGGTTCCACAAAGAGACGTTTGGGGTTCCCGCGCCTAGAGGTCAATAAAAAAAAATTGAAAAACAAAAATAGTAGTTAATAGTATCACCCCTCAAAAAATTTACTAAAAAAATACTAAATTTAGAGTGTAAGTATTACTTTATAGTCAAATAAAACCATTGATACTTAAGAATGCGATGAACATCAGTATTATTGTCTCAGTGATATTTTATAGCTCTAAAGTTCCTTAATTTTCTTATAATATAACATTAGTAACAAAATGAAAACATAATTAAAATTGTTTTATTATTATTTTGTTATTAATGACGTTTGAAATAATATTTCTTTTCAAATAGATGAGAACATTCATTTGTTATTTATGAGTATACATTGAATATGTAAAAAAAAACCTGTCTGTGTGCGTATACATTGAATATGTAAAAAAACCTGTCCGATCCGCCTTAGGGCCGGTTGTATCTCGCAAAGTAAATGCTTTTACCACTAACACAGGGTAGATGGTAAATGGAGGGATTGGGATGGCCAATCAGATGCCAGGCAGATCAGTGACAGTGACAGTGCCTGGCATCTGATTGGCCATTCCAGTCCCTCCATTTACCATCGACCCTGTGTTAGTGGTAAAAAGCATTTACTTTGCGACATACAACCGACCCTTAGAGTGTAGGTAAACCTGCTAACTCACAACAAAGAAATTTTACAGGGCAGAGAAAAAACAAACAAAATTTAATATTATTGTTATGGAAAGAAACTATTTTTCACATTTTTTTCTACAACTTACGATCGTAATTTTAAGTAGCAGTTTTATTTACTTGGACGATGCTGCATCTCTTTTTCTTTCTAACGGAATATTAATATGTCATATATGATAAAAAATGGATTTAGAGGGTTTACACTCTAAGGCGACGATATGGGTATCCCAATGACATTACCAAAAAAATTTAATAATAATATTATTCATGAAAATAAAAATGTTAGATATTGTAATTTAAAATGCACGGTTTTTTGTACTCAATTTCCCCAAAATCTAGCAAATTTTTAAAATGTGGCAACACCGTCATCGGCGGCAGTATGTTACATATAGTATTTTTGGAAGCTATAAAAATAGCGTGATGTTGATATTTTGACGAAAAATTTAATATAACATATTTTTGTCCTCAGAAATAAATATAAGTGCTCTAGGGTTCCTCGCTCTACAAAAGGTTGAGAAACACTGCTCTACTCAATTTACATGAAATTATATAAAAATAAAACCATTTCATTCTGTTAAATTCCGCAAACTTTTCAATATAAAAATAATTAAGACTAAAAAGTAAAAAAATAAATTATAATTAAAAAAAACTAAAAAACACTATTTTGTTAGTAATTCTTTAAAAAGTATAAAATAATGTAATAAAATAATAAACATAAAGTCAAAAATCGTGGGGCGCAGGGCCATGCCTACATGTAGTTTTAATTAATTTCGACAAAGTGCCCCACGCTTTTTGACTTTATGTTTATTATTTAGGTTTTATGGGTTTTATGGTATTTATTACATTATTTTGTACTTTTTAGAGAATTACTGACAAAAGGGTGTTTTTTAGTTTTTTAAAATTATAATTTGGGATATTTATTTTACGAATTGCATGGAAAAAAAAGTTAAAACTTTTTCAATATTCGGTATGCTCTCGCAAATATTTAATGGGGCGGCTTAACATGAAAACGTTTAAACACCGGATAAAACCACCACATTTTTTGTAGTTATGTACTATTTAGAAAGTTAGCTTGCAATTTTTGATAAGAACCAACTCCTTCCAGATATTTAGCATTTTCCAGACTTAACATGAAACGATTCAAGTCCTGTCTGGAAAATGCTGAATATCTACAAATCAAAGAGATTAATAAAAAAGTGGTCTAAGTAAAAGTTCAAGTCAACAAAATTTCCTAGAGAATGAGACACGAATCAAGTTTCTAGAATTAGTGGTTTTCATTTTATGAAGGAAAAACTGCAAAAAGTTTTTCAAAACATCAACCTCATTGAGGCACGGGTTGTCTTTATCAAATTACGATGAAACTTTGCCAATCTCATTTTTTAGCCAATTGGCAACTATTTCCAGACCTAAAAAATTCGAAAACTTGATTTCTTGGGACCACCCTAATACCTATATTTCAACATGGCTTCTATAAAATGTGTGCTTGGATTGAAATACCGAGAAAGCCAACGGAGGAGTTGGTTCCTAGCAAATATTGTAAGCTAAGTACCTAGCTAGTACCTGGTAAAAATTTGATGCTTCAGAGGGTTCACAAAGT
Source organism: Forficula auricularia (assembly GCA_024734495.1). Taxonomy (NCBI): domain Eukaryota; kingdom Metazoa; phylum Arthropoda; class Insecta; order Dermaptera; family Forficulidae; genus Forficula; species Forficula auricularia. The sequence goes on from JALMQS010000228.1 coordinate 3,917,097, forward strand.
AATTGTTTTAGGGATATTTAAACGAAAATATAGATTTTAAACTCTATAAAATATACTATTTAAAATGAGTTTAGTTTTTTGAAAATTAATATTTTATTTTCTCTAGAAATTTTCAATCAAGTTGATAAGGGTCCCCCTTTGTATCAACTATCCTTCAAACAGAAGGTTCACAAAGTAATTTTTTTGAGACATTCAAACGAAAATATAGATTTTAAACTCTCTAATAAATATACTATTTAAAATGAGTTTAGTTTTTTGAAAATTAATATTTTATTTTCCCTCTTTTTGAGGAGTAGTTGATACAAAGAGGGGACCCTTATCAACTTGATTGAAATCTTCTAGAGAAAATAATAAATTAATTTTCAAAAAACTAAAATCATTTTATATAGTATATTTTATAGAGAGCTTAAAATCTATATTTTTCGTTTGAATATCTCAAAATAAATTACTTTTTGAACCATATCTTCGAAGTGTAGTTGAAACAAAGGCGTCACTTGATTGAAAATTTCTAGGGAAAATAAAATATTAATTTTCAAAAAACTAAAATAATTTTAAATATTATATTTTATAGAGAGTTTAAAATCCATATTTTCTTTTGAATATCTCGAATAAAATTACTTTGTGAACCCTCTGTTTGAGGAGTAGTTGATACAAAGAGGGGACCCTTATCAACTTGATTGAAATCTTCTAGAGAAAATAATAAATTAATTTTCAAAAAACTAAAATCATTTTATATAGTATATTTTATAGAGAGCTTAAAATCTATATTTTCGTTTGAATATCTCAAAATAAATTACTTTTTGAACCATATCTTCGAAGTGTAGTTGAAACAAAGGCGTCACTTGATTGAAAATTTCTAGGGAAAATAAAATATTAATTTTCAAAAAACTAAAATAATTTTAAATATTATATTTTATAGAGAGTTTAAAATCCATATTTTCTTTTGAATATCTCGAATAAAATTACTTTGTGAACCCTCTGTTTGAGGAGTAGTTGATACAAAGAGGGGACCCTTATCAACTTGATTGAAAATTTCTAGGGAAAATAAAATATTAATTTACAAAAAACTAAATTATTTGCCCGGAAAACCAAGAGAGATAGAAAGATTATTGCTTTGAGGTTTAAGTTCATGGTCATATCTCGATGAGGATCATGAAATTTAAAAAAAAATATAATACTTAAAATAAACTTTCTAAATGAAACAAAATTTAAATAAAACTATATGAAATTCAAAACATAAACAAAAATTGAAAATGCAAAATAATTAAATATTAAAAAAGTATACATTACGTCTTAATTTATAGCGCTTGAATGGCCTGTAGGTGTGCATGGAAATTTCGCGTAAATGAATTCAGTGATGTAATTGATCTTAATTCTGGCGACAATCCATTCTTGGACTGGAGATTGTAAATCATTGGCGAATGAACTAGTTCAGCCCTTTTTCGCATTATCGTGAAGGGATATCGAGAGTCGGTAAATATTATTATAGACGCAAATAAACTATTGGGAAAACTGTTGATTTGAATTCATAGGGTAACTTGATAATATCTTAGTGAATACGCCGAGACACTTCTAGGCTGGGACACTAACTCAATAAAGTCAAAAGGGTCTGGTGCTTTATTATTCTGATAGCACGTTTCTGAATTGTATCTAAGGGTATCAAAAGAATGCTCGAATTCATGATTGAATTTCGATGAGCATCATGAAATTTTACAAAAAATATTTTACTTAAAGAAATTGCTTATCTCTTTCCACTACATATGCTAGTCATATTCGAGATAGTAACAGATTTGGGCATTATAGAGTTTGAGAATTTGCGAGCGAAAAACACTTTTTTGCGATAGATTTTATACAAGAGGAAATATGCTCATTCTAAATATTTTTAAAATTATGTATACTAGTGAAGAGGTTCTCAATCTTTTCCGAGTCGCGGCGCTTTTTTTCAATTAAAATTTTTCCATGGTGCCCTATTTAGTAATATTTGTTTGGCCACGCAGGAGGGGGCCTCCTCTTACAATAGATAAGAATTATTGCAAAATTTGGTCTCAAATTGGTGGTGGTTTACATCTCTCTCTCTCTCGCTTTTAAGGCAAGGTATTTCGATCTATTAATGAGTCAGCAGAGGGCTGGTTGATGGGTGGAGTGAGGCTGAGTTGTTGTATTTTAAATTTATTTTGTTCATGCAGATCATTTTGTGATATATATATTTTTTTTGTATTTCGATTTCATTTTGTCAATTAATTTTAATAATTTTTTCCTTTTATTTTTTTTAATGTTAATTGTTATTATTTTTGTACTCTCTGGGTTGAATTTTGTAAGCAGATTTTTAATGTATTATAATTTGTATCTATTATGCTCCAGGAGAATATCATTCTCAGAGCAAAATAAAATCTATCTATCTCGCTCTCTCATCCTCCTTATTTACAGTAGACGCATGTTAACTTTATACATATTGTCAAAATTAATAAAAACAACAAAAAACTAAAAATATTTACAAAAATAAAAAGAATGAACACAAAAATATGATGAAACGAAAAAAATGAATACAAACCAAAAATATGTACAAAAACAAGAGTCAAATAAGAACAAAAAGTCAAAAAATTAAAAATACAAAATAAAATAAAAACTTAAAATATGTACATGAATAAAATAAACTGCAACGGATCGTTGCTAAACTTTATCCAAATTCATTTGAAATATTAATATGTTTATTCCTTTATTATTAATCAGATATCACTTGCTATTTGCAGTTCATGTTGACTTTAAGTCAAAAATAATGATCGATTCTCATTTAATAGTCAAGGAATAACCATTCTACATTGAATTTTGACGTTTCGGTTATTATTGGTAACCATTGCATGAAGGCATGGAGGAATCGAGTTAAAATCAAAAATAGTGATCGATTCTCATCTAATACTTGAGGAATAACAATTCTACATTAGGGTTTTTGACGTTTAGATTATTATTGGTAACCATTGCTGAAGACATGGAGGAAACGGCTTGAAAATCAAAAATAACGATCGATTCTTTTCTAATACTAGCGGAATAACCTTATTGCATTCCATTTTTGATGTTTTGACTATTAATGGCAACCTCTACTGATAACGTGGAAGAATCGACTTAAAATCAAAAAGACTAAATTCTTTCTGGCAAACAACTCAAGCTTGAGTTGTTTAAGTACTTAAGTACTTTAAAATATACTTACTAAAAACTTTATTTAACCTTTTTGTTGTCCCCAAGGTACTTAATTAGGATTTTAAATTTCATCAAAATTGGTTAAGTCATTTTCAAGATATTTAGAAAAAACTAAAAAAAGTACTGAAATAAAGTACTAATGTTTGTGGGCCGATATGTACCAAAAACTAATCAGCGCTTCATTTTGTTAAACTAATCGTAGGTTTTCAATTTCATTTCAATCGGTGCAAAGGTGTGGAAAAATCGTGGACGAAAAAAACGATAACATACATCCATCCATCCATCCCCACTCACTTCCAAAAAAATGGCACTTTTTGGCCTCTCGACGAGATCCCTGGTAATTTTTTGGCAAAATCGTCACGTGCTAAAATTCAACCTAATTGAATACTACAATTTGTGACCTTAATTGAGTCCATGGGTTCCGTAGTCTTTACCTGAGGACCCTTTGAAGTCCCGCTTTGGCTCGAGAGCATTGGATAAAGTAAAAAACTAAAAAATATGTACAAGTTAAAATTTCTTAGAGCGGGTCATTGAGTGACTTCGGATAAATTCTAGGTCACTTCATTATTATTATTTTTGTTTTATATACAATTAAGATTGGTTATGAAGGTTAAGTAAAAGTAGATACATAATATGTGTATAAAAAAATATTGTATTTGGTCTCTCTAAATACTCTTGTATTGGAAACGATAAAAATATCTTAGGAATTAATACAATAGTTAATTTTTCTATGAAAATCAAAAATTCAGACCATATTCATTTCAAATTTTTTCACAAGTGTCAAAGTTACATTTTTTTCTCTTTAAATGTTAATAAATACTCTATTTAGTCTCACTAAATACTCTTAAATTAGAATCGATAAAAATATATTGGAAATTAATAGTTTATTTTTCTATTAAAATCAAAAATTCAGACCACAGGGGGACCCTTTGTAGTCATTTCAGGTTTTTTGGAGGGTGTCAAAGTTAAATTTTTTTTTGGTTTTTGTATGTCTAATCGTAAGTAAGAGATAAAAATAAATAATAAATAAATTTCTAGCTTTTCACTTTATTTTTTATCTAGGGAGGCCAAATGTTGTGCTTCAATTAATTATGAAGCTTCGCGGCACCTGTGAAGAGGCGCGGCGCACAATTTGGGAACCTCTGTACTAGTGTATTAATTATTTGAATCTTGTTTTGTTCGCCATTCCCCTCCTCTTTACTTTAAGCGAAAATTTGAGCCATCTCATGAAAAATTTCAGTTTTTAAGCTTTAATATTTGAAAAAATTTCTCATTTCCGGTTATCACTAGAAAATAAATTTGTTGATAAGTGATGAGGCAAAATAACAAATGCACACACAAAAGCTTATCATTTCTTTGAATTTATATCAATAAGAAGTATTTCCTTACTGATCTTATAAATGTATTGATCTTACTTTTTAATATTATTAAATTTTTTAGATATTTTCGTTAGGTTATTGCTCTAAAAGTTGTCGTTATACTTATACTAATACTACCTAAGATAAATTTACTTAATAATATTGCGTCATTAGATAAACAGCTCATCTTTAAAGAACTCCTCTTATGAATTGTTCCAACAAGTGTATAACCTTGTTATTTTAATTTTAATATTCGATATATCTATATACTATGATCGATACATCAATATTTTTTTCTAATTTACTAAAACCTTTACTATATTACCAAAGCAAACAATATAATTGGCAGATTAATTTTTTTTAGAAACAATAGACTCCTTAATATTTTCCTGGCTATTTACTTATCTAGTTTATTATTTTAAGTATTCATCGAGAGCCAATGAATGAATGTATATTAAATTGAGTTTACTTTATGAATCTAAGTAGTTTAACAAATACATTTCCTTTTTAAATCGAATTTAGTTGGAAAAGTTATTTGAACGTTCGTTTCATTTATGACCTTTAAAAACAAAGATTATTTATCTTTGTAGAGATTTAAACTGCTGCCTGTTTTAAATTTTAACACTAATTATAAATTACAGTTTGTTTTGAATATTTATTTATTTTAAGTAACAAATAACTTCTATGTCATTATAAGGATGTTCTGAAGTTTAAATTCGGAAGTTGCTGCATCAATGGCTGGACGGATGGGCGGCTTTGTCTGGCTTGCCTCTACAAGTATTAAATGATTATAACTTCTAGAAACATTGAATTTCGTTTATATGCTTACAGTCAGTAAGTTTGATAAACAACTGATCCTAGAAACTATTATATTTGTACCATTTTGACAAGAAACGACCGTAAGATGCTTAACGATGAACTATGTTTTTGTTTCACGATCTGGATTTAACAGTAATTGGATAAATTAATAAATAGTGTATTTTTATCGATTCTAATTCATATAATAAATTATAACCATAATTTCTTTAAAAATAAAAAACATCATCATATTGGAAACTTTTAATTTTAATAAATATGAATGCAGGAAGTGCTGTGTGGTGCGTGTCCGCGCCCCCCACCAAGTCGATGGGGTCCCAACAACGTTGCGTGTGTGCAGGGCGTTGTTTTTGCCCTGATGGAAAGCCGGGCTGGGCGCCCAAGCGGGGGAGGGGCTGCTAGTTGGCGGTTGGCCCCTCCAGATCCGAATGCTCGAATCCGGATTCGATGCTCAGTCGAAATCGAGTCGCTTAACTTATAGCATGGCTGGAAACATTGCAGTCATGCAAAAGCGTCGCAACTGATCCGGCCGAGTCATCTAGCGGCCGTGTTCTCAAGGCTCGTCGCCAGAGTGGACAGCGGGCCGCTACACCACACCCTTTCTTTCTTGGGCAGGGTCAAGAACTCCTTATTTAGCAATCACGTCGGGGTCACCAGTACATGTTATGGCGCTCGTGAGTGCCGAGTGCTTTGTGGCGCTTTGTAGCCGCGCCCCCCACCAAGTCGGTGGGGTCCCAACAATCTGATGTGTGCTGGGGGATGTTCATCCCCGATGGGAAGCCGGGGCCGGCGCCAATCCGCTTTGTTAGCGGGGGAGGAGCTACTAGTTGGCGGTTGGCCCCCTCCAGATCCGAATGCTCGATCATTCGAAGCGATGATTCGATGTTCAGCCGAGATCGAGTTGCTTCGACTTAAAGGCATGACTGATATATTATTAGTCATGCAAAAAGTGTCGCACGATTCTGACTTGAGTCATCTAGCGGCCGTGTCTAAAGGCGTCGCCAAAGCAACAGCGGGCCGTCTACACTGCATTTTCTAGACTCATATTTATGATCCGTTCTTATTGGTCTTGTTTGAATCAAGTTGTTAAATTGAGCTGGATATATGTTTTGAGTTTACAAAGTCAGCCATCTTTGTTTGACCCTTAACTGCTGTTCTCCGGTCAATTTGACCATTGTACTATTTGAAATTTTAATAACTCGGTTAATTTTCTAGTTGAGTATTCATCCGTCTGTGTATTTTCTTACATTCTGAATGTCAGATGACTGATATACGCGCAGTTGTGTGGTCGTGTTATTTGTCAAGATATTCATCAATTCCGTTTCCTACCGGTGAATTTGACCGGACGCAGTAAGTACGTTATACATTTTTATTTTGTAATTATTTTGTTATTTTATTTTATTTTAGGTTGTTTTATTATGGAATCACGCCCCAGTAAATATAACCGACAAAGACTACGAAGAGACGGTTATGAAATGGCTTGAAGAGGTTGACGATGACACTTTACCGGATAATGACGAATTACCAAATGACATAGAATCTGACTGTGAAATTGTCATAGAAAGTGAGCATGACTCTGATTCGATTGAAGAAGACAGATAAAGTGATACCAAAGACATTGGATGAGAGAATGAAAATTAGCATAGCGACGAAGCCAGCGAAACTAGCAATGAAAATGTAAGTGCGGCCGACATGAAACAATATTTTGGAAAAAATAAATTTTCTTGGACAGCTGAACCAAGTAAGGCGAAAAGGAAAACACAAAAACGCAACATAATATCTCAGTTCCCTGGTTTACGGGGACCTGCTATACTAGAAAGTGAAACTCCAGAAGAAATGTAAAATTTACTTATGGACAACAATATTTTATCTGAAAATTTGTTTTAGACTAATCTATTGATGTAATTAGTGAATCGTATCTCCATTTAATGAAGATAATATAAATAAAACAGGATTTAAGCGTGCCGGTCAATTTGACCGGTGAACAGTGTGCACGTACTTAAAATGGTTTCACAACAGTAACGGGTTAAGTCAAACCGACCCAATACTTTATCTGCTTCGCATTGGATAAAGTAAAAAATGGAGAAATGGCTTGCGCCTTTTTTGGAGTATAGACATACCCTTAACTAATCTTAATTCAGTTGCCTAAATTGCAGGGCCTCCTATGGCTATTGAATGACCTGACTGATGCTGTTACTGGCAAACAGCGAGCGTGCCGCGACAGGTTTGAACATCATTGTGTCTGGCTATGCTACCTTCGCCCTCTGCTCTCTAGGCGCCAATCAGTATTTCACACGACGGCGCAAAAAGGACTTACCGCATTCCTGAACCTCAAGTCGAAAAATGTAATCTATTCATTATATTTAATTTAAATTTGGCAAAAAATTCGTATTAATTAACTTTATCAGTGTGCCATGTTTAAGCTTTCTAGCTGAATCATCAAAATTTATAGCTATAGTATCGAATGTGGAAAAGCTTTTTACTTTTTCCTTTAATTTTTTATATACACATTTCTATAGGTATTATTAAAATTTGTAAATCTTTCGGAACCTTTTAACACTTTATATTGTTTTTAAATTAAAAAACCATTATGTATTTTTATACTTCTTTATTTTTAAGCAATGCTGAGCCTCTGCTGTTATTTGTCTTTTTTTTACCCTAGGTCATTGATTATTTTTACACGTATTAAGGTGGGTCCCGGGAAAAATCATTTTCTATAGAATTTCTTGAAATTTTGTATATTTTCTCAAAAATTATGAGACGAAAGAAACGCGGACAAAATTCTCCCCCCCCCCTCCCTCCCTCTATGGTGGCGTCCGGGATGCTTGCCGACTTTGTCCAACACTGGTCCAGTCATAATTATTATTTTTTTTTTTTTTTTTTTTAATGCAATCGAATGCAAGAACCCACCAGTGAAGATGCAGCTCCTATGTATCTCAAAAGACCCTTGCATTACCGAAGAGAATGGAAAGTTGATTAAGTGAAAGGGTGGAGACGTATGTGTTTATGCACTCGGGTCTTAAGGATTATAAGTGCTGGGAAAGATGGAGGCTGGGAGTTCCAGTTCCTTGAAGTCATGGGGATATACTTATTGGCGAATGAAGTGGTCCGGCACTTTTCTAATTTGACCGCGAAAGAGTGTTTGAAGTCGGCAAAACGCGTGCTACGCGCAAAGCATGCTTTAGGGGGGGATTATTGATTTTATCTCATCAGAGCACCTGCATTTCTAACATATAAGTATACAGATACAGTGAAACCCCTCAAATCCGAACGCAAAAAATAGAAACTTATTTATTTAGTCATAAATCAATTTTGTATATATATTCTACATTATAACCTTATTTTACATAATTAGTTGAAAAATTAACAAAGAAGTACAGTTAGCATACCTAACAAAGTGTAAATGTGTCTACATACTTATGTCATCCAGGATTGATAAACGGTAAAAGTTGATTATTGAAATTCTTTAGGTTAATCACTTTGCAAAAACAATGAAATAATAATAGAAACACACAAAATATCACTTAATATTTCACTTGATATCAGTTATCTTCAATCTTTCGGCTAATCCGAACAAATGGAAATTCAAACAGGCTATAGTCCCAATTAGTTCGGATTTGAGTGGTTTCACTGTATTTACTAAAAATAATATTTTGTCTCGGAAGATAAAGATCTGTAAAAATCTCGATTTCGGAAGTTTTCTCGAGATTTCCATTACTACATACTCTGTTGCTGATATTTTTATTGTATAATAATGGAAATAAAAAATTAATGGTTTGATATTATTAATTTCCATAAGCCAGAAATATGTATACCTATGTATTAATGGATCTTTTAGTGGATAAAATAAGGTCAAATTTGTTATTATTTCTAAACCTTGACAATAAACTCTATATATAAAAGCAGATATATTCCAAACATTTCACCCTTTGTTTTATAATGCTTTGATAAGTCAACTAAAATAAAAAAAATTCAAATGTCTGAAAATATTTTTATTCTTGTTATGTCGTGTTATTTGCTTTGTATATGTAATAGATAACAAGGAATGCGTTATATACATGTCGGAGTGTTTGTGAAGTGTTTATGGGGTGTACTTTAAACAAAAATCTATTTCGAGTTGGTCTATTTATTTAATTAGAAAGCAAGGCTTTTGCCACTCTTTTCGCAAAGCCTCTCCCTATACTTCAAACGAAGAGTTCTTTTTGAAAATGGCTATTATCAGCCCATTCAAATAGTAATTGATTTAATTATCAAACCAAATTAGAGAAGAAAGTGACAAAGTAGTCATTGATGATAAGCAATATTGACGTATATCCGGAATGTTTTAAAATCTAACAGTCTTTTCAAGAGTAAAAGTTGATAACTAATTAAGTATTCTAATTCAAATTACTAAAATAACAAAAAGCTTGCATTGTTTTTAAGATTTACAATAATTAATGTTCCTCAATAATAAACAAAATATTCACTAAGGGCAGATGAAAGTATAATAATTACGGATGAGGAATTCAATTCGTTTTCTTTCATTCTTCCAAAACACATTCCTTTAAAAGGGTGGCGTTTTTTTACTTTTTTACTTTACCATATAGGGTATGGACAAGTATTGTAATCGTTATTGTAAAAAGTGTTTTTTTTGCTTCGTTTTTTCGAAATATCTCAAAAACGGCTGAAACTATTTTGATTAAAGAAATTGGGCGAAGCCATTGCGTTTTGGTCTACAAAAAATCCCTTATAAGTGAACATCGGAAAAATTATATTTTTCGAGTGAATAATTGTTTTGTCAAAATGTCTGTTAGTCTGTGCGTTACCAATTTTTTGTGGACGAGCTAGTTCAAAAAATAGTGTGAATATCAAAACCAAATTTTACATGTAGTTTTTGTCCATTGAGATTAAGAGCTGATTAGATTTTGGTGTATATTGACCCAAAATTAAGGGGGTGGAGGGGGGGGGGTCAAAAGATTAAAATCTATGTCCATGAACCAAATTCAACCAAATTTTGTATACATAATCAGTAGGCCACCAGTAATCTAAAAATGCAAAAACTAACCGCCCAAAATGGGGAGGGGGCAAAAATATGAAAATCTAGCCACTTGTACCAAAGTCAACCGAATGTTGTATACATAATCAGTGGACCCCCAGTAATCTAAAATGCAAAAACTAACCCCCCCCCCTCTAAATGATTATAAATAATTTTATTAAATATTAAACATAAGAGAGGCTGCAGGTTGTATGGTAAGCGGATGGCCACATCAGAACGTGCCAATTTATTTACTTTTTACTTTACCATATAGGGTAGAGTCAAGTATTGTAATCGTGCATGGAAAGAGTGATTTTTTTTGCTTCGTTTTTCGAAATATCTCAAAAACAGCTGAAACTATTTTGATTAAAAAAATTGGGCAAAGCCATGGTGTTTTTGTCTACAAAAAAGCCTTAATAAGTGAACATCGGAAAAATTATATTTTTCAAGATAATAAATGTTTTATCAAAATGTCTGTGAGTACGTTAGTATGCTCGAGCGTGTGTGCGTTACCAAAAGCATTTCCAGGTGAATTCATTCATGGCTGAATTAATTTCCATTTCAGATGTTCATTTGTATCTTGAATTATTTTATCATATTAAAAGATAATAAATACCTACCATAAGTAAAGAAAAAAGATCAACCCTTTGTTTTTAAAGTGAAAACTTATTTAAACGAGGTAACAATAAAATTTTATGAAACGATGTGAAAAAGAGAGCAGGCAAAGAGTTAAAAAGAGAGAGAAAAATAGTGTGAAATCGATTTTATATTTATTATTTTATTATCCCTCCAGCAGTAGTCAGGAATTTTTTATTTCTTCCATGTCCTCAGCAATGGGGATTGATTCAATCAAAAATTAATAACAAAACAGTTTCTTTGGTTACTTATAAAAAGTTATCTCAAACTTGAGATTACTTCTATACTAAAGCTAACGTTTCTCAGGGATCGGTCATCTTCCCTAGATGCTTTCTTATCTAGAACAACAACCTTCTAAATTTGCCCTCTAATCATATTTATTCATTGTTACACAGATGTTAACACCCACCATATTATTATATTATAGCGCCCCTGAATTGCATAAAAACATCGTAGACCTGCTTTCTCAATTAATTTAGATTTATGCAGACTTCAAAATTAGGAATCTCAAAACTTAGTAAACTTTCATGCGGTCAAAACGCAATGTTGCCTAATTTCTAGGCGCGTCGATAGAATTAGTAGAGATTGTGGTGTTGGTGCAAGGTGAAACATCTTTAATAAACTGTATAGTTATCAATTAAATAATTCTAATAGTTATTAAAATTATTGTTTTATTATATTTGTGACAAAACCAACCCTTCAATTTAATGAAAAATTTAAATCAAGTCACTTAAGTTCTGGAAGAAATTTAATCTTTAATAAAAATAAGAGTAAATAAATATTATATTTAATATTGATTTACTATGAGTTAAGGATACTAGGTCACTTATTTCACATTAAAATTAAAAAATTAAAAGATATAAAAAAATTTTTCTTTTAAAATATATATATTTCGGGCTATCAACCCATCTTCAGGAAGTACAGAAAGTAACTATTTAAATACTTATTGAATAACAGGTTATATATGTGTTTATTGAACAGAGGTATATATATATATACCGAAGTATAAAAGTTGTGGTGGATGGAACATCATCTGAATCGTTCTCCACAAACTCTGGTGTTCCCCAAGGCTCTGTAATCTCCTCCACACTCTTCCTTATTTATATAAACGACCTTATTGATCAAACGGCAAACCCCACTCATTGTTACGCCGACGATAGCACTCTACACGGCAAACCCTCTCTCCCGAATAATCGAATCAATATTGCCTCCTCAATTACTCTCGACCTAGACAAACTGAATAAATGGGGCTCTCAAAATTTAGTTAACTTCAATTCAAACAAGACTCAATGTTGTCTAATTTCTAGGCGCGAAAATAGAGATTTCCCTGATATTCACTTCGATTCGAATACCCTGAAAATGTGTGACAGCCTATCCATGTTGGGCGTCTCTGTCGCATCTGACCTGTCTTGGAATGAACACATCTCCTCTGTGGCGAAATCTGCAGCAAGGAAGATTGGCTTCTTATTCAGGTCCAAGCGATTTTACAAACCCCCACAACTTCTCACCATCTACAAGGCCCAAATCCGCCCCTGTCTCGAATACGGCTCTCATCTGTGGAGAGGAGCCTCAAAATATTCTCTTGCTACCCTTGATGCAATTCACAAACAAGCCGTCAGGCTAATTGACGATTCTACCCTCACCGACTCCCTCGACTCGCTGGCTCATCGAAGAGATGTCTCCGCCCTTTCCCTTTTCTATAGATACTATCACGGCAGGTGCTCTGATGAGATAAAATCAATAATTCCCCCCAAAGCATGCTTTGCACGCAGCACACGTTTTGCCGACTCCCAACACTCTTTCGCGGTCAAATTAGAAAAGTGCCGGACCACTTCATTCGCGAATTCATATATCCCCATGACTTCAAGGAACTGGAACTCTCTCCCAGCCTCTATCTTTCCCAGCACCTATGATCTTCAAACCTTCAAAACCAGGGTGCATAGACACCTACGTCTACACCCTCTCACTTAAACAACTTTCCCTTCTCTTCGGTAATGCAAGGGTCTTTCGAGATCCATAGGGGCTACATCTTTACTGGTGCACCCCTTCTTGCATTCGATTGCATTAAAAAAAAAAAAAAAAAAAAAAGGGAAAGAATTTTTAAATTATTTTAAAAAGGACACTTTCTCTTAAGCTATTGTTAAGAAAGAATATCAGGTTGGCGTTTGTTGACATAGGTATCTTTAGATGAAAGGAAAGTTGGTAAGTTCATTGACTTGTGTCTCTAGGTTGGGGATAATTTTTTTCGCTTAGATATTAAAAGGTCAATTATTATATTTTGTTTTACATCCAGTTGATTATTAATAATAATTTCATCGTTCGACAAGGCATATTTTATTTCCGTGGATTCAAGAAGATTAGTTACTTTCTGTACTTCCTGAAGATGGGTTGATAGCCCGAAATATATATATTGAAAAAGAAAAAAAAATTTATATCTTTTAATTTTTTAATTTTAATGTGAAATAAGTGACCTAGTATCCTTAACTCATAGTAAATCAATATTAAATATAATATTTTATTTACTCTTATCTTTAGCGTCGATAGAACCCTTACTCCAGACATATCATTCTCGATTCTAATTCACTGGATCGAAAAATTTATTATGATTTTTATTGTCATTAGGGAATCTATTAATTGAGCAGAGAAATCTTCTAGTGGTTCTCTTCTTCCCAATGTACGTATTTCTATATGATCCTGCTACTTAAATATAATATTTTCTAATAGTTCTATCCTATAGTAGCTAAAGTTCGACCACTTTTCTAAATCCGAGACAACCCTTAGAGCTAATATTTACTGTTATGTGACATCTGGACTTGGCAATAGCGATATCAAAGAAAGTTTACATACACAATAACTTGCAGAATATTCTAAGAGCATAATATAGGTTTTTAACTTCTAATTCCGACTTTTCCATATCAAATTCAAGATTTTAAAAATCAAGTGCGGACTTTTCCATATCAAATTCAGGATATTGAAAATCAAATTCAGTATGTATCAAATCAAATGCAGGATGTATCAAACCAAATTCAGGATTTATTAATAAACCTTTGAAAAAATAGAAAAAAGTTATAGTTAAGAAAAAGTTTTAATTTATTTACTAACTCTCAGGAAAAGTTTTCAAGTAAAAAGCTAAAATTTGATGCATTCTAAGATATTTGTCAACTAATTTTAAGCTCATCAACTAAAACCTTTCCTGATTAGTACTTTGTACTCTCAAGAAACATTTACAGGTAAAAAGCTATAATTTAATTTGTAAAATATGCATAGTTTTATAGAAATTCTGAATTTGATTTGAAATAATCTGATTTTGAATTTGGTTTGAAACATCCTGAATTTGATTTTTAATATCCTGAATTTGAATCTCCTTGTGAAACACCACCAACTCCAACCTAATTTAATTTAATGATATGGAAAAGTCCGCAGTTGATTTTTAAAATTCTGAATCTGATATGAAAAAGTCGGAATTTGAAGTTAAAAACCTATATTGAAGCCCCATTATTAATTTTTATCAAGCAAGCTTGTATTTAAAAAATTGTGATATATTTTATTATTATTAAAAGATTATAATTAAATTAATTAATATTATTAGATTAGGTGGTGTTTTAAAATTACAGAGAAGTAGGAAAAATTAACTTTGTTAATTTACGATTTCCACAAAAAAATGTTTAAAAAAGATAAATGAAATGTTTCAACATAAAACCATTTGTTCGGGTTCTATATCAAGTTGGTTTATATGATACTCTAAGAAGGTTAAAAGGGTAATGGTGAAATTTGATAAATGCGTCGCTTCCAATTACGACGGTAAAGCAGATATTGATTCGAACGAAATCTGATCGAAAATAAAATCTTGGAAATCATCAACTAGGTGTAAAACTCAATAATCTTGAGGGTATCGCGTGTCATTTCAATGCGATGAGAATAAAAGGAAGGTTTTGAATACATTAAAAATGAAAAAAAAAGATTATTAGAGCAAGAAAAGGGAAATATAATAGAATGATGAAGATGCAGATGAGTGAAAAGGAAAATCGACTAAAGCATTAGAAGTGATATATAAAATATGGGGATAAAATATTTATATTAATTTAAATTTAATTTATTGATTGTACATACCGAAATTGGGCTTTAATATTGATCAGTGTTTCTCAATCTGGGTTCCGCGGAACCCCAGGGTTCCATAAAGGGGGGTTTGGGGTTCCCCGCGCCTAGAGGTCAATAAAAGAAAAAATAGAAAAACAAAAATAGTAGTTAGTAGTATCACTCCTCAAAAAATTTCTCATGTAAAGAAAATAAGCTGACGTGTTCTGATATGGCCATCCACTTGACTTTACCATACAACCTGGCCCCTCACTTATATTTAATATTAAATAAAATTATTTATATTCATTTATGGGAGGGGGATTAGTTTTTGCATTTTTCGACTCCTGGGGCCCACTGATTATGTACTTAAAATTTGGTTGAGTTTGGTAAATAGCCAAGATTTTTACTTTTTGACCCTACACCTCCCCCCCCCCCCCCATTTTGGGCGGTTAGTTTTTGTATTTTTGGACTTCTGTGGTCCCACTGATTATATATACAAAATTTGGTTGAGTTTGCTCAAATGGCCTAGATTTTTAATTTTTAACCCCCTCCACCCCCTTAATTTTGGGTCAATATGCACCAAAATCTAATCAGCTCTTAATCTCAATGGACCAAAAACTACGCGTGAAATTTGGTTTAGATATTTAGATGTTTAGATATTCACACTAGTTTTTGAGCTAGCTAGTCCACAAAAATTTGGTAACGCACAGACTAACTAACAGACATTTTGACAAAACAATTATTATCTCAAAAGATATAATTTTTTCGATGTTTACTTAATAAGGCTTTTTTGTAAAGCGAAATGCCATGGTTTCGCTCAATTTTTCTAATCAAAATAGTTTCAGCCGTTTTTTAGATATTTCGAAAAAAAGAAAGAAAATTTTTTTTTCATGCACGATTACTATACTTGACCATACCCTGTATGTTAAAGTAAAAATATTAAATTTAGAGTTTAATTATTACCTTATAGACAAATAAAACCATTGATACTTAAGAATGCGGTGAACATCACTATTATTGTCTCAGTGTTGGTGATATCATTTTTGTTGCTCTAAAGTTCCTTATCTTATAATACAACTATTACGTTACATTAGTAACAAAATGAAAACATCATTTTAATTCGTTTTATTATTATTTTGTTATTAATGACGTTTGAAATAATATTATATGAGAATATTATTTATGAGGATACAATGAATATGTAAAAAAAAAATTAACAAAAAAAATTTAATAATAATATTATTCATGAAAAAAAAATATTAGGTATTGTAATTTAAAATGCACGTTTTTTGTAACCATGCAATTTCCTCAAAATCTAGCAAATTTTTAAAATATGGCAACAATGTCATCGGCGGAGGTATATGTTAAATTTGGAAGCTATATCCAGTCGTATATAGAAAACAAATATAAGTCAACAATGTTGAACAATCGACTAAATTATTTATCAGTTCTTTCTATAAATTGTGATTTAACAAATGACTTAGGTACAATGTGATGTGCAAATAAAGGAATTTGCAGCGCAGAAATGCAGAAAGGTTGCTTTATGATTTATATAACATAACTACACATAACCTGTTAATTTCTTTTGCAATAATGTCTTACAGTTACTGTTTGTGTATCTAAATAAATAAAATATTTTATTGACATAATTTTTTTCTTATACCGTATACATCATTATAAATAAATTGACGTGTTCTATGTGGCCATCCACTTGACTTTACCATACAACCTGGCCCATCACTTATATTTAATACTTAATAAAATTATTTATAATTATGTAGGGGAGGGGGTTAGTTTTTGCATTTTTAGGCTCCTGGGGTCCCACTGATTATGTATACAAAATTTGGTTGAGTTTGGTACAAGAGCTTAGATTTTTATTTTTTGACTCTACATCCCCCCTCCCCCCATTTTGGGTGCTTAGTTTTTGCATTTTTAGACTTCTGGGGTCCCACTGATTATGTATATAAAATTTGGTTAAGTTTGCTCAAATGGCCTAGATTTTTAATGTTTAACCCCCTTCCACCCCCCCCCTTTAATTTTGTGTCAATATATACCAAAATCTAATCAGCTCTTAATCTCAATGGACCAAAACTACCTGTGAAATTTAGTTTCGATATTCCTACTAGTTTTTGAGCTAGCTCGTCCACAAAATTTGGTAACGCACAGACTAACTAACTAACAACCAAACAACCAGACAACCAGACTAACAGACATTTTGACAAAACAATTATTATCTCGAAAAATATAATTTTTTCGATGTTCACTTATTAGGGCTTTTTTGGAGACCGAAATGCCATGGTTTCGACCAATTTTTTTAATCAAAATAGTTTAGGCAGCTTTTGAGATATTTCGAAAAAAAGAAGGGAAAAAACCACTTTTTTCATGTACGAATACAATACTTGACCATACCCTGTATGGTAAAGTAAAAACAGTTTTTTGACAAGATGGAAATTAGTTTGATTAATTAGCTAGGCCCCCAAGAAGTGTTAGCCCAGGGCCACACAAATTCACGGTCCGCCCCTGGTTGCCGAAGTTTAAGTTCTTTGTCTTACCCAACTTTCCCTATATATAAAGAAATAAACTGTAATTCTTTTCTAATTATTTTACTTTTTCAACTCAATGGGAGAGATGGGGGTCCAACCCTCAAATATCCTCCTGTTACGCCTATGTTACTCAGGTTTGGAATGGCAGAAAACATAGAATCAATGAAACTTTGCTCGTAATGCAACGGATATTGACATGCGCTGGTAGGATTTTAGAAGTGATTGATTGTACGGACGATAGAAAACATTAGCATGAGCGATTCTGTGTAGCTTTGAACCATATTGCGTTACGGGATTTCGAGGTCCACGAAGTGAGCAGGGAAGGGAATGAATAAGGCAGGGTTGTAGTCCAACGAATAAAGACAAAATAAATGCCACAGCCACAAATTTGATAACTACTATTTTTTCGATAAAAGTGACCCTTAACGTGATTTTCGTGAAAGCCCGTTTATCGTGACCTTTGACCCTGTGTGACATTTTTAGAGGCACACGTATTGATGGGGACTTTTGCTATTTTGTTTAGAACCACACAAGGAAGGTTCTTGCAAAAATCCAGCTTTCCCCTAATTTTTCCAAAGTGAAATGTCTCTATTCCCTGGAATTAAAGAAGAAACATCGTCTGCACCGCGCTGGATCGAGTCTGCGAGTGATCCCAGCAGATTCTCTTGAGACAAAGAGGATTACGTTACGAGGGGGTTTATTTCATACTTCAGCTAGACAAGTCAATTGTCTCGTTCATCGAAATACCGGAAATTGAAACTGGATTAATATTTAATGAAAATTGAATTTACGAAAATTGAAAAGAAAGCGACAGGATAGCGGCACATTGACCATTTCAAACCAATGATTTGCCTCTAGAAATGCGACAAGAATAATGACTAGCAGCCATTGTCAATGTTGCTCTTAAGGGGCCCATACACTGTCAAACAAATTCCGCAATAAAGCGATGTGCAACGTTGCGTTTGCCGGAGCACATACATTTCCAGAGCAATTGCGCAACAATGCGATGCACAACGTTGCGTTTCACAATCGCATCATATCCTTGGAAATATTGCGCAACTCGTCCATACACAACTTAACTCGTTGCGCAAACACTCCCGCTGCGCAAAAGATTTCAAACATTTTTGAAACTTGTCAAACACTGCCATACACTGTCAAACAAATTCCGCAACACTGGTGTATGGGCCCCTTTAGATGCTTTCAATCGCTTCAGGTCGGTCAGTGAATAAGACTACTATAAATCCCCAACATACAATAAGTAAAATAATATTGATTATCTCTTTAATCATCAAAATATTTATCTATTTAGAATGTATTATTGTTAGGAAATCAATTTTATAGAATAATAAAGATTATGGTATGTATAAAGTCATTAGAAGTAGTTTTCAGTTTTAACGAGTTTGTAAATCAATATTAAAAAATATTTCGAAGAAATTAAGTAAATATTTACATACTTGTATTAATAGGTCGTAAAAAAAGTGATAAAATAATTGTAATTCAATAAACGAGCAGGGGTGTCGGAACGCGGCGGAAACGCTGTTTTGGGAACGTAGGTATATTTCAAAAATTTTCTGGAGGAAGACCCCCGGAATTTCAACGTTCGAGCAGTGCTAAATTTGCGATTACACTACTGTAAACGAGAAAATAAATTTCTTATTTTGAGGCTCTTGATTTATTGAAGTGAAACTTCTTTATCGACGTATCTGTTTGATTTTTCTTTTGTTACAATTAAGGGAAATATCTCAATAGAGGAGAAATAATTTTTTTAAAACCCACTAATATTTCATGACAAATAAAATTTATTAAAATTATGAAATTTAAATTATTATTTTAAAACCCACTAATATTTCATGACAAATAAAATTTATTAAAATTATGAAATTTAAATTATTTCAATAACATCTACGGAAGTTTTACTACCCCCGTGAGATTATCTGGATGAGGCTCACACATATTTTTGAGTTACGACTATTGATTCTACTTGTTATAATATAACATTTTGGGTCAATAAATATGTAAAGAAATCTCAAAAGAAAATTTGAAAAAAGTGTTCATTCACATGATTAATTTTACAAATAAAAATTTAAACTCTTATAAGAGAGAAAGAATTTACATTTTTTAGTTCAGAATCTAGGATTTTAGAGGAGGATATTTTTATATTGCGTTTCAGAGGGATTCATTCTCCCTGGGAGAAAGGGACCTAAAAAATGTAAATTTCTCTCTAATATACATTGGTTCTACACCCCGAGTTTTTGAAAAAAATTCTATCTATTTTCAAAAAAAGATACTCAAAATTTCAGATTTATTAAACTGTTTTATAAATGTAATATTTCAGGTTATACCTGTCTATTGCGAAGTTCTTAACTAAATAAAACAAGACTAATGTTAACGTCGTTGGCCAAAATAATTAATTGGCTGGTAACGCTCTTTACCCTTAAAGGATATACGTAGCTTTCGAGTTTCTAGTGGAGTGGAGTTAAAGGGTATGTTTTAGGAACGTAGGACTCTTCAATCAATTTCAATGAGATGCAAGTAACATGACTATCAATGATATTACTGTAAATATGTCAACAATTTAAGTGTCTTAAACGATATTATATTTCAACCTACTTGGGTTTTTATTTATTTTGTCTATATAGTAAATCTGAAACCGATGGAATGAGTCCAGCACACTGGTTCAGAGCACACTTTTGAAAATAATAAAGATTAATAATTTAAGTAGTGATTTAATTCTTGAATTCATGAAAATTTTCGTTGGCCTACATACCATCGACAGATAATACTACAGCAATTTTTTTGCTACTGCGAAACTTGCTGGGGATCATGTAGTCTTTGGAAATTATACCAACCGTCAAGTATTATTTTGGTATTAGCAATTTGATATAAGCCAACAATTATAGCCAATATGATTGCTCACATCACGGATAAGCACTTAAAGAAGAGGAAGAAGCCAGTTTCTACCTATACTCATAAGAAGTATAACCCTTATGTTTCCAGCGGAGATAGATGACCTTTCTTGGAATAACCATGTCGTAAAGCTGCTGCGTGCAAGCTTGGTCGCCTATTTAGGTCTTGTCGCTATTTTACGCCCAACCAACTTCTTACACTGTATAAGGGTCAAATTCGCACCTGTCTCGAATACGGCTCTCATCTGTGGAGAGCAAGCATTCTCTTGTCACACTGGATGCAATTCAGAAACGAGCAATTAAACTAATAGGAGACCCGGGTCTAACAAACCCACTCGACTCCCTGGGTCACCGAAAAATCGTACTAAAGACACTATCATGGTGTCTGTTCAGTCGAGCTGAAATCAATTATCCTACCTAAAGCTCTTTTTCGAGCAAAATGCGTTTTTAGAACGCTCAGCACCTCTTCGTTATCAAATTGGATAAAAATCGAATCAGCGCTTTTGCCAACTTTTATCACTATGACCCCCAGAGACTGGAACTCGCTTCCTGCTACCGTCTTCCTCGCGACTTATAGCTCTAGGCTGCTTAAGACCACCATTCATAGTTACCTTTCTACTCCTACCCAGCCCATAAAATCCCCTCTTCTTTCTCTTTTCACGATGGAGGGGCCAACCCAGGCCTTTAGGGGATACACTTCTTCGGTGTAACTCCTACTCTCATCAAATTCATTAAAAAAAAGTTCGCAACTACCACTAACCCTCAAGGCATTCTCAATTAATTTTAATTAGATGCCATCTGCACTCATCAGGGATTGGGAAAATTGGAAATATGTCAACATTTCATGTGCCTGAAAACGAACGCCCACTTCAGAATAAACCCCACCAAGTGTTACTTAACTTAGGTCTTTTAGGAACCAGGGCCAATCAAGACTATTAGTTATTTTGATATCGCTATAATAACCATAAGATGATAGTTTGAAAAAACTTCAAAATTATAGTGAATTGAAGACGTGAACCGAAAAAAAAGCTTCTACATGTTTCAAAACAGTTTGCAAACATGTCTGTTTTGACGAAACATTGAACCTATTTGATTTTTACTTACTTAGGTATTTAAGAATGATATGTAGCTTTGTTCTGTTGTATATGTTGTAGTAAAAACCCGCTTTTAGTAAGAACGGGTTCTTACTATTTAAATAGCCTTTGTAGCAGCTAGAATTTACTGATGTTGGTTGAGTTTCCCTGATATTCACTTCGATTCGAATACCCTGAAAATGTGTGACAGCCTATCTATGTTGGGCGTCTCAGTCGCATCTGACCTGTCTTGGAATGAACACATCTCCTCTGTCGCGAAATCTGCAGCAAGGAAGATTGGCTTCTTATTCAGGTCCAAGCGATTTTACAAACCCCCACAACTTCTCACAATCTACAAGGCCCAAATCCGCCCCTGTCTCGAATACGGCTCTCATCTGTGGAGAGGAGCCTCAAAATATTCTCTTGCTACCCTTGATGCAATTCAGAAACGAGCCGTCAGGCTAATTGGACGATTCTACCCTCACCGACTCCCTCGACTCGCTAGCTCATCGAAGAGATGTCTCTGCCCTTTCCCTTTTCTATAGATACTATCACGGCAGGTGCTCTGATGAGATAAAATCAATAATTCCCCCAAAGCATGCTTTGCACGCAGCACACGTTTTGCCGACTCCCAACACTCTTTCGCGGTCAAATTGGAAAAGTGCCGGACCACTTCATTCGCGAATACATATATCCCCATGACTTCAAGGAACTGGAACTCTCTCCCCGCCTCTATCTTTCCCAGCACCTATGATCTTCAAACCTTCAAAACCAGGGTGCATAGACACCTACGTCTGACTACCCTCTCTCTTAATCAACTTTCCCTTCTCTTCGGTAATGCAAGGGTCTTTCGAGATCCATAGGGGCTACATCTTTACTGGTGCACCCCTTCTTGCATTCGATTGCATTAAAAAAAAAAAAAAAAAAAGAGTATGGTCCAAAGTCTAGAATCTTCATTTTTGACCTTCTGCCTCATTTTGTGTGTTTATTTTCAAAAAGTTTTAAACGAAAATGTCAAAAATTACATCCTCTAGAACTTTGCTTTTAATGAAGATATAATTTTTGACATTTTCGTTTAAAAAAATTTTGAAAAATAAACACCATAAAGATTATAGACATTTGGACGAAACTCAACCAACATCAGTAAATTCTAGTTGCCACAAAGGTATACAGTGAAACGCGTTTTAACTAGTAAGAACCAGTTCTTACTAAAAAACGGGTTTTTACTGCAACATATATATTATATATACATAAGCCTTGATCACGCATTAATCACTTAGGTACATGTTTGATTTTTAATATAGTTCTACGGTAATGTAAACACCACTTTCATAAGAGCTAACAATGCTACATAATCATGGGCGTAGTTAGGGGAGGGGCAAATTCTACTAAAAAGTTAGCGGATCTCTAATCGGATTACCGAAATTGAAATCTTTTAGTCGGCTGCTCCCCCCCCCCCCTAAGAAAACTCCTTTTCCATGCCAATGTACATGTACATAATGCTTAATTTTAGTAATCAATGATCGTTTAGGTCCCAGTACTTTGATCAGGCCACGACAGTATTAAGCCATACCAATAGCAGTAAGTGAGCAAATGAAAGACTTGACATTTTGCAATTTTAATTAACTACCTAACTAAAAGTTAATTACTTATTTTTTGTAAAGCTAAAGGAAATTCGTCGATCGATGGTTTAATAGAAAAACAAACACAGACAGAATTCATTACCTAATAAAAGTTGTATACGGTATATAAGTAAAGGAATAAACTTGTCGGTAATTAAAAATATTTTTCAAAAAAATCGCTTTAAAAAGAAGAAATTAGGAATTGTTAAAAAAAGAAATGATTAAATGGTCTTATTAATATTCCATCTCTAGATTATCCTTTAAAATATTAAATCTCAAACTCGGTGTTTAATTTCTTAGTCATTTACTCGTCAAAAGATTATTCATCAACATCAGCTTTATTCAAGGGGTGTTTGTCTGTTTTACTCCATCATTTATCTACCTAGATTAACAAGTTGGATTGAACCCTCTGGCGAAAAATTATTTTTATGGTCAATTAATTAAGTAAAATGCTTTAGATATTTCCATTTTTTATAATAATTTAAATCTGGCCTGAATTGTGTCAAAGCTTCCTCATATATGTATAATTTTATCTCAACAAATAAAAATGAGTTCGTATCTGTAAATATTCGTGAAAAATTTTATGGCGAGATTTTTTAATGTTTTTTCTGGAAATTACTTGACCAATATTTACCTATTACTTGAGGTAAGTGAAAGTAAAAAAGCTTTGAATATAAATTTTATTTTTGTTTGAGGATATATAAATAAATAAGTTTAATAGTACAGGGTAGGCTTTGCATTGCTAAAAGCAGGACTGTTGTTTGCAGGCCATTCAGGCTACACCAACTGATTACATAGGATATTCATTTAATATAATTTTTAGAAAAAAAAGCCGACTTCAAAAAAATTAAATTCAACAAATAAAATAATAAGAACTCAAAAATCAAATAAAGTGCACTGAAATGTATAAAATCATTATCTAATTTAGTTGAAACTAAACGACGAAATTTTTCCATGAAATCACTTTTTGAAGTCGGTGCTAAACAAACTATATAAGCGAGCTTACTCAATGTTGTCTTCATTACACGCCAAACTTACTAAGTAAGATCCGTAGAGTGCGATTCATAAAATGTATATGTTTGGCACCGACTTCAAAATGTGATTTCATGGAAAAATTTCGTCGTTTAGTTGTAACTAAATTAGATAATTATTTTATACCTTTTAGTGCATTTTATTTTATTTTTTAGTTGTTATTATTTTATTTGTTGCATTTAATTTTTTTGAAGTCGGTTTTTTTTTTAATTATTTTTATTTTTCACTTTTTAATGATGTTTACCATGCATAGCAAGTAGATGGGTAGGGGTTTTGTTCTCACATTCAGTCGTTCAACCATTTTTTATTTATAAAAGATTTTTCCATTATTTCCTCAAGATTTCCGTTAATTTGTTATTGATCATATTCAGAACTTGACCAAATTAATATGGGACGGAAGGTAGCCCCTTTCCAATAAAAAAACTCATCGAAACCGGTCCACATTGTAGGAAAGAAATGGACGAACAAACACAAAAAAGACATTCTGTTGAAATGATTACCTCCTCCTTTTTTAAAGTCGGTTAAAAATATAAAAATCACTAATTCATTAATAACCTATTATTTACTATGTCCCGATGAAGAAGGAATACTGCGGCAACGAAATATTCAAATATTTTAATAATCAACAATGATTATATATTAAGATTTTTCATTGATTTTCTGCCTAAATATTTATGTAATCTCGAATATTGAGGCTTCGATTAATATCGGAAATTATGAAGGTTCTAATCTAATAATTTTTAAGAGCGCATACTTGATTAAATATATTTTTTAGATTTTTTCAAAATTTCTAATAAAGGACTTAAAATATTCTGATTAAAATTTAAAAATGAAAACAGGGCTCTAAAAACTACATATTATATCTAGGACTAGCTATCTATTAAACAACGAAAAAAGGACTTAATAGCTATTTTTTAGAAAATTTTTTTAGAGAAACACATTAAGTTTGCGTGCCGCAATTTCAAGCAAAATCTAATCATCTCTTAATCTAAATATAAAGTACTAAATAAAATTGTTGCTTATATCAAGAGGGTAATAACAGGTTTTGCACTCCGAATTCAACTTTTTACAAATGATTAATGAATTTACCCTTTTGGAAATCAAGTATTTCTATAGGTTGAATTTGATTTGCAAAAAGTTGAACTTGGAGTGTAAAATAGGTAAAGCAGATAATTGATAAGATTTTGTTTTGCCGAGAGTAGCAGAGTAAGCATAAAGAGAACAAGGAGGTTGTCCTCTGCTTGATGCAAATAAACATACACATAACGTATATATATTTCAATTATAAATTTGTATATACCGGGTGAGTTTTTGACGTGACAACGTCTTATAATTCGATGAAGCCGGCTGCACTCTCGAAAAAAATGACTCATCTGGGGCGTTCCATTTAAGGCTTGAAGTGCAAGCGAGAGCGCGGAACGAGCAAGGAGCTAAGGAGGAACAGCTAGGCTAGAAAAGCAGGAGTGGGGGTGTCTCCAGTCAAGACAGGCATTTCCCTCCAGCCGCTATCGTGTGAAGGGCACAAAACCTTCTCTTCCCATCTGAACGTATGTTAATAGTATCCATCTTTAAGACAGTTCTTTTTATTATTAACAGTGATAAAAAACAAGTTTGATTTTCTTTATTTATTTTTTGTTTTTTATTAAAAGTGTGTGTAGGAAAGCCGAATCAATTATTAGAGAGGCGTTAAATGACAGTGGAGGAAAATTTATGAAAAAATACAATGAAATATATTTGACTAATTCTTTAATGATGGACTTTAATGAATCACACTCGAATATTTTCTCTTCATTAAATAACCATATTTTAAATAATCTCCCAATGGAAAACCATATAGTATTACTAATTAAAAGTATTTCAAAATATTATTTTAAAATAAGATTACACTATATAACAAAAAGAGTTATGTAGACAAAAGTAAATCGAAAAGAATATTTTTTAACAAGTTAACCCATTTTCAAGGATATTAAATATAATTAATCGTTTCAACTTTTTCTTACAATCGTACCTGATTTAAAAACTATATTTTTGGTATTTCTATAATATATATTTAAAATATTTTATTTGTTTTATAACTTAATTAATTCTTAATCTTTGAATTGTGTAAAAAACATTGGTTATATAAATAAATAAAAATCGGTTGTCTGAAAGTCGGTTTACTGACGATAGTTGAACGTGACAACGTCATAAGAAAATACCTTTCCATCAGCACTTTCTTATGACGTTGTCACGTTCAACTATCGTCAGTAAACCGACTTTACAGACAACCGATTTTTATCTTGAGACAGTCTTATAACTCAAAAACAATGCATTATGTGAAAAAAGCTTCAAATAAAAGTTTATTTATATCAGGGGGAAAACTGAACTACGCTATTGTTTGTCGACTTAGAACAAGCTTTCAAGGGTATTTCGAGGTCAATTTAAGACTCAGTCAAGACAAGTATTATTATTAATATTATTTTAAAAGAGAAAGAATTCAATCTTAGGACAAATTCTAAGATTTTAGTAAAAATATTATTAATCCCCTCTGATATCGCAATTTAATAATATTTCTAATAAAATCTTAGAATTTGTTCTAAAGATTGAATTCTTTCTCTTTTAAAATAATATTAATAATAATACTGGTCTTAACTAGTCTTAAATAAAAATAATTAAGCAAATTATATTTTTTAAATAAATCCAATGCAATCAAGCACTTATTAACTTATTATATTTATATTAAAAATACACATCCCCTCTGATATCGCAATTTAATAATATTTCTACTAAAATCTTAGAATTTATCCTAAAGATTGAATTCTTTCTCTTTTAAAATACATCTTGATTAATCTGAACCCGAGCTGATTTTTTGAAAAACATCCCAACTATTTTCAAAAAAAAAGATGCTCAAATCTTTAGTTTTATTATTATTATTATTACTTAATTTAACACAGTTTTCTCGAAATTTTACAGTTTCTTGCTGAAAATATGATATTTTCTCTCCCCCACGTGAGATTGGGTGAGATTCGGCTCGACCCCCCCTAAACGCATCACGAAATTTAGGGAATCCTCCTTATATGATAAATAATATACGTATATGTGAAATTAAAAATATATTACTGTTATCTGGGCTGTGTTGTTCTTATCTTAGAGGCCATTCATAAAATACGACACTCAAAATTTCGCCTTTTGGACCTCCCTTTCGTCGCATTGCGTCATATTTCCTGGGACCCTCCTAACAAATATAACGTCACAAAATCTAGACCTCCCATCTATAAACGATTTGTTGCTGACAACTTAAGAAAAATTTAAAATAAAATTGATTAAGTGTGAACGTCACGTTTCCTTAGATCCGCCTTCCTCGACCCTTATAAATATCATCTTGCTAAGAGTCAAAAAAAGTTTTTATTATTAAAATAATTGTATTTTCGAAATTGTTGGTCTTAATTTGTGACCAAATAACAAGGTACATATATATATATTTCAATTCAACTTTTTAGTTGGGATTAAATTGCGGGATTCCTGTTGAAAATTTTGGTCAGTTTTGATTCCTGGTTTTTTTTTTAAATATACTAGTCTACTTTCCTAAAAAAACTACTTAAATTTTTTTAATCCAATAATCTCCAGTAATAATATGGCTTTATTAATTTGGTTAGTTTTTAAATTGTAATATCCACAAAAATTAGATAAATCGGATCGCTAATGAATACGAAGAATATTTCCTTGTACAGTTTATAAAATGATCTAAGTTTCTTTCATTATTAATTACACCTTGTAAAAATAACATTAATTAAATTTAAATTTAATTAATGTTTCTAAGAAATTCTTCTAAAGCGTTAAATTAAAATTTAAATGAATATCTTTTAGCCATGCTTGAGTCGAAATCGAAAAAAAACAATCCTCTTATTAAAACCTTTAAAAAATTATTTTTTCAGTGAAATTAACAATAAAGTTAATCATGAATATTATCTGAGTTCGGTATAATTAAAATTTAATTTAATGATTTATACCTTCAAAGAAAATAATTAAGTAAAAGTCGGTCACCTGTTTAATATACTTTTATCAGTAATAATTATTAATCTTGACAGGAATGTCTGTCCTCTTGATAAAAAAAATATTAAAGATAAATATAATTCTTTGGAAAATATATTAAAGGTATATTATTTGTCTTTTATGTATGGGAAGGATTTTACTATTCATCAAAAATTGAATAGAATCCTATGAAAACTCAAGAGAGCTTAAAGGCAATGGAGGAAACAATTAGTAGAAAAAATACTCGGCCCATGTAAAAATATTCGAATAATAAATATAATGAGAAGCTTATATTCATTTGAAGAGTAGCGAATTCAGGCCCGGTTGACTAAATAAATACAAGAAAGTAGAAGAAGATGCTAGCTAAAAAGATACGATATTTTTTGCTTGAATACCTAATAATATAAATAGGATATGTTATAAGTTATAAGTTAAGTACCATATATTAATTTTAACGAGCAAGAATATAAGAGTAACTTGAAAAGAGAAGAAAAACAGACCTTTCAAAGATAAGGGTCGCTTGATATTGAATTTAAACTTAATGATGAAAAGATTTTTGATCTGTTAGTTTAAATTTTTGTTAGACATTTTTGACATTATTAAAAAAAAAAAAAATGAATTTGGAATTATTTTTCTCAACAAAAAAAATGTAGAAATAATCAGCTGGTGTGGTCCCCACACGACTTTCACATTCTCACTTATTTGAAATCTTTTTTACTTAGAGAAAGGGGTGTAGGTTTTAGGTGAAATATGATATTAATTAATAAAGTAAAGGGTGTGTAGTTTCACAGAGAATGAAATAAAACTCAAAGAGGTTTATACAAACTCAATATATTTCGGATTATTAGTCCATCATCAGGAGTTTACAGGTTAAAAAAATAATTAAGACCAAAAAGGTTAAACCTAGTAAACTCCTGATGATGGACTAATAATCCGAAATATATTGAGTTTGTATAAACCCTCTTTGAGTTTTATTTCATTCACTGTGAAACTACATACCCTTTACTTTATTAATTATTTGAAATCATCGCGACACTTCTCATTTACACCCCCTTCCTTTATTTCAGTCGGATTAAAATATATACACAACTAACAATAACTCATAACACTTGATAAGTACACCAATTTAGAGCCGTTTTTGAGAAAATAAAAAACGAAAAATCTTTCATATAAATGTCCACTTTCGGAGTTCCGATTTCAACTAGCAATAATAGCACCTCGGATAAACCTCATTAGTTACGATATTCTATAGAATATAAATGTGAAAGTAAAAATAAATTGTCACGTTCTGATGTGGCCATCCACTTGACTTTACCAAATTCTTCTGGTTGAGTTTGGTACAGGGGCCTAGATTTTAATTTTTTGAACATACAACCCCCCTCCCCTCCTATTTTGGGCGGTTAGCATGTTTAGTGTTCTGGGGGCTCATTGATTATGTATACAAAATTTGGTTGAGTTTGCTCAAATGGCCTAGATTTTTATTTTTTGACCCCTCCCCAACCCTAATTTTGGCCCCGAGATAAATTTTTTTTGTTATTATAGGTTCATTTCATAGTATATTTCATTTTCCTAGTTATAATTTTAAATTTTAGCCCCCCCCTACCCCTATCCCCCCTTAACTACGTGTGAAATTTGATTTTGATATTCACACTAGTTTTTGAGCTAGCTCATCCACAAAATTTGGTAACGCACAGACTAACAGACCAACTAACAGACTAACAGACATTTTGACAAAACTGTTATTATCTCGAAAAATATAATTTTTTCGATGTTCACTTATTAGGGCTTTTTTGTAGAACAAAATGGTTTCGCCCAATTTTTTTAATCAAAATAGTTTCAGCCGTTTTTGAGATATTTCAAAAAAAAGAAGCAAAAAAAACACTTTTTTCATGCACGATTACAATACTTGACCATACCCTGTATGGTAATATAATAACAATACAATTCGTTGGAAGGGCTAGGTCGAATCCCTTGGGGAAACAAATCCATTCCACCCTCCATTCCTTTCGGTTTCATTTGTCCTGTTACTTACACCTTTAAAAATGTTATGCACCGAACCACTTTGACTGTAACATTTCCGCCACTTTCAATCAGAGTTGTCGTTTTTCACTGAATACAATTATCTACCCTTTGACACCCATTTAATTAACCTTTAAAGTAATGAAATGAAATTTTACTAAACATTTTGATTTTGATTAAAAATGTTGTTTTCCAAAACGTTTGATATTTGTTTATACTCGAACTGAATCATTTTATAAGAATAGTGTAAGTATTATTTCTAAAAATACAATCAATAACTTGAAGGTACCTATATATATAAAATTAAGGTTTTGTCTGTACATTGCTCCAAATCGCCTCAAATTTTGGATGTACCCGTTTCAAACAAAGTTATGATATCAAAGAAAACACCTTCAACGAAATTTGTGTTTGTCTGTCTGTCTGATTTCTGTCTGTCCGTACAAATTTTGTTCTCAATTGCCATACCGCTGGAGGTATTTTTATGAAATTACGTATTTGATATCTTCTAACTTAAAATATTATAATTCCTATAGAACATTTTGGTATTTTTACCCTAAAAAAGGGTTTGAGGGGGCACTAATAGAAATTATCAAATAGCTCCTAAACTATTAACTCTACGGTAAATTTCCTTAGAAGCAAAAAGTTGTAGAGGATGTGATTTCTGACAATTTTTGTTTAAAAAAATTCAAAAACATACCACCCAGAAGGCATGCGCGGATGCAGGGGGGGGCGATGGGGGCGACTGCCCCCTCCCCCAAAGCATTGGAGATCAACATTTTTTATATGGTTATTTTTTTTTTTTTTATAACATTAAATTTTAAAATTGAAGAAAATAAAGTTCTATGTGTGTGTGTGGGGGGGGGGGGCGGTCTCAAGAGTAGGTGAAATGAAAGAAAATCAGTAAGCAGCAGTAGAATCGAGTTTCATTTCACAGAATCATCATTTCTTTTCATATGGTTTTTGAACAATTTTTCCTAGTCAGAATTTTCGAATAGATCAATGAACATGCGCGGATCCAGGCGGGCGAGCCTCCCCTCCCCTCCCCAAAGCATTGGAGATCAACATTTTTTATATGTTTATTTAATTTTTTTTTTTCTAAACATTAAATTTTAAAATTGAAGAAAATAAAGGTCTATGTGTGTGTGTGTGGGTCGTCTCTGACCCCCCTCCCCCCGCTTGGACAATTCGATCGCGACACACTTCCGAGATCAAAAGTAGATCTTATATACCCCCCACCCCCCAAACCAGAGGTCTGGATCCGCGCCTGCCACAAGGAGAGGGGTGAGGGGTCAAAAATTAAAATTCCAAGCTGTTGTGAAACTCGAAATTACAAATTTCTTTTTTAAATAATATAATTAAATTATCCACATACTTTTAGGATTTGAAACACACATGCACTAAATTGATCGCTTCTATCTTTATATTGAAGGAAACAATGATTTCCAACATGCGTAGAGATTCTATTGGCATCTCTATGCCAAGGAGGTCCAATTGCAGATACCATTATTAAGCATATAATATCCATTGGCTTCCAATAATAAGCCAATTATCATTAGTGAGTGCTTCATCGTTTAGAAATTATATATTGATATACAGTGAAACCCCTCAAATCCGAACCCCGGGAATCCGAAAAAGTTTTTTTGACAAAGTTAAGGTTTTATCACTTGTTACATTGCAAAACTGTTCAATTTTGACAAATTTTTTTTTCAGTCACTGATTGTTGCTTTACCAACATCAACCTCGCCAGCCAACTTTGTCAAACTTTCTCGAGCGTCCAGACGCTTTAAAGCCTTCAGTTTTTATTCTACGGTACAAGAATTCTGTTTTCGTTTGCTTGCCATAATTAAAAATCAACACCGTTCACTTAATTAAAAACTCAATAATAACAATGTATCTCGAACAGAAACGCGCGCCAAAACCAACTTTCGGCTAATCCGAATAAATTGAAATCCGAACTGGTTACACTCCCAATTAGTTCGGATTTGAGAGATTCACTGTATTCTATTATAGATTTTTGTTTCTTTTGCATGGTTAAGGCTACGAATTGTTATCCTTTAAACACTTAGTTTACCAATGTATAATAATTTGGTGTAATCTATTTTATAGTTTATTTAGAATAGAGTTTTCTTGCCCGTCTTAAGGCTAAATACATTATTTTTCATAGCTTACTAATTTATTTTGATCAAATCAATCACGTTAGTCATTTTAGCTTTTCTTATGCTTAAGGAATGAATCTGTGACGACTGGCTAAATGGGCATATTAGTTCCCGAGGCCAAGGTGGTAGAGAAAAAAACAATTAAGAAATATGTTCGAATGAAGTCGCCGAATTACGGCCCTCGCATCTAGTTAAATACTATACGAACAAACACATTCTCTAACTGGAACTTTTTTTTTTAATGCAATCGAATGCAAGAAGGGGTGCACCAGTAAAGATGTAGCCCCTATGGATCTCGAAAGACCCTTGCATTACCGAAGAGAAGGGAAAGTTGATTAAGTGAGAGGGTGTAGACGTAGGTGTCTATGCACCCTGGTTTTGAAGGTTTGAAGATCATAGGTGCTGGGAAAGATAGAGGATGGGAGAGAGTTCCAGTTCCTTGAAATCATGGGGATATATGTATTCGCGAATGAAGTGGTCCGGCACTTTTCCAATTTGACCGCAAAAGAGTGTTGGGATTCGGCAAAACGTGTGCTGCGTGCAAAGCATGCTTTGGGGGAATTATTGATTTTATCTCATCAGAGCACCTGCCGTGATAGTATCTATAGAAAAGGGAAAGGGCAGAGACATCTCTTCGATGAGCCAGCGAGTCGAGGGAGTCGGTGAGGGTCAATTAGCCTGACGGCTCGTTTCTGAATTGCATCAAGGGTAGCAAGAGAATATTTTGAGGCTCCTCTCCACAGATGAGAGCCGTATTCGAGACAGGGGCGGATTTGGGCCTTGTAGATGGTGAGAAGTTGTGGGGCTTTGTAAAATCGCTTGGACCTGAATAAGAAGCCAATCTTCCTTGCTGCAGATTTCGCCACAGAGGAGATGTGTTCATTCCAAGACAGGTCAGATGCGACAGAGACGCCCAACATGGATAGGCTGTCACACATTTTCAGGGTATTCGAATCGAAGTGAATATCAGGGAAATCTCTACTTAGACAACATTGAGTCTTATTTGAATTAAAGTTAACTAAATTTTGAGAGCCCCATTTATTTAGTTTGTCTAGGTCGAGAGTAATTGAGGAGGCAATATTGATTCGATTATTCGGGAGAGAGGGTTTGCCGTGTAGAGTGCTATCGTCGGCGTAACAATGAGTGGGGTTTGCCGTTTGATCAATAAGGTCGTTTATATAAATAAGGAAGAGTGTGGAGGAGATTACAGAGCCTTGGGGAACACCAGAGTTTGTGGAGAACGATTCAGATGATGTACCATCCACCACAACTTTTATACTTTTATACTGGCTGAAACTCTTTTTTTCCCGCATCCGTCTTTCCGGCGATATATAATATTAAGCCTTTCAAGTCCCGCATCCTCAGATCCATTCAACTTCGTCTAAAACTCTTAAATTTCATTCTTTTCTTCTTATTATTTTCAAAACGAAAGGCTCCACGCCGGCCTACAGGGATTGCACTTTTGATTTCGGATAAAATGAGTACATACTCTATAACTTGTAAATTTCAAGTTTGTATCTTATTTAGTTTACAAGCTCATACTCTGACAGAAAGACAAACATTCTAGCTACACTAAGAGGCTCAGTTTTACTTTTGAACTGAATCCTTGTGCACGACTTAGTTTATTTTCCAATATTTATAAAGAAATTCAAATGAAAATTTTATTAATTTTTCAATTTGGATTCTTAATTTGTGTTTCATTCAAGTACACATGGGTTATTTCTGTCCTCTTCTTGTATGTAAAGTGAGTCGTTTATGTCGAAATAATGGGCATTCTTATAACATACATTTATGAGTATTATTAATAAACAAAAACAAGCCTGAGCTTGTCTTTTTGACCTGAAATAAAGAGGAGTGTTCTGTCCGGGACTTTTTCATAAAATACATGTTCAATTTCTTCTTTAAAAATTTTCATTTAAATAACAATATTCAATTCGAATATTGAGAAATAATTTAATACGAATTAATAAGTGAACAGAACTTTATCTACTGAGTTAATAAACTAAAAAAGAATTGGAAATATAGTAAAATATTTTAGTACAGCATCTTCTTGCATTATATCATTAAAATAAATTGGCACGTTCTGATGTGGCCATCCACTTGACTTTATCATACCCCCTGGTCCCTCTCTTATGTTTAATATTTAATAAAATTATTTATAATCATGTACGGGGAGGTTAGTTTTTGCATTTTTAGACTACTGGGGGCCCAGTGATTAGGTATATACACACAATTTGGTTAATTTTGGTACAAAGGCCTAGATTTTCATTTTTTGACGAAACACCCCCCCCCCCCATTTTGGGCGACTAGTTTTTGCATTTTTATACTTTTGGGAGGCCAGTGATTATGTATATAAAATTTGGTTGAGTTTGCTCAAATGGCTTATATTTTTATTTTTTGATCCCCTCTCACTCCCCCTATTTTGGCCAGAGAAAAAACTATTTTCGTTATTATGGGTTCATTTTATAGTATATTTATTACTTTACCATACAGGTTATGGTCAAGTATTGTAATCGAGCACGAAAAAAGTGGGTTTTTTCCTTCTTTTTTTTCGAAATATCTCAAAAACGTCTGAAACTATTTTGATTAAAAAAATTGAGCGAAACTATGGCATTTTGGTCTACAAAAAAGCTCTAATAAGTGAACATCGAAAAAATTATATTTTTCGAGATAAAAATTGTTTTGTTAAAATGTCTGTTAGTTAGTCTGTCTGTCTGGTTGTCTGGTTTTCTGTGCGTTACCAAATTTTTGTGGACGAGCTAATTCAAAAACTAGTGGAAATATCGAAACCAAATTTCACACGTAGTTTTGGTCAATTGAGATTAAGAGCTGATTAGATTTTGGTGCATGTCGACACAAAAAGGGGGGGGGGTGGAGGGGGTTAAAATTAAAAATCCAGGCCATTTGAGCAAACTCAACCAAATTTTGGATACATAATCAGTGGACCC
Organism: Forficula auricularia; assembly: GCA_024734495.1. Taxonomy (NCBI): domain Eukaryota; kingdom Metazoa; phylum Arthropoda; class Insecta; order Dermaptera; family Forficulidae; genus Forficula; species Forficula auricularia. The sequence continues at coordinate 3,952,503 of JALMQS010000228.1, forward strand.
CTAGAAGTCTAAAAATGCAAAAACTAACCGCCCAAAATGGGGGGGGGGTCAAAAATGAATATCTTGGCCATTTACCAAACTCAACCAAATTTTGTATACTTAATCAGTGGGACCCCAGAAATCTAAAAATGCAAAAACTAACCGCCCAAAATGGAAGAGAGGGGCGAGTAGGGTCAAAAAATGAAAATCTAGGCCCGTGTACCAAACTCAACCAAATTTTTATACATAATCAGTGGGACATCAGAAGTATAAAAATGCAAAAACTAACCCCCCCCCTACATGATTATAAATAATTTTAGGGGCCAGGTTGTATGGTAAAGTCAAGTGAATGGCCACATCAGAACACGTCAGCTTATTTTTCTTGTTTTTTTAGTTTGAAAATATTACAATTTTTAACCCCGCCTCCATCCCCCTAATTTTGGTTCGATATGCACCAAAATCTAATCAACTCTTAATCTCAATGCATCAAAACTACGGATGATATTTGATTTTGATATTCACACTAGTTTTTGAGCTAGCTTGTCCACACAAATTTGGTAACGCACAGACAACTAACAGACTAACAGACATTTTGACAAAACAATTATTATCTTGAAAAATACAATTTTTTTAATGTTCACTTATTAGGGCTTTTTTGTAGACCGAAATGTCATGGTTTTGCCCAATTTTTTTAATCAAAATAGTTTCAGCCGTTTTTGAGACATTTCGGAAAAAAGAAGCAAAAAACCACTTTATTCATGCAGGATTACAAACTTGACCATACCCTGTATGCTAAAGTAAAAACAATTTTGTATCATTAAATAAAAATATTTTTTATTCTACGTTTATTTAAACAAAAATATTCTTAAATTCAAAATGGTATTTTATCTAAAACTAAATAATTAATACCTATCCTACATTGATAGTTTAGATTTTCTGCCATACTAATTAGCTTTTTTCGTGTTAAAAATGACTTTCTTATCTGGTTGATGTAATTATTTTCTTATTTATGTTCCAAAAAATGACTACAATTTTCAATTGAAAAAAAAAACTGTTTCAAAGATAGTTCTTTAGATTAGCCAGCAGTTCTCGTTAATATCATGGTCATCGGTCATGGTCTATGAAGAAGTTTTCAAATGTCGCTCAGTTCTGCAAACATTCTATATAGGGTTTCAAGTTTCAACTATATAATACGAGTGGTAATGGATCACCTGTTGAAATTGGCTTAGTTTGTAAAAAAAAGGAGATAAGATTGTCTCACTAATCGCTAAAAAGAAAAAGAGAAAATTGTTAGATTCACTGATCAAGAAAAGAATCTGCAGAAGGATATCCACAAAATTGAGGTGGCTAAATACTATATGTCTCAACAGATGGGACAATTTTGAAGTTATGAAAAAATAAGCTGACGTGTTCTGATGTGGCCATCCACTTGACTTTACCATACAACCTGGCCCCTAAAATTATTTATAATCATGTAGGGGTGGGTTAGTTTTTGCATTTTTAGACCTGGGGGTCCACTGATTATGTATACAAAATTTGGTTGAGTTTGCTCAAACGGCCTAGATTTTTAATTTTTAACCCCCTCCACCCCCTTAATTTTGTATCAATATGCACCAAAACTACGTGTGAAATTTGGTTTTGATATTCACGCTAGTTTTTGAGCTAGCTCGTCCACAAAAATTTGGTTACGCACAGAGAACCAGAGAGACTAACAGACATTTTTAACCGACTTCAAAAAAGGAGGAGGTCTCTATTCGACTGAATTTTTATTTTTTTTATTTTATTTTTTTTTGTTCCTATGTTACCTCATATCTCCGCCAATTGTCAACCCATTTTGAATTTTTTTTTTGAATTGGGTCCAGTCTAGCTTCCGATTGGTCCCATTTTTTTTTCGTTTTTTTTTCATAGGTATTAGACCTTTTTTATTAGGTTTGTTTAGACCTAACCTCTTTGTTTATAAACCGATTTCGATTGTTCTTTTTTTATCCGAAAGGGGTGTCTTAGGGATGGTGTCATATAAATTTGATCAAGTTCTGATGATATGATCAGTATTAATAACATCACTAAAAGAGAAAAATAAAAATAATTTTTAAGAAAAAATAAAAACCGACTTCAAAAAATTAAATGCAACAAATAAAATACACTAAAAGGTATAAAATAATTATTATCTTATTTAGTTACAATTAAACGACGAAATATTAACATGAAATTACTTTTTGAAGTTGGTGCCAAACATATACCTTTTATGAATCGCACTCGACGGATCTTACTTAGTACGTTTGGCGGGTACGCTCGCTTATAGGTATAGTTTGTTTGGTACCGACTTCAAAAAGTAATTTCATGTTAATATTTCGTCGTTTAGTTGTAACTAAATAAGATAATAATTATTTTATACCTTTTAGTGTATTTTATTTGTTCCATTTAATTTTTTGATGTCGGTTTTTATTTTTTCTTAAAAATTTTTTTATGACAAAACAATTAATATCTCGAAAAATATAATTTTTTCGATGTTCACTTATTAGAGTTTTTTGTAGAGCGAAATGCCATGGCTTCGCTCAATTTTTTTAATCAAAATAGTTTCAGCCGTTTTTGAGATATTTTGAAAAAAAAGAAGGAAAAAAAACACTTTTTTAATGTACGATTACAATACTTGACCATACCCAGTATAGTAAAGTAATAAATGCATTTTAAAATAAAACTTACGGAATTCAAAATATTTTATTTTATTATAAAAACGATTGTTTGTGATAGCTGATAAAAGGGACTCCCGCAGAAAAATTTTCAGGGGGAAGCTTGGATAAAAATAATTACATTACTTATTTAATTTTTTGAGTATTTTTTCAGAAGTAAAATACACTAATACAGTAGTGCTTAAATACAAAAACACATACGATACATTAAACATAGTTTAGTGAGTCACAGTTGATACGGAATTTTTTTATTCGATACCCCCCTCTGGCGCACATGGCTGATAATTATTTTAAAATATTATATAATTATACTACATTATTTCAGACCTACTATTATTCAATCTTACTAAAAATACTCGTAAAAATAATCGCTAAAATGTTTAATTAATTAATATCTGGCCATTTCACAAACGAATTTGTTTGTAAAGTGATCAGATATAATCATAACAAAACGAATTTTCCTACAATTAATCGGGTATTTGAACCCATGAGAAATAACAAATAGAATATTAAATTAATTTAATTAATCGAATTTAGGGAACGCGGTGTTGGTTTATAGTGAAACATTATTAAAATTATATTAGGTTGGAGTTGGTGGTGTTTCACAAGGAGATAAATAAAAATACAAAGTTTTTTTTTTTAATTTACTCTATATATTTCGAGCTCTTAATTCTTCGTCAGGAGTACATGGACTGATAATGAAGGTCAAAGATTCGAAACTATAGTCTCTAACAAATAAATTAGGCCATATTCAGAGAGGCGAATTTAGGTCCTGTTGACTAAATAAATACAAGAAATAAGTAAAAGATTCTAGTTCTAGTTAATTTAAAATTCGATTTTTTTTTTTTATTATTTTGCGTGTGGATCGAAATTTCATGAAACATCATTTATTGGTTTTTAATAAGTTCTTAAATTTTTGGCTTTGTCTTAAGGAGCGGTTCAATTTGAAGCCGGGTTTTTTTTAAATAAATTTTTACCTGCAGCGCAGCGTTGTGAATTATTCAAACAACCCGAGGATAGTAAGCTTGATTCACAAATGTAAGGCCGGATCGGAAAGAAAAAAAATGATGATGAAAGCCCTGCTTTTATAATAACGTAATAAAATAATAAATAATTTCAATAAAAGGCATTATTTAATAATACAATTATTAAACTAATAATATGAAAATAGCTTTCCTTTCCCCTCTGAGTCTTGTCCCGCTGGTTGCCAAGCTCAGAGATGTTAGTATATAGTATAATACATATAATCAATCGTATATTTAAATTATTTTATTTTTTATATTAAATAATTGCACATTTAAATATATTAAAATATATTTCAATAGGGTAGACTAAATGCTGGACTTGGTGCAATGACGTGATCCTTATGCCGTGAAGATTGGGTCACAATATCACCATATAACAGACAAAAAAAATAATTATAATTAATTAATTTAAAAAAATTATAAATAAGAAAGAAATATATCTTTTTTATGGATCTCATCTATCTAGAGTTTCACAGTATCTGTCTAATACAAGAAAATAGCATTTCAATTAAAAATTTCGTAGCTTAAAAGAAAAAATATGAAAAGATTCAATTTCTTCTCTCCGGGAGCGAATCAATTAGAAATGGCAAAAAGTTTTATTTTATTTCTCAATAGATATTTATTTAAATATTTTGAAATTTCATATCGCTGTGTTATTTTCATTTATTTTTTATATCAAATAATTATTATTAGGAAATTTGCATTTTAGAGGGTAGTTTATTTGAAGTCCAATTTGAAAAAACGTTAATAACTCCGTTGTAAATTTTTTTAAAAATATGAAATTAATAGATATTATAAAACAATAAATTTTTAATAATTTAATTCAATTTTGAACGAAATCGATTGAGTGCTTTTTGAGAAAATGGTCAAAAACCATCTGAGCCGTCAAAAAACGATGTTTTTTAAAAGCACGAGATGCCCTTGAAAAAAATTTAAAAAGTCAAATGAAACGAAACATTGACTTGTGAGATGGAGGTGAATTTTAAAATGTTTTTAAAACGGCCCTTCATAGACGGTTTTCGGGGTTTTTGACTATTATCTCAAAAAGTACTCAATCGATTTCGTTCAAAATTAAATTAAATTATTAAAAATTGATTGTTTTATAATATCTATCAATTTCATATTTAAAAAAAAAATTACAACTGAGTTATTAACGCTTTTTCAAATTGGACTTCAAATAAACTACCCTCTAAAATGCAAATTTCCTAATAATAATTATTTGATATAAAAAATAAATGAAAATATCACATAGATATGAAATTTCAATAGATTTGATTAAATATCTAATGAGAAATAAAATAAAACTTTTGGCCATTTGTAGTTGATTCGCTCCCGGAGAGAAGAAATTGAATCTTTTCATATTTTTTCTTTTAAGCTACGAAATTTTTAATTGAAATGCTATTTTCTTATATTAGACAGATACTGTGAACCTCCATAGATAGATATATAGATAGATATACATAGACATATAATCAGATAGATAAAATCCATAAAAAAGATATATTTCTTTCTTATTTATAATTCTTTTGTCTTTTATATAAAGAGGCTGGGTCGCAAGCCCGCATGGCTGCCGCTGTATGAGCGGAGTCATTTGTTAGTCCATCCATTCAGTTGATATATCTTGTAACATTATAATTTAATATATTTAAATGTATAAAATATAATAAATAAAATAATTTAATAAAAAAGATATATTATATAGAAAAAAAGCCTTGGGCTGGCAACCTCAGACGCAAGACTAATAGATAGGACAGAGCAAAATTATAAGTATTTTCATAATATTAAGTATTATCATATTATTAGTTTTAAATAAATAATTTTTGTATTAAATAATTAAAAGCGTTAATAAAAATTAGCTATTATTTTATAATAAAAATAAAGTATTGTGAACCTGAGATAAATAAAATTGATAAAATAGATCTATTTTTCTTTCTTATTTATAATTCTAATTGAGAGAAGTTTTTCGGGCTCCAGAGACAGTCCCCTCTGATATTATACATTATTTGTTATGGATTTTTTTTTCTGATTTATATTATGAATTCATCAAATTGCTAGTAGCGTCTACAGTTTTAAAATAAATTAATCTATAACATTTAGGGAAAGCGGTGTTGGTTTATAGTGAAACATATTAAACACAGGAGTTTTTTGACGGGTTATAGTGAGTGGTGTTTCACAAAGAGTAAATAAATTAATATTCTCAAATATTCTCAAATTCAATACAAGGCCCAAATCCGGCCCTGTCTCGAATACGGCTCTCAACTATGGAGAGGAGCCTCTAAATATTCTCTTGCTACCCTTGATGCAATTCAGAAACGAGCCGTCAGGCTAATTGACGATTCTACCCTCACCGACTCCCTCGACTTGCTGGCTCATCGAAGAAATGTCTCTGCCCTTTCCCTTTTCTATAGATACTATGAGATAAAATCAATAATTCCCCCCAAAGCATGCTTTGCACGTAGCACGCGTTTTGCCGACTCCCAACACACTTTCGCGTTCAAATTAGAAAAGTGCCGGACCACTTCATTCGCCAATACATATATCCCCATGACTTCAAGGAACTGGAACTTTCTCCCTGCCTCCATCTTTCCCAGCATCTATAATCTTCAAACCTTCAAAACCGGAGTGCATAGACACCTACGTCTACACCCTCTCACTTAATCAACTTTCCCTTCTCTTCGGTAATGCAAGGGTCTTTCGAGATCCATAGGAGCTGCATCTTTACTGGTGCACCCCTCTTGTATTCGATTGCATTAAAAAAAAAACAAAAAAAAAACCGACGATATATAAAATATACGACTACAGCATTCTGGACGTGATAAGAAAAGCTCGATCCAGCGGCTCAAGACTCCGAAAACAAATATTATCTTACTAGCATTGAATAAATAAATAATAAAAAGCAAAATACAAGTTTATTTAAAAATACGGCTGATAGCTCGAATTTAAAAATGGCAATCCTCCCACGAAAGTGAAGATTGCCATTTTTAAATTCTTACTAAAAATAGACATTGAGACCAAACTATGAAATATTCTTATTGCAACAGATCTTTTACCTGCAAATATTCTAACTTTTATGGTACTTTTCTTTATCAGCCCAAGTTCTGTTCTCATTTCTGTTAGAACATCTATCGGCCCAAGCGCCCGAGATATTCGAACCAATCTTCCAAACATTTTTTGAATACATTATTATTAAATTGTCATAAACAATTTTATAATTATGTAGATACAATATTAGTACAAAAAAGAGCCAATAAGTGCAAGCGGCACTTGCAAACCGTAGGTTTCGTAATTATTTCCATATTGCATTCAAACTAATTCTTTTATTGAAGGAGACAATAAAGAGTGTGTCTTCTGCTGGAATTATAAATTTTATTTATTTATAACGAGACTATAGTTTCGTTATAAATAAATAAAATTTATAATTCCAGCAGAAGACACACTCTTTTATTGTCTCCTTCAATATATAAAAATTCTGCTACTCTCGGCAAAAACTTTCAATCTAATTCTTTTATATAACAATCGCAGAGTTCACAAGTACAAAATACTAAATCAATATAAAAACTATTCTATTACTATAATTTGGAAAACGATTATTGTTTTTACTGATTGTAGTAGTTATTTTTTTACAGTTTTAAGAAACAAAACATATTATTCACAGTAAAGAACACTGCATAGAATGTAAAATTCTTATATATTATAAATGTTATGTACACTCTGTTTAATTTAGACAGTGAGAATACTGCTGGAGCTTAGTTTTTAGTAGTAAAACTTTAACTCATTTTTCACATAGTATATTATATATTTTGTCATAATTGATTTCAAATCAGTCCAGTTTATTCTTAGAAAAATAAAGTTGGATTTATTTCAAACAAATTCGATTCGTTAATTTAATGATTAAATAGAATAATTGAGGTTATAATAAATTAATATGATTGTATGTTTGATAAGAGATCAGCAAGCAAACACTTGCCACTTTAAATGCATTTTAGAAATAAAATTGAAGTTCTACTACTGCTCCTCTTCTTTAGTAAAGGGGCCGTCCATAAATTACGTCACACGAATTTCAAGTATTTTTGGACCTTTCTCCGTCTGTGTCACATTCTGTCACATTTTCATTGAGGCCCTTCCTGTATTGTGACGTCACACTATACCATATAATTAACTTAATAATTGTATAATTATTTTTATAAATTAAACTCAACTAAAGGGATTTAATATATTTTAAATTTAGCTTTATTTTTTAACTGACTTCAAAAAAGGAGGAAGTTCTCTATTCGACTGATTTTTTTTTTCTATGTTAACTCATATCTCCGCCAATTGTGAACTGATTTTGATAATGTTTTTTGCTTTGGGTTTAGTCTAGCTTCCGATTGGTCCCGTTTTTTCATTGGTATTAGACCTTTTTGTTAGGTTTGTTCAGGCCTGACTTCTTTGTTTATGAACCGATTTCGATGATTCTTTTTTTATTGGAAAGGGGGTATCTTAGGGATGGTGCCATATTAATTTGGTCAAGTTCTGATGATATGATCAACGACGAAATAACGTAAATCTCCAATTCTTATGAGCAAATAATCGAAATTATGATAAATAAAATCTTTTATAAAAAAAATCTTATAACATTCATTTAAAACCCGCAAACGTTTCGAGAGAATTTCTATATTTATTAATTGAATTTTATTATCATTTTCTGATTCATTCGCCTGACGCTTTCTCTTACGAGATTCATGCAAGGTATTATATTAAGTCACTATTAATAACATCACTAAAAAGAGAAAAATAAAAATAATTTTTATAAAAAAAAATAAAACCGACTTCAAAAAACTTAAATGCAACAAATAAAATAATAATAACTTAAAAATAAAATAAAATCCACTAAAAGGTATAAAATAATTATTCTTATTTAGTTACAACTAAACGACGAAATATTAACATGAAATTACTTTTTGAAGTCGGTGCCAAACATATACATTTTATGAATCGCACTTGACGGATCTTACTTAGTACGTTTGGCGGGTACGCTCGCTTATAGGTATAGTTTGTTTGGCACCGACTTCAAAAAGTGATTTCATGTTAATATTTCGTCGTTTAGTTGTAACTAAATAAGATAATAATTATTTTATACCTTTTATAGGATTTTATTTTTATTTTTAAGTAATTATTATTTTATTTATTGCGTTTAAGTTTTTTGAATCATGTTATTATTTATTTTTTATAAAAAAATTATATTCATATCAAAATGAAAGTTTTTGCCGAGAGTAGCAGAATTTTTATGTATTGAAGGAGACAATAAAAGTTAGTGATGACTTCTGCTGGAATTATAAATTTTGTTTATTTATAACGAGACTATAGTTTTTCATAAATTAATTCCTATGAATCCATTGTAATAGACTGATGAAGAGGGCGAAGCAGAAGACACACTCTTTTTATTTTCTCCTTCAATATATTCATATCATTTAACACATTATTCACTATTACTATATAGCTTGAAATCTAAAAAATATATTTGAAAATTTGTTTAATTTTTTGACTTGACAACATTTGTGACACAATTTTTAAGATCCCCGGACCCCACTGTCACATTTTATCACACATCTGAGATGCCCCTACTCCCTTACTGTGTGACATAATTTATTGATGACCCCAAAGTTTTAGTTTAGATCTTGTTTGAAACTTTTAGTGGATGAAATAATTTTATTCCCGTTTTCATCTTCTATAATCTATACCTACAAGAACTCGACTGAATCCCATGTCGACAAATCAACCCTCTGATTTGCAAACTTAAAGTTTACTTTAACGATTCGTTTTTTTTTGTTTTTTGTTTTTTAGAAATATTCCATTAAACAAATTGTGTTTTTCCTTTCCATAAAATAAAATGAATTTCCCATCAATTTTCAATAAATTATTCTAGCGTTTTCGGTTCTTAATAAAATCATTGGATTAAATTCAAGTGGACTCTCTCTATGTAGGTAATAAAAAAATCAATTTGCCAAGAGTAAATATCCCTGGCCTCTTCTATTTGCAAGTATTAGATAGAGGTCCCTACCTAAATGAAAAATTGAAGGCCGATTGTCATATAATGTTTCTGTTGTTTGTTTACGCATGTGTGTATACAATTATGCTTGGGAAGGAACGTGCCTTAAATCCAACGGCCTGGGCCCTTGGCATTAGATTAGAAAACGCATACTTATCTGGAATTATTGAGAGACAAGGATGGATTTAATAATAGGCTACTTCAAATAACGGGGAGTTACATCAAATGAAAAGATAACAGAGTTAAAAGGTTTAAATAATAGTAGTCGTCTGTTTTGATTGTTTTTCATGTCACATTCTATAATTAAAAAAATACCCAAAACAAATGCTTTGTGGAATGAAGTATTTTTTGAGAATATTTAAAAAAAAAAACTTTTAAGAAAAAAATAAAACCGACTTCAAAAAAATTAAATGCAACAAATAAAATACACTAAAAGGTATAAAATAATTATTAACTTATTTAGTTACAACTAAACTACGAAATATTAACATGAAATTACTTTTTGTACTCGGTGCCAATGCGATTCACCAAAAGGTATATGTTTGGCACCGACTTAAAAAAGTAATTTCATGTTAATATTTTCGTAGTTTAGTTGTAATTAAATAAGTTAATAATTATTTTATACCTTTTAGTGTATTTTATTTGTTGCATTTAATTTTTTTGAAGATCGGTTTTATTTTTTTCTTAAAAATTATTTTTATTTATTTCTCTTTTTAGTGATGTTATTAATAGTGATCATATCATCAGAACTTGACCAAATTAATATGGCACCATCCCTAAGATACCCCCTTTCCAATAAAAAAAGAATCATCGAAATCGGTTTATAAATAAAGAAGTTAGTCCTGAACAAAGCTAACAAAAAAAGGTCTAATGCCTAAAAAAAAAAAATGGGACCAATCGGAAGGTAGACTGGACCCAATGCAATTTTTTTTTTTTTAAATCGGTTGACAATTGGCGGAGACATATGAGGTAACATAGGCACAAAAAAAAAAAAAATCAGTCGAATAGAGAACCTTCTCCTTTTTTGAAGTCGGTTAAAAAAGATTATATACACTGTGGTGCAAAAAAAGTGGAACACTTAGAAAAATTTAGTTTTTTCAAATAATTTTCAGAAAAAACATATTTTATTTAAGCTTTCTTTATTGAACTACATTCTGTGATTGTACAAATATTTAACCGACTTGAAAAAAGGAGGAGGTTATCAATCCGACTGAATTTTTTTATGTGTCTATGTTACCTGATTTCTTCGCCAATTGTGATCCAATTTTGATTATTTTTTGCATTGGGTTCAGTATAGCCGATTGGTACCATATAAATTTCATTGGCATTGGACCAATTTTGTTATGTATGTTCAAGCATAACTTCTTTGTTTATATGTTACCGATTTTAATGATTCTTTCTGAGTTTGGATCAGTATAGCTCCAAGGTAGTCAAGATACCTAACTATTTATTTTTTATTTATTTATTTTATATATGTTCAGCGAGAACTTTTTGCCACGTGGACCGATTTCGATGATTCTTATTTTATTGGAAATGTATGCAAGGTATTATCTTAAGTCACTATTAATAATATCACTAAAAAGAGAAAAATAAAAATAATGTTTATGAAAAAAAATAAAACCGACTTCAAAAAAATTAAATGCAACAAATAAAATAATAAGAACTCAAAAATCAAATTAAATTAACTAAAAGGTATCAAATAATTTTCTAACTTAGTTACAACGAATATGACGAAATATTTATATGAAATCACTTTTTGAAGTCGGTGCTAAACAAACTATATAGGTAAGCGAGCTTACCTGCAAAACGTAAGATCCGTCGAGTAATATTCATAAAATCTATATGTTTGGCACCGACTTCGAAAAGTGATTTCATGTAAATATTTCGTCGTTTAGTTGTAACTAAATTAGATAATTATTTTATACCTTTTAGTGCATTTAATTTTTATGAAGTCGGTTTTATTTTTTTTCATAAAAATTATTTTTATTTTAAACATTTTTAGAGTGAAAAACTATGTTTTACTTTAATTTAAACCCTTTAAAATTAAATTTATTTAAACTAGCATAAATTTTCAGATTTAAAATCTGATCCCTTTATTGAATTGTATTAAATGATTATCGTCTAATATCGAATTAAATTGAATATTTTAATGTTTATCAGTTCGATTTGAATATCTTATCTTTTAATTTATTTCATTTGAAATATTGTCCAAGCATAATGCCTCTAAAAACCAAGGAAGTAGTTCAAGCTGTAGCTCTAATAAATGATGGAAGATCGTATCGGTATGTCGCTGAACGACTTAAACCATCGATTGGAAGTATACAGAGAGCTGGAAAACGATATAGATAAACAAACTCTTATGCCAGGAGACCGGGATCTGGTCGAATTAGAGCTTCAAATGAGAGAGATGACAGATCCATACTATTTGAGATATTAAGGGATCGGCATTGTACAGCAGCTCAAATTCAACAGCGCCTTCTACAAACTCGACAAGTCAACCTAAGTGTTTGGACTAGCAGAAGAAAAACAAGAAATTTTAAATTTAAGTTAATTTTTTTTTTGATTAAAAAAAAGTTTTTTTATAATTTTATACTTTTTATAATATTTTTGATAATTTTGAAGATTGTTTTCACTCTAAAAATGTTTCAAAATATTTGTACAATCATAGAATATATTAAAAGTTTAAATAAAATATGTTTTTTCTGAAAATTATTTGAAAAAACTAAATTTTTCTAAGTGTTCCACTTTTTTTGCACCACAGTGTATAATATCGAAAACACCTGATATTAAGAGATATTTTTTATAATTTATTTGAAAAGAAAACAGACTAATAAATTAGTTTCAATCAACTTTTATAAATAAATTATTGTATTATAACGAAAACCAAGGATAATATGAATTTGGATTAAATTTAAGACAAATAACACTGCTCGACAAAAATTAAACAAAAATTTCTCCCCGTAAATCTAACAATGGATTCCAGTAGAGCAGCGGTGTCCAACCTACGGCCCGCGAAGAGGCTCAATCCGGCCCCCGAGCGAATTGACACTAAATATGTATTTTTTGTAAAATATCTAAAAAAATTATAAATCATATTATCGTTTTCCAAAAGAAAAAATTACCAAGATGATGCAATTACTCAGCAAAAATTTCGAAGATAGATTTACAGATTTTCACCGGATTAAAAATGAAATACGCTTGTTTGAAAATCCTTTTTCAGTGGACGTTTCTACGGCGCCAGATGATTTACAACTAGAATTAATAAAATTACAATGCCAAACGCCATTACAAGATCTTTTTCGCGAGAAATCTTTACCAGATTTTTATGCAGCGTTAGACTCTTATCCTAATTTGAGGAAATTTGAAATGAAAATGACGACGGCGTTTGCAAGTACATATATTTGTGAACAAACATTTTCTACTTTAAAAAGAGGTAAACCAGCGTCTCGCGCTCGGCTTTCAGATGATCACCTTCATTCCATATTAAGGAGAAACGTTACCCAACTTGAACCAAATATTCAAAAATTAGTTTCTGAAAAGCAACATCAGACTTCACATTAATAAATCGTGACTACAGATTTTGTCTTTTTTTAATCTTAACCCAAATTTATGATTTCGTTTAATTCAGGTATCAGCAATCTTTTAAATGTATTCAAATTTCAAATTGATTAAAAAATAAACTGCAACGGATCGTTGCTAAACTTTATCCAAATTCATTTGAAATATTAATATGTTCTAGAGTAAAGTACTTTAAAATATAATTTTACTAAAAACTTTATTTAACCTTTTTTGTGGGTCCAAAGGTAGTTAATTAGGATATTAAATTTCATCAAAATTGGTTAAGTCATTTTCAAGATATTTAGAAAAAACTAAAAAAGTACTGAAATAAAGTACTAATGTTTGTCGACCGATATGTACCAAAAACTAATCAGCGCTTCATTTTGTTAAAATACTGGTACATTTTCAATTTCAATTCATTCAGTGCAACGGTGTGGAAAAATTCGTGGACGAAAAAAACGATAACACACATACATACATACATCCATCCATCCGCACGCACTTCCAAAAAAATGGCACTTTTTGGCCTCTCGGCGAGATCCCAGGTAATTTTTGGCAAAACCGTCATGTGCTAAAATTCAATCTCATTGAATACTTCAATTTGTGACCTTAATTGAGTCCATGGGTTCCGTAGTCTTTACCTGAGGACCCTTTGAAGTCGCGCTTGCAGCGAGAGCGATTCCAATACTTTCTCCCATGCTTCGCATTGAATAAAGTAACAACTAGATATCTTAATAATATCCTAATAAAAAGGAATGTATATTTTAGCCGAACCATTAATTTAAAAACGTAATATTTTCATTAAATTTACAAATATTTTGAAAAAAATATGAATCAGCACAAAAATATTCATGAATTCATTGAAAATGTTGCGTTTTTTAATTAAAGGTGCCGCTAAGATATACAATTATAAATAATCCGGCCCGCGAGATCCTATGTCATGTTCAATCCGGCCCGCAGACAAAAAAGGCTTGGGCACCACTGCAGTAGAGTTTTATACCCTGATTATCATTCAATTTCCCGATTTTTTACACCAAGTCAGAGTTTTAAGATATTATCGGTCAAAATGACGAAAAATGGCATTTTGACCTATTTTCGAGTCCCATTAAATATTAAACAGCAATAATTGAAATCAAAATATTTTGTTGACGTAATAGAAAACAGCTTCCTCTTTGATTTTCAAATTATTACTTGTTTTTAGCTCAATTAGAACTCGAGTTATAACTAAAAAAAGTAAGACCTTTTGTTTTTATCTATGTTTATTATCCTTCATAATGACGTAGTTTTAGTTTTTTAGTTATAAGTTCGAATTGAGGTAAAAACAAGTGGTAGTTTGAAAATCAAAGAGGAAACTGTTTTCTATTACGTCAACAAAATATTTTGATTTCAAATATTGCTGTTTAATATTTAAAGGAACGCGAGAATAGGTCAAAATGGCCTTTTTCGTCATTTTGACCGATAATAAACTTATGATAATCAGCGTATAAAACTACTGGAATCCATTGTTAGATCTACGGGGGAAAATTTTTGTTTAGTAGTGTAATTTAACAAATAGAAACGAGACCTTTTCTTTAATTTCTAATATATATAATAAAATAATAATATATTTCTATCGTTAAATAATCTTATCAATAGTGGACAAAAGAGCCGATATTTGTTCAAATAATAGGTAAAAATATAATCATATAGATTGTCACATTTGGCCTTAAAGGAAATTTTATGGGACATCAAGGACAGCAACCTGACCTCTCGCCAGTGATATATTGTCAATTGAAATGTTTGATACCAATATAGACTAATCGTCAAAAACGAATAGATATTTCTATAGTTTAAACACATTATAAATATATATTGTAGTGAACTAATTACTTATATTATTTTAACACGGAAAAGTAAAAAAAAAAAAACGGATTCAAAATAATTATGTTGATATATTTTTTATTGAATTTGAATATAATAATAATCCTGACGGGTGTTCAATATCTTTTTTCTAATTGAAAGTAATGGAAGGCAGCCCAGAGGTAGTGAAGAAAGAAAAAATTAACACATATTAAATGAGGTGTAATTTATTGGAATCCTTCCTCCTTTCCTTTCAAACCGACAATTTTTTTTCTTAATATATATTAAATATTATATTTAAATATACACTGCTGTGGAGGAAGGAAGCATTTTATTTGTTTCCTTCAGTGACCCCTTGAAACCCTGAAGAAGTAGGGAAGAATCCTCCGAAACGTCGGTTTGAAAGAAAAGGGGGAAGGATTCCAAAAAATTACATGTAATTTGATGTGTTAATGTTTTCTTTAATCACTACCCCTGGGGCTGCCTTCCATTACTTTCAATTAAAAGTTCTACCAGTCCTTCTCTCTCCAGAGAAAATTTCGTTGCAAATAAAATCATTTTTTCTTTTCAAAAATACTAAATAATTTATAGATAATATGTAGAATTAACAGTTCAGAAATTATTGAAACAAATTATTTAATTTTCGCGGTTCATTTACTTAAAAGTTTCTTTTTTCACCCTTGAATTAAAAGAGAAAGTTGATAAGGGTCCCCCTTATCATCAGTTTTCCAATTTGTTTAGAAAATAAATATTTGAATTTCCAAGAGATTATACTTATTTCTAGTAGAGTATTTTATAAAGATATAAGAAATTATAATTTCGTCAAAGAAACTCGAAAAAAGTTTCTTTTTGTACCCCTGAATTTTAATAGAAAGTTGATAAGATAGATTTTTATTATCTGTTATTATCCTTCGATGTGGTCCAAAGTTGTTCACAAATTTACCTCTTAAAGCTTCCCTTATTGATGCTAATAATTACCCAGGGATAATTGGTAATAATTAGGGCTAATACTTCAATTATTGTTAAGACTTCAGTAAATTCACTTGACATGATATCAAAATAGTTTTAAATATTTGAATAATGCAAAAGCAAATAAAAGTCTCAATGCCCTGCACTTATTAGATATGTCTATCAGATAGACCTTTGCATTGCCTAAAAGAAATTAACTGCAACGGATCGTTGCTAGACTTTAACCATAGTCATTTGAAATATAATAATATGTTATTTATTATTCATTGGATATCACTGCCTATCAATCAATGTTGACTTAAAATCAAAAATAGCCATCGATTCTCATCTGATACCTGAGGAATAACCATTCTACATTGCAATTTTGAAGTTTTGATTATCATTGGTAACCATTGCTGAAGACATGACAGTAGCCAGAATTTTGTCCTTGGGGGGGGGGGAGGGAGGGGAAGAAATTGACTTAAAATCAAAAATAACAATCGATTCTTATATAATACTGAAGGAATAGCCTTATTGCATTCCATTTTTGATGTTTAAACCATTAATGGTATAGATCTGGAGCTAGGAATCCTAAAATCTAATCAGTTCTCCGCATTGGAAATGTAAACATTTTAGTATAAGGACGAACTTTTTATACGACTTTTCGTTCTTAAGTTTTCGTGGGTACTGAATCCAGGTACACAGAAAAAAAATCATTTTTTCCCACGTTCCAGATATTTTTCAACATATGGTAATAAGCGAAAAAAAAATTGAAAATTTTTGAGACAATTCAATACTAGGTTCACTATTATTAGTCAAATCGGAGTCATCGGGTAATTTTACATTTTTTCGAAAAATAAAAAAACAAAATATATTTTTCGAGAGATTCTCTCGATATGATTATTACTAATGTAAAATCTTTAAGCCGCTCTAACGACTAAACTAAGGATCTAAACTATTTTTGTTTGAACATAGCTATTGGAAATAATTGAGAACCACCAATTTTCAGCACTAAACCTGAAATTTATATTTTAGCATTTTAACCCTTCTATTAGAGCTGCTGTTGATAGAAAGGAATTCGCTGTCATTGTCGCCAACCCTCATTAGATGGAGATAATCCCTCCAAAGGCTTCATTTGCGTGAAATACGCGATTTTCTAAGATTCAACACCCATACGCTCTTAAATTGGATACTAATCGATTTCGCATTCGCCAATTCGTTTATCCCTATGACATCTAGAGACTGGAATTCTCTTCTTCCGACCGTCTTCCCAGCAACTTATAACCTTCAATCTTTCAAGACCCTCATCCACAGATACCTTCAACTCCTACCCAATCCCTGAATCTCTTCTTATTTTCACGATACAGGGGTCCACTGCGGACCACAGAGGTTGTACCTTTTTGGTGCAACTTGAAGGCAGCGCAAAAGGAAGAACGCTTCTATCTACAAAATTGAGCGACTTATCAAAAAATCTTATTTCGAAGAAAAATCTTATAATAAAATATGCTAAAAAGAAAGTTAATTTGAATAAGATTGATCGGATAAATATTTGTGAAGATAGAAACTGTTTTTATTCACGTGATATGCAATATTTTTGTCAAACTATACTTAAAATTCGTGAATTTTCAAAGACTATTTACTTACAAAATTACAAAAATTTTATAGACTTCTTGAAGACTATGAATGAATTGATAACCTCCTCCTTTTTTTGAAGTCGGTTAAAAAAGGGATATTTTTAGGCGACTTTTTCCGTAAAAGAGATACTTTTTTGCGCTCTCTAGTAATTACATAGAAATAATGAGTATGGCTTGTAAATTATAGTACACGTTCTTTTTTAGCTAGACCCTTCAATAAGCACTAAGCTTTGAATAATAGGGCAAAGATGCTAATGAAGCTCGTAGACTTATATACCTAATTAACTTTCGAAAAATAAGTATAGGACAAGTGAATAAAAAATATCAATTTTTATCAAGGAAAATAAATAAAAGAGCTTGAGAGGGATTAAAATGGAAATCTTAGAAATTTTCTCTCAATTTGTATTGAAGGACCTGTGTTTTTCTTTCTTCTTATTTTATAAAAATACAAACAATGGCTGAAGAAGAAAGAATAAGATCAGAAGAAATCATAAGACAAGTAGAAAGACTTGCACGAAGAACACAGAGATTGAAAAGAGTGGAGGAATTGTCCAACCTGAGACAAAAAGTAAGACAAGTAAATCCTCAGCCAGTGACATAGGCTTTGTATCATTTTTAATAAAGCTGCTCAAGCAATTGTAAAGTAAAGTAAGTCGAACTTAGTGAACGTTTCTTGTTTCAAATGTATTTTCTTAGCCCTGGAACGCTACCCATCAAAAAATATTTTATTTTACTACCCTGGGGTACAGGTGTACCCCAACAAAAAGTCATAGAAAATTAACTTTTAACTTTTATTATTTGCTAAAAACATATCTCGTGACAAACTTAGGCTCTAAGTAAATGAATGTTACCAAATTTGAGTCACTTTGAGAACTCAGGGCAAGCTTTGGTTTGATCCTCTAAACCAGTGGTTCTTAACTTATGGGTCGAGACCCAAAATTGGGTCTCAAAGCTTATTCCTTGGGTCGTTAATAAAATATTTTACTTTATTATTAAAGTTGAAAATATATTTTGATTTATTCAATACTATAAAAAAATGAACATATGAAAAACATGCTCTTTTTCATTACATTTTCCTTAGATCGAAGAGTACCTTTAGTTATCTTAATTGTTACAAAATAATATTATATGTGAGTTAAAAAAGTCATAATTGAAAATTGAAGAAAATTTCTCAAGTATCGTCTAAAAAAAGATAATTATTTTTTTTTTGACGGGGGAGGGGGGGGTTGCGACATGAACATATTTCCCAAATTTGGGTCGCAACTTAAAAAGGTTAATAACTACTGCTCTAAACAATGAACTTTTTACACTTTTTACATGAAATCCGCGATTTTCGGTCTTTTTTTCTAGGACAGAATGAACATCTGCCAAAAGATGGCAGTTTAGATATTGGAATATTAGGTTCTGGATCCAAGTTTAATATTCTCTCAATAACGGCTCGGAGTTCTGCGGATAAAGTAAGTATTTATAAATTATAAGCTTGTCACACTAATACTACCCAGGGGCACAACTGTACCCCAAACAGAGATTTTATATCAAACAAAAACACGTATCACTGCAACGCTTGTAGCAAATCAGCTAAAGGGTCTAATATAAGAGATTAGCAGGTACCACAATTGTGTGCTGCCATATGTCAAAAACTAACAGAAGTTTCGAGCAAGGTTGGGGTATAGCTGTACCCCGGGCAGTGTTCCAGGGTTAATAAAAGATTAGTTCAATTAAAAGAAGGTTAGGAATTGACAAAATGTAGCCCCCAGAGCTTAAAGTGTTCGATCTAAGAAGTTTCCCTTCAAAAATTGGATTTTTAGGTTTCCAGACTTAAAGGACCCTTACCTTGTATCTACCATACTAATCACCAGAGCAAAACACAAATTTTTAGATTTTTTTATTCTGTCGTCTTATGCACCATTTTCAAAATAATCGTTAAAGCCAAATTTAGATATGGTTTTGATCGATTTACTAGTTTCATCCATAAAATATTTTAAGATTTTAAATAATTGATGAATTAAGAATATTAAAGTAATGAGACGGACTGATAAGTGAATTGAGTGGATATTGATGAGGCAGTCCAAAATACAAAAAAAGAAGATAATTTAAACTATCTTTTTATTCATAAACCGACGTTTCGGAGGCTTATTCCTTCTTTCTTCAGGGTTTTGAAAAGAGTGAATGAAATCCAATTTGACATTATCCTCTGTCTCCTCTCACAGTGGCAGTAACAATAATATATCGTATTTTATTCTCAGCAGAATAATAGTATAGTGAATACCATGAAGAAGGAGGGAATAAGCCTCCGAAACGTCGGATAATTAATAAAAAAATTGTTTTAATTATCTTCTTAAATAAGAATATATTTCTAAAGCAAAAATATAACAAAATAAAACTTTTTTGGTTTTTCACTTTTGAGAAATTATAAAAATTCAGTAAGTACCTAGGTAATAAATATTTTAACAGTGAAAATAAATGTTTTTTTTTTGTACATATGAGTAGAACAAGGTAAAAGGTGCATTCAGTATAGCTTACTTCGCATGGAAATAAATAGATTTTCGAAATATGTTTATTATATATTTTTTGAAAATATAAATAAATATATTAAAAATATAAAATTTTTGTGTTAAATTTATATAAAGCTTATACTAGAGCGACATAAAAATAATTATATTTTAAAAATATATAGAAAAACATAAATTTTATATAAATTTAACACAGAAATTTTATATTTTTAATATATTTTCAAAAAAGATATTAACAACATATTTCGAAAATCTATTTATTTCCATACGGGTATATTTATATATGATAGCTGTCTACCGGGCCTTAGCCGCAAAATATTGCTACTATTGATAAGAATCATATATTTGAGTTATTAAATCAGTAAGTGTATATAATGGGAAGATAATTAAAAAAAAAATTTCCAAAAATACAAATTTCTAATATTTGAAATATAAAAAAACTCTATATAAAATACTTTAATTAATATATTGATTTGCATTAAAGTTAGGAACCGAAAGTTTTCAACAGTTTTTATTTTACCTTTATAATGCAAATGGATAAAGGATATCGTAATCGAATCTGGTAAGACTATGATTTGAATTCCTAAGAATAAATTAAACGTTAAACTGATTAAATTTTAAGCGTACCAAAAGCCAACTGAGACATTGATGTCTATTTCATTAAAGCAGCAAAGGTATTCTTGACTTAGATCACTAATCAAATCACAATGAGAGTTGTCAAATTAGATTCAATTCAATTGTAGTGGAGAGATTTGGTTCCTATCTGCCTTAAAATTGATATCTCAAAAATCAAAACTGGTAAGAAAAGGAACTTAAAATCAAAAATATCATCTAGGGTTTAGAGATAGGATATGAAGCAAGGTTTCAGTTAAAATCAGCGTGCCGAAAGTTTTTATTACTTTGTCTTTTTTACTTTACCATACAGGGTATGGTCAAGTATTGTAATCGTGCATGTAAAAAGTGTTATTTTTTTCGAAATATCTCAAAAATGGCTGAAACTATTTTGATTTAAAAAATTGGGCGAAACCATGGCATTTCGGTCTACAAAAAAAGCCCTAATAAGTGAATACCGAAAAAATTATACTTTCGAGATAATAATTGTTTCGCCAAAATGTCTGTTAGTCTGGTTGTTAGTCTGTGCGTTACAAAATTTTTGTGGACGAGCTAGCTCAAAAATTAGTGTGAATATCAAAACCAAATTTCACACATAGTTTTGGTGCATTGAGATTAAGAGCTGATTAGATTTTGGTGCATATCGAGCCAAAATTAAGGGGGTGGAGACGGGATGGGGTTAAAAATTAAAAATCTAGGCCATTTCAGCAAACTCTGACTAAAAATGCGAAAACTAATCACCCAAAATGGGGGGAGGGGGGGTGTAGCGACAAAAAATGAAAATATAGGCCCTTGTACCTAACTCAACCAAATTTTGTATACATAATCCGTGGGCCCCCAGAAGACTAAAAATGCGAAAACTAATCACCCAAAATGGGGAAGGGGATGAAATTCTACGCTCTTCTACCAAACTCAACCAAATTTTGTATACATAATCCGTAGGCCCCCAGAAGTCTAAAAACTAACCCCCTCTCCCCTACTTGATTATAAATAATTTTATTAAATATTAAATATAAGTGAGGGGTCAGTTTGTATGGTAAAGTCAAGTGGATGGCCACATCAGAACGTGTTAGTTTATTTTTTTTAGATTATCTGGCCGTTTCTCATACAAGGCTTTAACACATGAGATGCCATCTTTAGTAATAAGAAGTTTGTATTCAGAGCAAAAAATTTTATTTAGACACTTTTCCAATATTTTTGGCTAGGCTAACCAATATTTAATACTTTTGGTAAGTGAAAGTATAAAAGTTTTTAATATATATTTTGTATTTGTTTGATAATACATTAATTAATTAACAACTATACCTTTTTTAACCCTTAGGGGTTCCCAAACTTTTCTGAGCCTTTTATCAATTAAAATTTTTCCATGGCCTATCCCAACTAAAAGTACATATATCAAAGCAAAAAGAGGATTTGGTGTCTCTAAGCATTTTACTCTTGTATTAGAATCGATAAAAATATCTTGAGAATTAAATCTTTATTTATCTATGAAAATCAAAAATTCAGACATTTTTCTAGTAAACGGTAAGTGTTATCGTAAAAATAATTCAGACAAAAGTTGTAGATCATTCAATTTTCTACTAAAATTGTTTTCATACTTTTTTCTACGAATCACCATTTCTGAGATATCGCAATTCCAAAATTAACCGATATTTTTGACCTTTGACCTTGAATTATTTTTTTTACAGGGGTCGGAAGTATGGGGATTTTTGATATTTCATTTGTAATAGTGTGTTTAAGACCTGTGCTGGAACTTTATTGGAAGCTTAAATGTCTATTTTGACTGGACTATTATGTATATGTATTCGTATGTAAGAGATAAAAATGTATAATAAATAAATTTTTAGCTTTTCACTGTTTTTTGTCTAGTTAGGCCAAATGTCTTGTTTCAATTAATTATGAAGCTTCGCGGAGCACCTGTGAAGAGGCGGCGGCTCCCCTGGGCACCGCGGCGCACAGTTTGGGAACCAATTAAATCAGATCAAAATAAAAATAAATAAGAACAAGACCAAGGTACAAAGAAAAAGCAAAAGAGACAGGCGTGTAAATATAAGCGAAAAGAACTTAGAATTCCTCTCTCTGGGAAGTAGCAGAAGTCACAAAGAAAATAAATCCAGAATTGCTCATTCTAAAATGGGGGTTAATTCAAAAGAAAAATTATTAGGCTCCTCCTTAATCAGGTTATAAAATAAAAAGCTGCTACTGAAGTCATATGAATGGCAGGTACGGATGTGTAACCTGGACAATTGGAGAGAGAACGAGATTGGATGTCTTCGAAATGGAATGGTAAAGAAGATAAGTTTAAATGGGTAATTTTAAACGAGGAAGTTCTTGAAAAAAATTAGAGTAAAGAGAACTGTGGAAGAATCTGAAGAAGAGTAATGCTCAAATGATAAGGCATACTCAGGGCCGTCGCGTGGGCGGGGCGACCGGGGCGATCGTGTACTTGTTTGATTCCGAAGTATCTAATTTCAAATAGTAAGAATTAGAAGGTATAACATCGTGATGCAAAATTTACTGTTTTATGTAGTATGTTCCCTTTTTTACAAGAAAATATCGCCAATAACCGTTTATTAAGGTGCCCAAACGACGAAACGACTAACGAACACACATCGTCTAGATGACGGTGATGATGATGATGATGCCTTCAGTATCAGTAATGGTGAGCGTGAGAGTCGATCAATTTTAATTTACTAGCTTTTTCATGTTAGTCAATCAGTACACCACGGCCGTCGGCCAAGAGTGACATTATAAAAAACATACTGAAGGGAGGGGGGGGGCGCTGGTAAAATCTCGCCCTGGGCGCCTACAACCCACGCGACGCCCCTGGTCATACTTTAAGACACGGAAGAGTGTTAAGAATTGTTTTAAAGAGCAAAGTGGGAATGCAAAGAGCAAGGCAGGAGTATTTTGCCCACAGGTGACGAATGATCTAGGATGTGGAACTTTTAGACAAGTGAAAGATTTGACATGGGATAGAATTGAGTGGAGCCTGTCGTTGCGTGAGGGTAGTGGCGTAACTATAACATTAAGGTCCTTGGTAAATTCATCGGATGGGGACCACCCTCAATGTAAAGAAGCTAAACCAAAGTTGTAGTTTCTTTTTAATAAATCACTACGCAAAGTACGTACAAACGCTATTATAATTATTGTTCCCTTTTTCGTTGATTTTCTAGCAACTTTCAATTTAAAAAAACGTATTGGATTGAAATAACAATTTTATTTTTAGTCAAAATGTTAATTATTAAAATTCCTTTTTCAGGTTTTCTATTCAGTAAAAGTTAACATCAAAGTTCAAATTTCGGGTGATGGAATGTTTGATGGATAGAATACCTAAGTTGCAAAACATTTATTGTCCAATAGAATTTCTTAAATAAGTTTTTATTAACTTAAATTTTGAAAATGATCGCTCGGAACTAGACGTAGTCACAGGAATCATTACAATTAACAGAAATGCTGTGCACACTTCAGGAAAGCAAGAAGACATAAATTGATTCTTTATGATTAATAAATCAGCAAGTTCTCTTATAGAAGATGACTTTTCTATTTCGTGTCTAAAAGTTGATCGAAAACTGAGAATTTCCTTGACAAACGAGACACGAATTTTGTAATAATAAATGTTAGGATCCTCCTCTCGGACCGGGGGCCGGTGGCATTTTGCCCGACATTCCACCCTATTGTTACGCCACTGCGTGAGAGGTTGCGTCAAACCAGTCTTAGACTATATACTCGATGTTGTTGATGATGATGGCTTCTGACAAATTGTTAAATTACTAACGTTTTAAGAAATAAATTTTTATTCTAACGATAATCTTTATCTTGCGTGTGCGTTATTACTAAATTAATAACCAATGTCATAAAGTGTTTGGGAAACAAATTACTTCAATAATTGTTATTTATATTTTTTTTCGAATTCTTAATTAAAATGATGATTTAAAATTAAATGGGCTAAGCCAAGGTCCTGGGCCTATACACCAGTTTATTTCATTTAAACTGTGAATTTTGTCAGAAAATTTTTCAAGTAATTTCTTATCATCTAAGGTTAAATGGCATATTCCATTAGTATTATTTTCTCTTTTATCGCTTATTTATTATTTTACCTTTTATTTATTATTATACCTGCTTGAATTTCAGAATGAATTATTGATTAAGCAAATCGGGGAATAAATCTTAGTATAAATTTTTTCATATTAAAAATAAAGTTCATACTTCGTGTTTCTTGTAATTTGAGAGTTGTTATGGGTGGGCAAAAAGGGATCAAATTAAAATTCATTCAATTATATTTAATTACATCCGATTAGAAACATAATATTTCTGTTCATTCCGGTCAACTGACAATTCCTAAAAATAATCGTTCAGTCCCGTCAGCTGCATGGAAAATTTTGCGATTGACCCATCGAAAGGAGAGACTCTCCATTCATTTATTGAAACGTACAGATCCCTTCCTGAGCTGTGGGTTTTGGAGAATACTAGCTACAGTAATACGATGTACTCGTGGAAAAATAAAAGTAATTGAGTAGCATGCTAATCGTAAACCGATAACCCCAACTAAGGACAACTGATATAACTGAAAGAGCTACACTGGTGTGGTCATTCTGACTTTAACATACGCCTGGTCTCTCTCTTGTAATTAATATTTAATAAAATCATTTATAATCATTTAGGAAGGAGGGGAGGGTCAAAAAATGAAAATCTAGGCATTTGGACCAAACTCAACCAAATTTTGAATGTCCAAATAACTAGATTTTCATTCCCCCCCCCCCTCATTTTGAGCAGTTAGTTTTTGGATTTTTAGAGATCTGGGAGCCCACTGATTATGTATACAAAATTTGGTTGAGTTTGGTCCAAGTGCCTAGATTTTCATTTTTGACCCTTCCTCCCCCCTAATTTTGGCTCCAAAAAAAATAATAATATTTTTGTCATTATAAGTTCATCTTATAGTATATTTCATTTTTTTATTGTTTTTGTTTTTTTTAGTTTGAAAATCTTATAATTTGAATATTTAATTCCCCCCCCCCCTCCTCCTTAATTTTGGGTTCGATTTCAACCAATATCTAATCAGCTCTTAATCTCAATACACGAAAACTACATTTGAAATTTCGTTTTAATTTTCACCCTAGTTTTTGATCTAGTGTGTCCACAAAAATTTGGTGACACACAAACGCACAGACGCACATACTAACGTACTAACAGACATTTTAACAAAACAGTTATTATCTCGAAAAATATAATTTTTTCGATGTTCACTTATTAGGGCTTTTTTGTAGACCGAAATGTCATGGTTTCGCCCAATTTTTTTTATCAAAATAGTTTCACCCGTTTTTTAGATATTTCTAAAAAAACGAAGAAAAAAACACTTTTTCCATGCACGATTACACTACTTGACCATACCTTGTATGGAAAAGTAAAAATAGAGAAACTGAATGAAAAACTGAGCTGTATGGCTCCACGCGTTCAGTTTATCGTTCGGTTTTATTTTTCCGATCAGGATTCAGGTAAATTAGCAGATAAACTGAGCGTGTATGGAGCCCTTAAGAGAGCCAGGATATACGACAAAAAGATACTAGCCAAGCGGAGAAAATCATAGTAAGTGAAAATAGAAAAACAGGATGAAAAACTGACCTGTGGCTCCACACGCTCAGTTCATTTAATCGTTCACTTTAGTTTTCCGATCAGGATTCAGGTAAACTAGCAGATAAACTGAGTATGTATGGAGCCCTTAAGAGAGCCAGGATAAACGACAAAAAGATACTAGCCAAGCGGAGAAAATAAAAGTAAGTAAAAATAGAGAAACTGGTTGAAAAACTGACCTGTAGCTCCACTCGCTCAGTTCAGTTAATCGTTCACTTTAGTTTTCCGATCAGGATTCAGGTAAACTAGCAGAAAACTGAGTGTGTATGGAGCCCTTAAGATAGCCAGGATAAACGACAAAAAGATACTAGCCAAGCGGAGAAAATAAAAATAAGTAAAAATAGAGAAACTGGTTGAAAAACTGACCTGTAGCTCCACTCGCTCAGTTCAGTTAATCGTTCACTTTAGTTTTCCGATCAGGATTCAGGTAAACTAGCAGATAAACTGAGTGTGTATGGAGCCCTTAAGATAGCCAGGATAAACGACAAAAAGATACTAGCCAAGCGGAGAAAATAAAAATAAGTAAAAATAGAGAAACTGGTTGAAAAACTGACATGTAGCTCCACTCGCTCAGTTCAGTTAATCGTTCACTTTAGTTTTCCGATCAGGATTCAGGTAAACTGGTAGATAAACTGAGGGTGTATGGAACTCTTAAGAGAGCCACGATAAACGACAAAGATACTTTAGCCAAGCGGAGAAAATCAAAGTATAAGTACTAAAATAATACTTTAATAGGAAAATCGTTCACAGTGGAGCTACAAGAGTGACGATAAACGAAACATTAATTTTTTTAGATGATGAGTATGAAAGCAGACATTTTTTATTAATGAAATTTTTATCAAGCCTTCCTTATGAGAAAATAAAAAAAATAGCAAGTTCCTCTCATCAAAGTTGTCTACTATTATTCTCATATTTCCACTTAATTTTTCCTAAAGATAATTACGTAAACTCTTCAAACTTAAGTATAGAGAGGATTTGTATAAAAAATTCGCTCTTGATGTGCAGTTTTTCATTATTGTACACATTTTATAGCACTTCAGAATCACTTAGGAATCACATATTTTTTATGATCTCGCACTATTTTTAATATGTCAAGTATTTTGCGAGATATGCTCCTTTCTGGTATAAAAAATAAATATAAATAAATATAAAGTATAAAGCCTAATGTTATACGAATTCGCTATTTCAACGTTTTAGAGTTTCAATCAAGCTCAGTGAGATGTAGGTTATCGACCAATCATGTACAAACTTTGACAACGTATCGAAGGTTCCTGATTCAATTCCGTTTAAAGGCAATTTATATTTTCTTTCACAATACAATTGTTACAAGAAATAATCATTTAAACTTTTCTCATATTTTTTTCCGAATATTAAATAATAATATTAATTCAAGATTTTATCGTAGGTAGTATTTACTTAGAAAAAACTCCGTTAATACTTCTTAAATTGGATTTAAATAACAATGGCTTAATAATCATCATTTACTCGTATATTATGTAAGTACGGAATTTTCACTTTAATAGGAAATACATATAATAAAATATAATATAGGATGGTGCAGAAAAAAATCATTTTTGAAAATAGAAAGAAAACAAAACTATCATATTTAAAAGCGTTTAATCTTATACAATATAAAGTTTATTAAATGTAATTTTAGTTTTTGAAAATTAAATCATCAAGATGACGTCCTTGGCTGTTGCGACACTCTTCCAAACGGGCACGAAAATTTTGAAAAATTTTAGTAGGATTTTCTTTTGAAATGGCTTCCATTTCTTGTTGAATATTCACCTTCAATTGCCGAAATGTTGTCGAATTATTAGCGTATACCTTGCTTTTAAGGTGTCCCCATAAAAAGAAATCTGCGGGACTTAAATCGGGACTCCTCAGAAGCCAGGTTATGTCATCCCTCCGTGAAATCAGTTTCTGAGGAAACATCCCTTATCTTATTCGAAGTGGGACACGTGACTCTGTCCTGCTGAAACCATGTGTTTCGATTGTAACCTCGCGATTCTTGCAACTTCGAGAAACTGATTTCACGGAGGGGTGACATAACCTGGCCTCCGAGGAGTCCCGATTTAAGTCCGCCAGACTTCTTTTTATGGGAACACTTAAAAGCAGGTATAATTAATAAATCAGACAATATTGCTCCAAATGAAGCTGAATATTCAGCAAGAAATGGAAGCCATTTCAAAAGAAACTCTTAAAAGTTAATAAAGTTTAGGGAAAGCGGTGTTGGTTTATAGTGAAACATATTAAACACAGGAATTATTTAACGGGTTATAGTGGTGTTTCACAAAGTGTAAATAAAATTTAAAAAATTAAAAAATCTTTTAAATTATTTTGGAGATTTTTTTATTTATCTCTATACATATTTCGGGCTATGAACCCTTCATCAGGAGGTTTAACAGAAAAATATGTATAGAGATAAATAAAAAAATCTCCAAAATAATTTAAAAGATTTTTTAATTTTAATTTATTTCCACTTTGTGAAACACCACTATAACCCGTTAAATAATTCCTGTCTTTAAAAGTTTTTGAAAATTTTCGTGCACGTTTAGATGAGTGTTGCAACAGCCAAGGACGTCATCTTGATGATTTAATTTTCAAAAACTAAAATTACATTTAATAAACTTTATATTGTATAAGATTAAACGCTTTTAAATATAATAGTTTTGTTTTCTTTCTATTTTCAGAAATGAATTTCTTTCTGGGCCACCCTAAATATGAAAAATAAATTTAATATGAAATATTATTTTGTTAAATTGAAAGGTCCTTTTTGCCGAGAGTAGCAGAATTGTTATAAATTAACTTCTACTGGAATAATACATTTTTTAATGACTGTAGTTTCGAGGACTTTGCCCTCTCCACCAGTCTATTACAAATGATTCATAGAAATTGATGTGTGAAAGTGAGTTTTACACGTGTACTGGGTAAATCAATGAATCTTTTTGTTCATCGCAGCTTCAATGTACTTCTAAATATGACATAACAGGGAAAAATTTTGCGCTGTTCCAACGTAAATACATACTTAAATGCAGTGTGTGCTAAAGCACAATGTTTTTAAAATAACCTAACCAAAGCTTATCTCTAGAAATAAAGACTCCTTTATCTTCAAATTTAAGTGCATTTGATTTCTTTATGTGGGCGTATCCAAGTCTATAGCTCTTTAAAATGCTCACCTTGTAGAGTTATTTAACACTAACTGGTGAATTTTAAATCTTTTAGGCTGCTTAGAGAATATGATTCAAAACGAGTAGTATTTATTTATTTATTATATAATATATATATTTGAATATGATATAGCTATTTAATATAATTGGTATAGTTATAATGGATGATTATAAATTTTTGCTTATTTACTATTAACGGAAGATTTCGAGAGGTATATTAGAAAATTACTATTTATTTTAATTCATATAATCTATAAACTTTTAGTGAATATGAGTTTACGAGCTTTTCGTGCGTGCCTTCGGCACGCCCTCGAAGCTCGGCCCTCCGGACTGGTGCCCTGGCGGGCAGCGTCTCGGTCCAAAAATTTTATTCCTCTTAAAAAACCACACTCCAAATGTATACCGGTAAACTACCGAAAATACATCGTCTCTTAAAAGTTTCGCCTCTTTAACTTTTGAGTGGCGAGGGGGGGGGGAGGAATAATGATCAATATATTTAATGTTTCTTAATTCAAAATGAATTGGAGTCTTTCATTTCAAAATTCGAGTCCAAATTAGAAATTAGAATTTCAAATTTGCCTGGTTAATGAAAATCGATTGGAGCCGCGCTGACAATTATATTTCAAATTTGCCTCGTTAATTAATATATATTTAATATTTCTTAATTTAAAATCTATTGGTGTTTTTTCATTTTCATTCGAGTTCAAATGAATACAATATTATCTCGACACAAAGTCCAAATCAAAAATATCTAGTTTTAGTAAGAGAAATCAAGATAGAAATATTAATGTCGCAATGGAGTAATCGGTAGAGCCAATGACTATAGTTCAAGAGTTCGTCGGTTCGATTCTAGGCAAGAGCGTAAATTTTTTAGAGAAATTTCTCTAAGCGTTGTTACAAATTAATCTAGATGAATATTATATAGTATATGTCAAATATATAATATATGTATTTGTTAGAAATAATTTAAGAATTGAAAAAAAATTATTAAGATTCAATTAATCCGTTTGAAGTCTCTTGATTACAAATTTCAAAAAGATTTTCGTTTTAGCAAGGGGGTCATTTCATATATAAAATGACTTATTTTGTGTATCTTGCCATTCATATATAATAGAGGTATTAAATCCATATTCTATTGAATCTAACAGACCATATTCCATACCATTTGAAATTGTTTTTTACCAACTATATACCAAACGGGTCTGATTAAACATGCATTGGTAATTCTGCATGGAATAATATGAGCTAGCCGAAAGTATAATAAGCGGATACATAGGAGAAATATGGTGTGCCATTTAATAACTAATAATATCGTCTCTGATCTTACAAAACCTCGTAAGTTCGATTTTTGGTCAAATACGTATTATATACGTTTATACCGACCAACTTTTCACAGCGAGTCTGTCTATTGAAATCTTATTATTCTATTCCAATTTAATTTCACGCTACGGACAAATAATAAATATTGCATTTTATTTGTATGTATTCGTGTTTAAATGGTTTTTCTTGTTTTCTGGCAAACTTTGAATTTAGGACTTACGAGGTTTTGTAAGATCAGCGATGATATATGTCTAATGGATGGATAAAAATGCCTTCAAATAAGTGCAAGAAAATAAAATTTAAAAAAGGGTATGTACATCCATAATAATAATATATGATTGGCAACAGCGCATATACGTTTGTAAACCAGGGGGGACTAGGATATTTTTTGTCCTCTCACTTACACAAAAAATATATTCTACTTAATTTATTACATTTGTAAGAGTTTTTTCTTACACAAATAATAATATCACCAAAAAATTGAGGCCCTGGGCTAACACTACTTGGGGGCCTACCTAATTAATCAAACTAATTGCTATATTGTCAAAAAACTGTGTATACGGTAGGTATAGGAAAAAAATTAGGACAATAAAATATTTTATTTATTTCATATGACTTAGATACCTAGAACAGCAACTGCAAGACATTATTGCAAACTAAATTAACAGGTTATGTGTAGTTATATAAATTACTAGCTGCAACGCCCGCCTTCGGCGGCCCCCTTGCTAGCCATGGGGCTATGGACCCTGGGCCCCTCCCTTCCCCGAACCCTCAACCCCAACCCCATTCCACCTCCGCACACACCCTTTCCATCCATTCCATCTCCACACCCACCCCGGGCCCCCTGCACCCCACCCCTTCATTCCACTCCCGGACCCAAAGCCGCACCCAGTTTTTGCATTTCTAGCTCCCTAGAGGCCCACAGATTATGTATACAAAATTTGGTTGAGCTTGGTCCAAGGGCAAGAATTTTCATTTTTTTGACTCTCCATTTTGGATGGTTAGTTTTTACATTTCTAGTCTTCTAGTGCTATGTATACACAATTTGGTTGAGTTTGGTGTACCCCCCCTCCGCACCTCAACCCCATTCCACCTCCGCACCCCAACCCTATTCCACCTCTACACCCCCTACACCCTACTACGCACCCTTCCCATCCATCTCACACCCACACTCACCCCGGCCCCCCTGCATTCCACACCCACACCCAACTCCGGACCAGACCCCTGCATCCCGTTTTTGCATTTCTAGCCTTCTACTGGCCCACAGATTATGTATACAAAATTTGGTTGAGTTTGGTCCATGGTCAAGAAAGATACGAAGCCTTTTGTGTTTTAGACCACAAAATCAAAAATCCCCCATTTTTCATTTTAGGGCTCAAATTTCAAAAAAATAAAAAACTTTCCCAAGATTTAGCATTAATAAATTTGAATGCTAAAACTTGAGAACTCGAGGAGATAGAGCACTTTAAAAATTTACACCAAAATGATTATACTAAAATGGTATCTCTCTTTCGGGGACAAATAGAGCAAAATACTCGAATATTTTTTTGTATTTCAATGCTTCCCCTTTCTAAACTAAACCCATATCGATATCTTTTCTGGTTTAAGAAATCTTGAAAAACTCTGAAAACATATTTTGGGGCCCTTTCCCATCTTTAATTTCAAAAATCCCTTCTCAGCACACCCATAAATCGTTGAAAGAATATACACTCCAAATTTCATCTTTCTAGGTCAAGCGGTTTAGGCTTTGCGTGGATAGATGAATGAATGAAACATCACCTTCTCTTTTTATAGATATTATTAAGATAAAGCAACCTTTCTGCATTTCTGCGCTGCAAATCCCTTTTTTTGCTCTTCACGTTGTAAGTCGTTTGTTAAATCACAATTTATGGAAAGAACTGATAAATAATTTAGTCGATTGTTCGACATTGTTGTCCTATATTTATTTTCTATAATATACAACATTCTGGAGAAAGAGCGCTCCGCTTCACAGCTAGTGATTGGCAACGTTAAAAAAATCTTTAAGATAGTATAAGCAATTTGGGAAAACATCAACAAGTTTCTTTTCATAAATTAGCATAAATATTTCACTACAAGAGGTGTAAGACTAGCTTAGACTTTTCTTCAATGGGGCCTGGGGGCCCTTTATATCCTGCCGCATCCCAAAAAGCCCATATATATATCCGCCCCTGCTGGGGACAAGTAACATTTCAACCTATAAAAAATCCGCTTGCATTATTATCAGAGCAAGGGATAAAACTCTGAATAAAACCAACATTTACAATTATTTCCAAAAATATTTCCTGTTTATCAACTCGAGTATATAATTAGTTTAATAATAGTAGGTACAAAAATTACTTATGTTATAATAATTATAGTTTTTAATTTTATTCTTTTAAATTGAGATATTTAGGAAAAAAATTGTAATTTAGATTATATGACACATATTAAACTTATCAAAAAATGATATTTACATTATATAGATGCTAAGAAGTTGCTCTTTCAAATGAAATTTTAAATTTAACAAATTTATAGAGTAATGAGAACCATGGGCGTAGTTAGGGTGGCAAGGGGACGATGCCCCCTATAAAAACTCACTGCCCCCCCCCTGGAAAAATCCGAAACTCGATTATTACTTATGTATTTCTCATTAAATTATTTTTTTACTTCCAAAATTTGTCAATTTTACTAAGGGGCCGACCATAAATTACCTCCCCACGAATTTCAAGACCCCCCTGTGTCATATTTTCATTGAACCCTTCTGTATTGTGACGTCACACTATCACTTTTATACCCTATAATTTAATAATTGTATAATTTTTTATAAATTAAAATCAAATGTCTTCAGGAATAATCCTTAATTATAAGAAAAAAGGGTTTATATATTTGAAGAAAAAAAATTAAAGTGTTTTTCTATAAATTGCTTGCTTACAATTTATCTACATTTATTTTAACAATATTTTCAGGTTGGAATAATACGATAATAACCTGAAATCTAAAAAAATATATTTGAAAATTTTTTTTAGTTTGTCTTTTTGTGACATCACAATTTTTAAGATCACCGGAGCGCCCTGTCACATTTTGTCACAAATCTGAGATGCTCCTCCTCCCTTATGGTGTGACTTAATTTATAGACGGCCCCTAAAAAGTTAGTTGATCTCTAATCGGATTACCGAAATTGAAACCTTGTGGTGGCTAATCAGCTGGCCGGCTGACCACCCCTAGGAAAACTCCCTAGCTACGCCAATGATGACAACAAAAGGATTTTGTTGAAATAATTTAAAATGTTCTTTAAAAAGCATTATTTAAGCTTTCTTTAAGGCTTAAATATTAAAGCCTGACCATAATCACCCCCTACATATTCATAATAAAATTGCAAACATCGCGATTAAAATATTCCAAGGTGTTGTGAGAATCTTCAAGAAGAAATTGCATACTTATGTCTTAAAGAGGTGGTCATTTAAAGAATGTCGTTTTCAAGATGTAATGTTTATAAAGTCATTTGTAAATGGGATATTATGTTCTATAATCTGACGTAATTAATATTAATTGACTTAAGTTTTGAAGTGGTTATTTTAGTCCTTGAACTTGTTCTCTTTCTTTGGCCCACCCTATAGATGCAAGAAAAGGTCCTTATAACGAGACCTGATTATAGTTAGTAATTTTAATTAATTCTAAATTTGAAAAAGTAGAAATGAATAAAAAGGATTAATAAATAAATTTTTATGTAAAAATAGGCTCATTAGTAATGCCATTGAAATGCTTAAGTATGCAAAATATATTGCGATTATTTGCAGAGAGAAGATACTTTCATTTGGGAGCAAAGTATAATATTTAATTCACTAGAATTTCTTATTAGAAGTGAGCGAGTAGAAAATGCATACTTTAACATCCTTTGTTTTATTATTTCATTCAAAATAAGCATGTATTTTCCTAATTAGAGAGTATATTGAAGTCATTACTTGTTACGTAACATGAGGAATTTACTTTTTTTTCTATTTTAATTAAGATCCTTTTATAAATTATTTATTTCAATTAGACTAGTTAAAAGTTAAAACATGTGATTAAATTTCAATGTCTATTTTGAAAATGCATCACTAATAGTATTTATCCTACGAATTAATAAAATTATTTGTATTGAAAATAAAAATGAGAATCAAGCAAGGTAATAATAGGTAGTATAAAGGAGATCCTAGACCAGGGCTGTCCAGCACGTGGCCCGCGGGCCGCATGCGGCCCAGCACAACAATGAGTGTGGCCCAACATAAAATCATAAACTTCCTTAAAACATTGAGATTTATATGTAAAGATATAATTAATCGCTTTTTCGAAATATGAATGTACATTTGTACAATACGTGAATCTTTTTACTTTACCATACAGGGTATGGTCAAGTATTGTAATCGTGCATGAAAAAAGTGTTTTTTTTGCTTATTTTTTTCGAAATATCTCAAAAACGGCTGAAACTATTTTAATTAAAAACATTGAGCGAAACCATGGAATTTCCCTCTACAAAAAAGCTCTCATAAGCGAACATCGAAAAAATTATATTTTTCGAGATAATAATTGTTTTGTCAAAATGTCTGTTAGTCTGGTTGTCCGTCCGTTAGTTTGTATGTGCGTTACCAAATTTTTGTGGAAGAGCTAGCTCAAAAACTAGTGTGAATATCGAAACCAAATTTCACACGTAGTTTTGGGCCATTGAGATTAAGAGCTGATTAGATTTTGGTGCACATCGACCCAAAATTAAGGGGGGTGGAGGGGGTCAAAAATGAAAATCTTGGCCATTTACCAAACTCAACCAAAGTTTGAATACATAATCAATGGGACCCTAGGAATCTAAAAATGCAAAAACTAACCCCCTCCCCTACATGATTATAAATAATTTTATTAAATATAAGAGAGGGGACAGGTTGTGTGCTAAAGTCAGAACACGTCAGCTTATTTCAAGAATAAAATTCACTTAAAGCAAAATTATAAGCTCAACTATATAAAATAAAATAAATAATGAAGTTTTGAATATTTAAAAATTCTTCTCACATTTTCTAAAATATTTATTA
The DNA here is from genome assembly GCA_024734495.1 of Forficula auricularia. Taxonomy (NCBI): domain Eukaryota; kingdom Metazoa; phylum Arthropoda; class Insecta; order Dermaptera; family Forficulidae; genus Forficula; species Forficula auricularia. The sequence continues at coordinate 3,988,510 of JALMQS010000228.1, forward strand.
TTTCAGTAATTTATATGCTACAACACTAACCAAGTTTATAGCTATCATTCGTTTGTGGTTTTTAATAAAAATTTTTAATAGAAATATCTAAGCTCTAATCAATACAGGTAAATTCTTGAAACTTTCATTTATAACAGAGCTGTTCAACCCGCAGGTCGCATGCAGCCCAACACTGCAATGAGTGTGGCCCAACATAAAATCATAAACTTCCATAAAACATTGATATTTATATGTAGAGATATATTTATTCCCTTTTTCGAAATATGAATGTACATTTGTACAATACGTGCAGCTTTTTTCAAGAATAACATTCACTAAAAGCAAAGTTATAAGCTCAACTATAAAGGATAATGAAGTTTCAAATATTTAAAAATTCTTCTTCTCATATTTTCATTTTCTAAAATAATTATTATTTCAGTAATTTATATGCTACGACACTAACCAAGTCAATAGTTAGATCATTCTAGTACAAGGAGACAAGAAATTGGGGCTTTCTAGAACAATTACAATTAATTAATGATAATTTCTCTCCAGGACTAAAATTTGTCAGGACTTGTCTTTTAAATCTTTCTACATTCTTACATGTCAATAGATAATGGATAGTCAGGGATTATTATATCCGTGACCCTTTTAAAAAATAAATTATCATTCCTCATATCCTTCTTTAATCCCATTCGATTTAAACCAGGGCTGTCCATCCCGTGGCCCAATATAAAGCCATAAAATTCCTTAAAACATTGAGATTTATATGTAGATACTGGAAAACACACAACAATTTGGCCTGATAATTTTTTTCTCTAAAATAAGAAATCTGAAAATCTACTGTGAAGTTTTCGAAAAATAAAAGTGCTAATTTTAAATTTTGAATCTGGAACTAGATTTCAAGATTTCGGAAAAAATAATCATCATTTTGGTCTATTTTCGACTCCATTTTCATTAGAAATAAATTTTCTACTTCCAAACTTTCTGATTGAATGTTCTAGAACAACAATTAGATACCGATCTGAAAGAAAAATTGATCTTTTGATCAAAATGATTGACCTTCTTACTTAAGAAAAGAAATAGGAACATAAATAGTCATTATTCAGATTCGAAATAGCATTCAAACAAGAGAGATTCAAAATTTGCATTAGTAAAATTTGTAAAGTTAATACATAGGGATAACTAAAACTTTATTGTGTTACTGGTTTTCCATTGCAAAATTTTACAGACCATCGCCGCGGACTCTAAAGCAGTTCAGTCTAAAGCAATAGATCTTTCAAATGCCTCAAAGCGATTCCAAGTCTGTCTGGAAGAACTTGAAAAGCATCGACATTTGGAGATTTAAAAATGCAAGCAAATAGTGTAGCAGAAAAATGATCTATCAACCCTTAATTTCCTAAAACTCACCAGAGGAAGGTGAAATGTTATTTTGATGAGATTCCGAAAGCTTGTTTAAAGTGAACGTATTCTATCAAGTATTGGACATCATCATTAATCAACTGAGAAAGCGTTCCCATGAAATTGTTTCCAATTTCAGTGTCTTGTAGACTGCCACTTAGCAAAATTTAAATGACGCCGATTTATTGGAAAATGCTTTAGAATTTGTTGATTTATATTATCATATTTATTTATTTATTATAGTACATAGTTTAAATTTATATATATCTGTCTCGTTTGTCAAGGACATTCTCAGTTTTCGATCCACTTTTAGACACGAAATAGAAAAATCATTTTCTATAAGAGATAGTTTTTAAGGAATTTGGTGTTGGTACTTGGTGAAACATTTTTTAAAATTATTGGATAAAAATACTTGGTAGGTTTCACATTAAGATATAATATTTTTTATTTTTTTTTTATCTTAATGTGAAACCTACCAAGTATTTTTTATCCAATAATTCTATAAGAGAACTTGCTGATTTATTAATCAGTACCTCGGCCACCGAGCGATGCTCGGTAACTTGCCTCATTTAAAAGCTATATATTAATCCCCGAACCCCCCACTCGCCCCCGCCCCCTCACCCAGTTTTTGCATTTCAGGCCTTGTAGTAGCCCACAGATTAAGTGTATACATGTATAGGTATATAAATAAATTCCGTATAATATATTTTTTTTAATTAATTAACTATTTTTGAGTTCATCAATTAAATTGTCAAATTCTATAATAATATAGAAAAAAATATGTTTGTGGTATTTAAAACTCAATTTTTAATCAATTAAATATCCTAATTTTTAATATATATAATAATATTCGTATTGATCTATTAGTGGAATTTAAAATTAAAAAACCAATTAATAATTAAAAGGAAATTGAGTAAAAATGTAATTATACATTTTTATCGAGACAACCACCTGTGAATAATTATTTCAATTAACAAAAAACCCATCAAAAACAACTTAGCCGAAGATGAGACCGTGAAAGATCGAATGTCCAACACAAAACCCTCTTAACACGTGAATTTCATCCAAATCGTTAGAGCCGTTTTCGAGAACCCGACTGGATATATATATATATATATATATATATATATATATATATATACAATTTTTGTTCGTTTAATAAGAGTAGATAAAGAATCATTTTATGTCTTCAAGCTTTCCTGAATTGTGCACTGTAATTCTGTTATTTGTAACCATTCCTGTGACCACGGCTAGTGCTGAGCGATCATTTTCATAATTAAAATTCATAAAAACTTATTTAAGAAATTCCATGGGATAATAAAGGTTACGCTACTTAGCTTAAACCGTCCCTGACAAAAACATTGTTAAATCACCAAGAGCTCCAAACGTTATAATTATAATCAAGAAATGAAAAAGTTTTTACGATTTTATTGATTATTTTATTATTGTTATTATTTTTCTTTTTATCAAAACGAAAAAAGTTATCTATTAGTTAGAAAATTTACAAATATAATATTTTCTTATAATAATAATATAAATTTATTTTTAAAACACTTGTATGCTTGCTTATGTTTGGGGAAGCGAAAAATCATTTTTTTGCACTTTTGAACCAAACTTTATCCCCTATAATATATGAAATATAGGGTGGTCCAAACACCACCCTATAAAAATATGAATATACAGTGAGGCCCAAACATCAGCTAAATTATGGATGAAGCTCCTGGGGGAAGGGGGAGGGGTTGAAAATTGTTTGCATTTTATGCTAAAAATAAAAAGTCTTATAACTTCAACAAAAAACTCTTCTAATTCTTTAGAAGTGAATAAAATGGGGGGGGGGTCATGAAGCTAGGTGGGCACCCTAGATAAAGTGTAATAAGAAAGGCAAAAATTCTAGCAATATTCTAATGATGAGTTCTTCAAATATGTCACATACCCCTAAACAAAAAATATTTTTAATTTTCGACTAGGTAGATACACAAAAAATTTGACCTTCTTTAAAAGAATAATTCTATTAGAATTTTCAATTATTTATTTTTAAACAACAATTTCTTTAAACCCAGTGAGATATTCTATTTATTTTTTGTTTTATTTATTTGATTATTTATTTATTTATTCTTCCCAGTGTATTTATTTATTTATTTTTATTATTTGGACGACATGCGGTATTCCCTTTTTTATTGTTATTATTATTATTTTATTCTTGGTCGCAGCATACTAAGGTTTCACACCGTTCTGCTGTGGCCACACCCTGAGCCACTCAACCGGATCCTGAGTGGGAGGATCGGAGGGCTATAAGGGGAGATGTGGAGGCCCTACAAAAAAAAAATATATGATTCAGGCAAAATAAATATAGGTATATCTATATATTACTTGTAAACTTTAAGTTTGTATCATTTTTAATCTAAGGGCTGCAATGGTCCGACAGAGGAGCAGAGGACAGATCTTAGCGTGACTATAATAGCGTTCCGTTTTAGGTTGGTAAGGAACTCTAATAAAAAGAAAGATGAAAGAAGAAATATCCCTTAAGAATTCATAACATGAAATGATCTAATCTAATATTAGGTATAATATTATTCCTGAATACGAAATAGATATTTATAGGAAAAGCAAGAAATGGGAATTTCATCTTGAGGAATATGAAAAGGATAGTAAATTATCTTTAATATAATATCTCTATTGATTTGACTATTAACTCTTTCTCATTCCACTCATTTCGAAATAGAAATTAGCTTAATATTTCTGCAAATAAAGAAATAGCTTCATACCTTTTTTAAGGACTTGCCTGAACATTTTCTGTTGCTGGTCTTTTTACTTTATTTTTTTAAATGATATTGATGTGAGAAGGAGATACACTAGAAGGTGCATCTCCTAAAGGCCTGTATTGGATGACCCCTCCATCGTGAAAAGAACAGAGTAGAAGGAAAGAAGCCGGGATCACGGGCCAAATCTCAGAAAGTTAGATACAATCCAATATCCAATTTACTAAGTTTTTAGGAGCTTCGAGCAGTGGTAAATTCTCCGTTCGATAAATTAGGTTAAATTTATCTCCCACTTAATTTTATTTCCAGACCCTATACTTACAGAAAAAATGTCTGGGTATAGCCGAGAATCGAACCCGAGACCTCCGGGTTGCCAGCCAGAGATGCTGACCATTACACCACGAAGGCCGTCTATTGAGCTTTAAGATGTTAACTGTAAAAACTGCCACACGAACGGAATTCAAATCTCAAGCAACATTTCAGTTGTATAGGTCTACTTCTCTAGGCTATAAAATTGTTAAAATTTGATCCACCCCCCCTCCCAAAATGAAAAGAAAACCAACTGGTATGGCCACCTACAACTTGCATATTAGTTTCTCCCTTATTTGAGATCATCATACCAATTTTTTCTTTCAAATTACTTCAATTTGAGTTTAATCGATTTTGCCCAAAATCTCGAGGTAGGTACTTGTTTTAGCCTAAGATAGATTAAGGTAGTTTTTTCGAGACAATCCACACAAAAAGTCTTAGCCTCGTAAACACTCTATACATATGAACGGTACTAAAATTTTAGGTTATGTTTTTTTAACGTGAGTGTACTTCTCACACTACTATATCTTCTTTATGAATGGATCGTTTCCAAGCGACTGTTTTTATATCCCCTCCACTAAAAATAATCTCACAAATATGTTTGTTTTTTTTATCAAAACTACGAGGTAACTAATTTCATTTTTTTTTTAATTACTCCGAATATATTATTCTAACAAATATTAGTTTTTCATTAAGATGTTGAAAGCCCTTCAATGAAAAATAAAATATTTTATCATTTTCCCACCCTTCCCATGCTACAATATGCACAAAGTTCCATTTTTAATTGGAATTATTTCATGTTTGGTGTGGTAAATAGTCTTCAAATTTCAACAGTGTGTTTATTATGCTTTTAATGACTTATATTCCAAGTTTCGAAGACTTGTTGAACTTTTGCATTTATGAAAGAACTACCTTAAGTTTTAAATCCCAAAGCTCTGCGACTAATGGTATACAAGAGGAGGATTAAAATATTTATTTTGAGACACTCCTAATTTACACTCCTTTATTTCAATTGAATTATAATTTATTCAGAACTAACGACTTATTACACTTAATAAATAGAAGGAAACAATAAAAGAGTGTGTCTTCGGCTGGAATTATAAATTTTTAATTTATTTATAACGTTTATTGTCGCCTTCAATTTATAAAAATTCTGCTACTCTCGGCAAAAAGAAACTTTCAATTTAACTTAATAAATACACCTATTTTAATTAAAAGACTGATGATGACGGTCAAACCTTTGAAACTAAAGTCTCAAACAAATAAAGTATAAAATTTCCCATATAGTAGCGCTTTGGTGCATTGAGATTAAGAGCTGATTAGAATTTGATTGAAATCGAACCAAGAATTAAGCTTATTTAGTTAAAGAATTATTTAATGTATTATAAAATGACCTTAGAAATTATATTATATACTAGCTGCAAGGCCCGCCTTCGGAGGTCCTCTTGCTAGCTAGGGGGCAGGCCCCCTGAACCCCCAGCCCACGAAACCCACTCCCCACTACACCCACCTCCCGAACCTCATACAGCACCTCCCGCACCCGCACCCGTGCACAACCACGTGCACGTCCAAAAGCAAGAATTTTCATATTTTGCCCCCCCTCCCCCCTTTGTGGGTAGTTTTTGGGGGGAATTTTTTTAAACAAAAGTTGTCAGAAATCACATCCCCTACAACTTTGCTCATTTTAAAATTTGCTGTAGAGCTAATAGTTTAGGAGTTATTTGATAATTTTCATTCGTGCGCCCCCCCCCCAACCCCCTTCTGGGGTCAAAATATCAAAACGTTATATAGCTAAAAACGTAAGTTAGAAGACATCTGATGTAAATATGAAATTTCATAATAATCCCTTCAGCCGTTTTTACGTGAATCGTGAGCAACTTTTCGGAAACGACGGAAACAGACATACAGACAGACAGACAGGAATTTTGTTGAGGGTGTTTTCGTTTATAACTTTGCTTGAAACGTGTGCAACCAAAATTTGGCGTGATTTGGACCAATGAACTGACTAAACCTTAATTTTATATATATATATATATATATATAGATATCTAGGTATATCAAAATAGTTTTTCTTAATGTATTATACATTCTTTTTGATATATTACATAACCAGCCAGCTAAGTAGTAAATTTCAGTCAAAGACATATATATCTATTTTCATTGTAAAATTTCGCTAAAAAATGAGTCGAAATTTATTTATTTTTATACAAATCTCGGAAATTTTGTTGATGGTGTACAGTTTTCTGAAAAGGCTTATTCTGGCCTCCATTAATAACAAATTTCATTTTTCAGATTTATATCTATGTATTATCGAATAGTCTGTTTCATAGTACATACAAATTATTTATTGTTTAATTTAGTCTTTATGAAAATATAGAATACAAATTAATAACGGGCTGTAAACATAACTAAAAAGCGAAAATACAATTTGTTAGGGTCATTTGCAATCACATGAAGGGTTGACCACTTGCTCTTATAAAAGCTGGACTTAAGTGCGATTAATTCAATTAAATTCATAATCTCATCTTAAATTTTCTATTTTCTATTCCATTAATTATTTCTTAATATATATAAATGAAAAATATCAAATATATTAAGTTTATATATAGGTATTTTCTTTCGGAAATAATTGTAATTTCTTTTAATGGATTTGAATATTCAAATAACAGGATTTCCAATGTACGTAAACAAAGTCGCTGTTATTTTCCACAAATGGTTTATTTCAAACATCTGAATAACAGTAAATACATTCTCTATTAATGGGTAAAGTTGACATGAAATAATTTCCATATATTTTGAGAATTGTTTTATCATATATGTGCAATTCACAAGTGCAGGCTAATATAAAAATGGTGTGCCCTTTTTTGAAATCATACATCATATTTTTTTATAAACATATCAGCTTATATGTTAATATATTTGTATGTTTAAATAGACTTTAAGAAAATATATACGTATCTTATATTTTGTGCTCTTAATCCCAAGCAATATCTCATATTGAATTTTGTTTTCGTAGCTCTTATTTTGAATTTGATTTCAGGCAGTGGTGTATCTATAACGTTTAAGACCCGTGGCAAATTCCTCGGATGGGGCCTTCTCCAATATAAAGAAGCTAAACCAACGTTATAGTTTCTTTTTAATAAATCACTACGTAAAGTACCTACAAACGCTAATATAATTATTGTTAAATTTTTCGTTGATTTTCTAGTAACTTTTAATTTAAAAAGCCTATTGGATTGAGATTTTATTTTTAGTCAAAATTTTGATTATTAAAATTCCTTTTTTCGGGCTTTCTGTTCAGCAAAAGTGTTAATGACATCATTAAAGTTCAAATTTCGGACCATGGAATGATCGATGGATAGAATACTAAGGACCAGTTGTATGTCGGTTGGTAAACTCTTTTTAAATGTTGACAAAGGGTAAATCCTTAGAATTCACCTTATGCCCGGCATGATGGCCAATCGGATGACAGGCACTTTCATCTGATTGGTCAACCCGTCGAGGCACAAGGTGAATTCTAAGAAATAAAGTTTTTATCAATTTTAATTTTGAAAATTATCGCTCGGAACTAGCCGTAGTCACAGGAATGGTTACAAATAACTGAAATGCAGTGCACACTTCAGGAAAGCTTGAAGACATAAAATGATTCTTTATGATAAATAAATCACCAAATTCTCTTATAGAAGATGACTTTTCTATCTCTTGTCTAAAAGTGGATCGAAAACTGAGAATTTCCTTGACAAACAAGACACGAATTTTGTAATAATAATTGTTAGGATCCTCCTGTGCTCGTGGCCCTCTCGGACAAGGGGCCCCCTGAACCTAGAGGCCAGTGGCAATTTGCTTGAAATGCCACACTATTGTTACGCCACTGATTTCAGAAAATATTTTTTTGTATAAATTTTAATGTAATAATTTATGAAGTATTTATAATTCAATATTACTTAATAAATATGTATCTAACTATTAAGGGTGGAATTCTCTTTTGAGAAATAGCTGATTAAGTGTCAACTTTATTTGCTGGACGCCTGAAGAAAAAATATTTCTAAAATAAACATAAAAAGAAATTAAAATCTTTCTAAATTCTAGAAAGTTATCAATATTTCTTAAATACATAATTTAATTTGATAAACTTGATACTAACTTATAATATAAAAAAAAATCAAAATTTGCAAAAATATACTAAAGAATTTAAAGAAGTTTTTATCAAGCAAGTAGCTAGAATTTCTAAAAAAAATATAATGATTAAATTTCTAATCGTTGGTATTTTAGGATCAATTATATTCAAAAATAGTGTAGTCAAATTTTAGAATCATTTCAAAAATTAAATTAAAAAAAAACACTTATTTGTTTCTCTTGAAATTATTTTATTTTAAATTATCAACAAATGAAAGGAAAATAAAATAAAAGTATTATTCTTATACTACTATAAATAAGCAATTATTGTATATTTATATATAGAGAGAGAGAATCGTTTTCTCGAAAACGGCATTAACGATTTCGGTGAAAATCACCGATTAAGGGATTTTTGGGTCGGATCTGTTGGGGTCTCATCTATAAGTAACTTTATTTTTATTAAGAGAGAAAGAATTTAATTTTTAGGACAAAATCTAAGATTTTAGTAGAAATATTTTTATATTTCAATATCAGAGGAGATTCATCCCTCACGAGTTGAACGTGAGAACTAATATCCTTTCCGGGCAGTTAGCTCAACAAATTTTTTGAAAAACATTTAAGTATTTTCAAAAATTTTTTGAAAATACTTATGCATTGATTGCTCATATCTTTAGTTTTATTTTTATTGTTTTTTTTTTCATAATTAAAGTAATTCTTCTCACCTGTTCCAATAACTTCAATAATTTATTTATCTCAAAAAATACTCAAAATTTTGATTAAACAAACTCTATCAACCATTTTCCAGGACGAGGAATCAATCCAACCAGATCTCAATTTTGGGAAAAAATATTTTGATAAGTTTTTTAATTAATCTAGTTATTAACATGTGGTAGAATAAAAATGAATAATGTGGTTGAATCAAAACAAAACAACTGGTCAATTAAAAACAAAAAAATTACCGAGCGAAGCTCGATCTTTCAAGTAGGTACTTATAATTAAATGAGTAGTTTTCTTCTCGTCTTTGTTATTGAGAATTGGTCAATAAGACTTTGAAATCCAATTTAGGTGCTTCTTATGCATTGATAGCCAATAGACTTAAAGTAGTTAAACGTTCTTGCGTCATAGACGTTCTCAGATGATTTTTAATTTGTTATATGATAGTTTTAGTTTTTATAAAATGATTTTCGATTTTGTTTCGGCGCGGACCCCTCCGGGTACCGGTCCTAGACACCCCACTGATACGAGTATACGATCTGAGGTGTCATTTCTAAGTCCAAAGGAAAAATTAAAGGTTTAACTAAATATAAAAAGAAACAAAAAGCAATGAGATTGTGTACTTAATTCTCTAGGTATTTATTTAAGAAATCATTTTATTTAAAAAGATGCTGATTTGAAATATAATTTTCTTATTTAATTCCTAAGAGATTTTCTTCCATCAAAAGTGTATAGTTCATTATCTTTCTGTAAATAAAACATAAAAAATTTGTTAAAGCTTAGAATTATTAATTTTTAAACTTATGAAATAAGATATACCCTCAAAAGCAAAAAAAAACCCGAATAATTGTTAAAAATTTTAAAATAAAATTAATTGAAATTTTTGATCATATAAATCTTATTAAACAATTTATATTGTAAATATTATTTAAACTCTCCAGTTGCGAGCTTTAAACCTCCCAGGGCTGTGGTGTATATATACCTCTGTGCTAGTTGAAAATTTAAAATTTTTTGAAACATTAACTTTTTGAATATTCACATAAATATTTTAAATTTTTTCAATTTTCTTTGAAAATGATAATTTTTTAAAAAAATGCCAGTATAAAATATTTTATTTTATTATTTTATATATATATATGTTGCAGTAAAAACCCGCCCTTAGCAAGAACGGGCTCTTACTAGTTAAAACGCGTTTCGCTGAATACCTTTGTGGCAACTAGAATTTACTGATGATTGAGTTTGGTTCAAAGGTCTAGAATGTTCATTTTTGACCTTCCGATTCATTTCGGGTGTTTATTTTCAAAAAATTTTAAACGAAAATGTAAAAAATTAGAAGCAAAGTTGTAGAGGATGTAATTTTGACATTTTCGTTTAAAATTTTTTTGAAAATAGACACCCAAAATGAGGCGGAAGGTCAAAAATGAAGATTCTAGACCTTTGAACTAAACTCAACCAACGTCAGTAAACTCTAGTTGCCACAAAGATATTCAGTGAAATAAACTTTAACTAGTAAGAACCCGTTATTACTAAAAACAGGTTTTAGTGCAACATATATATAGCGAATATCCTCTGATTTTTACAATCCATCTAGCTTATATCTTCTGCTGATTTTACGACTACAGCACTGCTCCAATCCCAATCCCAATTTTACTTTGATTTTCAAATCTGCAATAATTCCCGAAAGTAACTTAGTATAAATTATTTTGGATGACAGATGAAATAGTAATAAATTATATTTAAAAAATAAACTAAAAACACGCTTCTAAAAAGTACAAAATAATGTATAGTAATACTTAATCAAAAAGTGTGGGGCGCAGAAACATGTACTTTAAATTAATTTAGACAAAGTGCCCCACGCTTTTTGATTAAGTATTACATTATTTTGTACTTTTTAGAAGCGTGTTTTTTAGTTTTTTTAAATATAATTTATTTTTTTACTTTTTAGTCTTAATTATTTTTATAGAGAAAAGTTTGCGGAATTTAACAGAATGAAATGTTTTTATTTTTATATAATTTCATTTAAATTGAGTAGGTAAACAATTATTTTCATAGAGAAAAGTTTGCGGAATTTAACAGTACAAAAGTCACATTGATACATAGATAAATACATACATACATACAGGTGAAGCTAATATAAAGCGTGTAAAAAGTACGGAGCCCTTGACATGAGAGCTTAAATCACAGGTGGCCGCTTTATTTCTTAAAATTTGGACTATAAATAATTAAAAATTTTAATAATCATAAATTAAATAGATTAATAAAAAATTTCTTTAAAAATTTTATATTAAAAATTATCGAAATGCCGGGATTTTTGCTTTTGAATGTATATTAAAGAAATTTCAAATTAACTTTATTTGGTTCATGTCCATTTTAATAATAAATAAAAGATTCGTGGGTTTTTGGACAATTTTTTTTATTAATGTTAAATATCAATTTTCGTACGACGTTTCCTTTTTCAGAACTTTTTCAAGTACTCAATTACTTAAAACATTAATCGTTGATAAAATAGTGTATACATAATATTCATCCCATAATACCTTAACAAACAATTTTAAATCATAGAGAAAATTTCTTTTGTTGTTAAGGTATTATGGGATGAATATTATGAATACACTATTTATTTTCTCGATGGTCTCACTATTTTTTCAACGATTAATGTTTTAAGTAATTAAGTACTTGAAAAAGTTCTGAAAAAGGACGAAACGTCGTACGAAAATTGATATTTAACATTAATAAAAAATTATCCAAAAACACGTGAATCCTTTTTTTTTATTTCAATTAACATTGATAAATTAAAAAGAAAAAAATCTAAAGGTACTTAGAATGCAAAATACTTACCCAAAAAATTTAAAAGACGATCAAAGCTTATGTGGGAAGCTTTCAAAAATTTTAATTGTTTTTTTAATTCACCGGATTCACGGTCACACTTTTCACTTACGAATTTCAGACAGTAATTAGGAAATGAGCGGAGATGTCGCTCGGATCGACGGAGGTAAGCTCTATTTCACTGTCGCACGCGTACTGGCGACGATTTTCGGCGCCAGTAGCGCGCCGACGTATCCTCCCGCCCCCGCAACGTATCCTCCTCCCCTCCGCGACGTATCGCCCTCCCCGCCGCGGCGTATCCTCCCTCCCCCGTGGCCCCCACACGAAGCATCGCTCGATGATGATCAGTGGAGGGGATGGATGACGACAACGAACATTGAAGGGGCAACAGGTGGCGTTAGAAACCGTGGATCCTCCCACCGAAACCAATTCAACCCCAAATTATCAACAGCGAGGTCTCTTTTTACTATACATACGTTTATTTAACTTGATTCCTCTCTAATTGTCTGTTTGTCTGGGTAGAATTTCGTAAATGAATTTTGATTTTTTTCTATTCATCCGATTTTCTTGAAATTTCGCACACAGACGTATTTATCATAGCAATAGTATATAATTTCATCAAATTCAGGATTAATAGAAAATAATTTTTATAAAAAAATAAATAAAACCAATTTCAAAAAAATTAAATGCAACAAATATAAAATAAAAACTTAAAAATAAAATAAAATACACTAAAAGGTATAAAATAATTATCTTATTTATTTTAGGTTAAAAATAAAATGAGAGAGTCTTCTGTTTTTAAATAAAATAATTTTTAATTATTTCTAGAGACTATAGTTTCGAAGGCATTGCCTTCATCATCAGTCTATCACAAATATTTCAAATTAGTTACAAATTAAGATTTATACATTGAAAATTTTGAAAAATATATAATGTCTTTTTCTTCATGTTTCCTCTTGGGAGATTAGAATATAACTATCTTATTTAGTTACAACTAAACGACGAAATATTAACATGAAATTACTTTTTGAAGTCGGTGCCAAACAAACTATATAAGCGAGCTTAACCGCCAAACGTAATAAGTAAGATCCGTCGAGTTCGAATCATAAAATGTATATGTTTGCCACCGACTTCAAAAAGTAATTTCATGTTAATATTTCGTCGTTTAGTTATAACTAAATAAGATAATTATTTAATACCTTTTAGTGTATTTTATTTTATTTTTAAGTTATTATTTTATATTTGTTGCATTTAATTTTTTGAAGTCGGTTTTATTTTTTTTATAAAAATTATTTTTATTTTTCTCTTTTTAGTGATGTTATTAATAGTGACTTAATATAATACCTTGCATGCATCTCGTAAGAGAGAGAGTCGGGCGAATGAATCAGAAAATGATATTTATTTTTATTTTACATGAATTAATGTATACATTGTATTTGAGCTTCGGAGATTACTTCTCCACCATCGTCTGGCCTTGATTATCTTTTTAGTCCTTGTTTTTAATAAGAGATAAAAACTAATTAAATAGGAAAACCTCTTTTCCGATAATTATTCCAATTCCATATTCATTCTCCATCAGAAAATGATATTTTTTTTTTATAAATTTTATTAAACCAATTATTTTACATTAATTAATGTATACATTGTATTTTTACTTCGATTCCGGAGATTACTTCTCCACCATCGAGTGTCCTTATTCATCTTTTAGTCCTTGTTTTTAATAAGAGGAAAAATCTAATTAGATAAAAAAACCTCTTTTCCGATAATTATTTCAATTCCATTATTCCCCAATCAAGTCGATTGGTTATCCATTCTCCTCGTCCATCCATCAGAAAATGATAATTAAATTAAATTCATAAATATAGAAATTCTCTAGACACGTTTGCGGGTTTTAAATGAACGTTTTAAGATTGATTTTTTTATAAAAGATTTTATTTATTATAATTTCGATTATTTGCTCATAAGAATTGGATATTTACGTTATTTCGTCATTGATCATATCATCAGAACTTGACCAAATTAGTATGGGACCACCCATAAGGTACCCTCTTTCCAATATAAAAAGAATCATCGAAATTGGTTCATAAACAAAGAAGTTATGCCTAAACAAACATAGCGAAAAAGGTCCAATATCAATGGAAAAAAAACGGGACCAATCGGAAACTAGACTGGACACATTGCAAATAAATCATCAAAATCGGTTCACAATTGCCGAAGATATGAGGTAACATAGTCACAAAAAAATCAGTCGAATTGAGAACCTCCTCCTTTTTTGAAGTCGGTTAAAAAAACATAATTAAAACTTAAATAGTTTTTTTTTTAACAATGAAATTGATGGAATAAGTTATAGCACTAATAAATTATATTTCAAAAAACTAAAAAACAAGCTTCTAAAAAGTACAAAATAATGTAATACTTACTTAATCAAAAAGTGTGGGGCCCAGAAACTTTTAATTAATTTCGACAAAATGTCCCACTCTTTTTGATTAAGTATTACATTATTTTGTACTTTTTAGAAGCATGTTTTTTAGTTGTTTTAAAATATAATTTATTTATTTTACTTTTAAGTCTTAATTATTTTTATAGAGAAAAGTTTGCGGAATTTAACAGAATGAAAGCTACATTGATAGATAGATAGGTAGATACATACAGGTGATGCTAATATAAAGCATGTAAAAAAGCGCAACCAGGGCCGTTCCTGACCCAGTGTGGCCCCTGGTGCAAGTTAGGATTTGCCGCCCTTTCTGAAAATTACTAGTAAATAACGCTCCTGGAAGGTGTCCTGCTCACTAAACCATTAATTAACAAATACAATAATTTTATCTTATCTCTCTTAATTTCTATACCATAAATTAGAGGATATATGGTCAAGCATTGTATGAAAAAAGTGGTTTTTCTTTTGCTTTGTTTTTTCAAAATATCTCAAAAACTGCTGAAACTATTTTGTTAAAAAAATAAGCTGGGGTGTTCTGATGTGGCCATCCACTTGACATACAACCTGACCCCTAAAATTACTTATAATCATGTAGGGGGGGGTTAGTTTTTGCATTTTTATACTTCTGGCGTCCCACTGATTATGTATACAAAATTTGGTTGAGTTTGGTAAATGGTCAAGATTTTCATTTTTTGACCCCCCCCCATTTAGGGCGGTTAGTTTTTGCATTTTTAGACTTCTGGGGTTCCACTGATTATGTATACAAAATTTGGTTGAGTTTGGTAAATGGCCAAGATTTTCATTTTTTGACTCTACACCCCCATGTTGGGAGGTTAGTTTTTACATTTTTAGACTTCTGGGGTTCCACTGTTTATGTATACAAAATTTGGCTAAGTTTGGTAAATGGCCAAGATTTTCATTTTTTTGACTCTCCCTCCCATCCCCCATTTTGGGAGGTTAGTTTTTGCATTTTTAGACTTCTGGGGGTCCATTGATTATGTATACAAAATTTGGTTGAGTTTGCTCAAACGGCCTAGATTTTTAACTTTTAACCCCACCCCCTCCACCCCCTTAATTTTGGGTCGATATGCACCAAAATCTAATCAGCTCTTAATCTCAATGGACCAAAACTACGTGTGTAATTTGATTTCGATATTCACACTAGTTTTTGAGCTAGCTCGTCCACAAAAATTTTATAACGCACAGACTACCGGACAACCGGTCAACCAGACAGACAGACTAACTAACAGACATTTTGACAAAACAATTAATATCTCGAAAAATATAATTTTTTCGATGTTCACTTTTTAGAGCTTTTTTGTAGAGCGAAATGCCATGGCTTAGCTCAATTTTTTTAATCAAAATAGTTTCAGCCGTTTTTTAGATATTTCGAAAAAAAGAAGGAAAAAACCACTTTTTACATGCACGATTACAATACTTGACCATACCCTGTATGGTAAAGTAAAAATTGAGAGAAACCATGGCGTTTTTCTCTATATAAAAGCCCTAATGATTGAACATCGAAAAAATTATATTTTACGAGATATTAGAGATTTTGTCAAAATGTCTATTAGTACCATTTTGTTAATAGGTACGTTAGTTAGTACGTACCAAATTTTCTCTACGCTCTAGCTCAAAAACTAAAAACGAAATTTCACATGTAGTTTCGGTGCATTGAGATTAAGAGCCTATTAGATTTTGGTTGAAATCGAACCAAAAATTAAGGAGGCGGGGTTCTTTAATAATTATAAATTATTTTATTAAATTTCTCTATACTTTCCCCCAAATAAATTTGGAGCTGGGTCTGTGGACAATAGAGTTCGCCGCCCTTACCCAACAATTTGTTCCATCAAAATTCCAGACGACGTTTCTCTTCGATTACGGCTCTCTGCCTTACATTGATATTTCAACGAAAATAAATTTAAATAATATTTTCTTAAAATTCTTGATATTATAACTAATATTATTTAATTAATTTTCTGGCCTGGACTTTAGAAGTCCGCCCCTCAAGCTTGAGCTCCGTGGTGTCTTGCACCACCTGAACCACCCTGTAGGTACGGCTCTGGGCGCAACCACTGTGTATCCTTGCATCGTGGAAAGAAGGAGAAGAAATTTCAAAATTTGTAAAATTGGAATTTCCTACAAAAGAGACCTATAATACAAAAGAGATTTATTATTTTTCTCGGAGCCAAAATTGGTGGGGGGGGGGGGGTTTAAAAAATAGAACTATCAATATATAGACCTAGACCCTTTGATCGATTTGTAAGAAATTTCCCATATGTCCTCTACTCTATACGACCTTATGAAAATGTCTGATTATCTGAAATTGATAGTGACCCAAAAGGGGGGGGGGGGGGCAGAGTTAAAAAATAATAAAATTTCCAAATACAAATCGAAAGAAGCTGATATTCAAGACATAGCGTATGATTTTACGACATATCGTACATTAGAAGATTCTCATTTATAAGGAGATATCAAAAATTGCTAGAAGGGGAGGATGGTTCTTTCGAAAATGATTATAAATTATTTTATTAAATATTAAATATAAGTCTTGTGGATCTTTTATATTAATAAGAAAGGCTTTGTATAGCCAGTAAGACCTTCTGTTCACTCAAATTATTTTATTAAAATCGTTAAAGCTATTTTTGAGAAATTTCAAAAAAATTAAAATAAACTTGGGACAAGAGCTATATAAAAATAAATCAATCAATCAATCCGGTGACGTCACCTTCTTATAAATTAACCAAAACCTCTAAATTTAAAATTTAATAATTATTATAAGTTAACGATGAAAAGAGTATTTTAGTTACACACGAAATCCCATACACGGAACTTTTTGAAAAAACACTTTTTTCGACTCAGTCCTTGAAACGTAAAAATTTGTAAAAATCTCAATTTCGATTTGTTTCAAGAATAAAAAATTTCAATTCGTACGAATATTTTATTTTATTTTATTGAAGCTTTGCTTCTTTAAGCGCGCTGGGCAGGGTCTAGATTCCCATTCCGCTACGATTCTGGGCTGCTGGTAGGGGAAGTGAGAGAGGGCGGGTGAAGGGTGAGCCCAGAGGTAAAGCTGCAGTAGCTATTATGGCACAACCGTTCACACATCTCTTAGAGCCGGTTGTATGTCGCAAAGTAAATGCTTTTTACCACTAACAAACGGTAGATGGTAAATGGAGCCACTAGGATGCCCAATCAGAAATTGCATTTACTTTGTGACATACAACCGGCTCCTTAAAATATCTATTTCGAACTTGTTACCTTTATCGTCCGAAACATTGCATTTGTACAGATCGCTTTTTAGATATGTCAAAGTACTCATCATTGATGAAATAAGTATGATTAGTGCGGAACTTTTATGTAAAATTGATTTGCGATTAAAACAAATTACTGGAAACCACTCTGCAGATTACGGAAACGTAGATATTATTTTGATAGGAGATTAGCGACAATTGCCACTTGTAAGAGCTACACCAATTTATAAGCCGGTTAGAACCCGCTTAGTTGGGCCACATTTATGGAGAAAACTAAAACATCTACAACTAAATATGGAATCACCAATGATGCAGTTTTTTCAAGATATTCACAAAATATTGAATCACAAATTTACGTGTCTTATTTGAGTTATCACAAACCTATAGTTTCTATGATACAAACACAATAGATCTCAATTGTTTACATATTTTTTAATACATATTCTGTAATTTTTTTTAATTTATTTATAAATTTATTAATTCCAATAAATTTATTATTTGAAAAAAATTCTGTTTCCGACATCTTCTTATTTCATTATTATAATTGATTTTTTTTTTATTCAATATTTTTTATTTTTCTTATTTTATTATTTGTAATATGGACAATGCATATCAACGACGAAGAGGCAAAGCTTCTACCGACAGTCCCACGACTGTCTGTATTTTTTTATTATTGTACTATGGACATATCAATTGTTAAGGTCATGGTATATTCCTACTAATAGAATCAGCTATTCTATTTGTTGAGTAATGGAAATAAAATGTAAACATTAAACAAGAAACACATCACAGATTGCAAGATATTATATAAGTCAAAAATGATTTGATTTCTCTCGCAAATTTCTAACATTCTGGTAAACAAATTCTTGCCCACTTATATAGTACCTACTAAATAAATTTTCTTGGAATTTTACATACATTTCTAATTACGTGAACACATTAATATTTACAGGATGATTCACGGTAGATGGCACGTTAGACGTTTATGGAAAACGGAAAGCAGTATTTTTCTGAAAATTTAGCACCTTACATTTTCTCACCTGTTTTATTGATCTAAAATATTTTCAGCATTGCGACGTTTCGGCTTCCACCAAAAAGTCGTACCAAGTTCTATAGCAGTTCCTTAAATCATAGCTATAGGAATGTACAACATTCTTCAATTGATTTACAAGAAAATTTGTTACGTTCTTTGATGTTGAAAGATTTTTCGATTTCACCCTTTATTAATGTATCAATCTCTATCAGTATGCCAAATTTCAGAATTCTAGGTTGATTTTATTTCCACTAAATGTTAATTAAGCCTATAATAAATTTCACCCCTTCATTTTAGGTCCTGAAAAAGGGAAAGTTTCACTTTTTCAACTTTTTCCTTTAATTGTAGCCCAAACTCTACCAGTATGCCAAATTTCAGCATTCTAGGATCAGCGGAAGTACTCTAGGTTTTTAATACGTGAGTGAGTGAATGAGTCAATGTTAAAAATGGCACTTTTCAGACCTTAAAAAGTCAAGTACTATAAAAGTAGCTCTAAATGGTTCGTTTAAAATATATACATGCGTCGCCCCTTTTCCCGAACTTGGCTGACACACTGCAGTTTGTCTAGAAATTGATCCAGATCGAACCAAGAGTTTAGAATTTTGATTATTTTGATACCTTTTTATCCCCCACATACTCATTTTAGCCAGATGATTTTCGCAGCAATAGTTTTTCATGCTCTTAAAGAGAAACTCTACAAAATTTGATCCAAATCCCAGGGAATTTTAATTTTTTACCACCAGTCACAATTTGGGTAGTTTGGATAGAAATTTCAAAAAATCCTTAAATTTATTTTAAGGCATTGGTGTGTAGAATTTTTTTAATCCAAATTAAGTAGATATGTTACTTTTCTTAATAGATATTGCTAAATCAATGTAAAATCAGTGTAAACACTTTTTCCTAGGTTTTTCCCCCCAAAAGTTGCGTCGTACTTTTTATAATTTGCCTTTTGCCTCCTCTCCCAGCCCAGGCCCGCCATTTAGGATACCGAATTTTAGCATCAATATTACATACGACCTATACTTTTGAGTTCAATACAAGATCCGCCCAACAGGAAGCCGTAGGGGATACCGAGTAATAAAATGGTTTTTGCAGGGAATAGTAGAATTTTTCATTTATAACAAAACACAATTATTTAATTGCTTACAAAAAATAAGATTTTATTCTGAAACATATATAAACATAATAAACACAAACAGAAATATTTGAATCCAAATCCAATTTAATATCTTAAAGCATCATACATTTTCTCTTTTGCTCTAAGAATATCATACAGCCATTTTTCTTGAAATTTTGTTTTCCCTGGATAATGAGTAAATCGAGAAAATTCAAAATTATATTGAACCTGTAATAAAAAGAAAATGATTTATAAATATCTAATAAATATAGACGAAGAGTTGAAATGTTTCTAGTATCTTGAAATGTATTAAATAAATAACTATGTTTCTATTCCTTGGATTATTCGGTTAAGGTTTAATAAAGATCAATTTTAGAACAGAGTCCCTTATCCTATTAATTATTCAAGCATAAGTAGAACAATTTACTTTGAAACTATATGAGAAACGGTTTTCAAGTCAATATGTTTGACGTCAATTGGAGGGATTTGAGTGAATGACCTAACTCTGAGACTGTAACAATTGAATGCTTCACTTGCCAAATCGATTAACTACATAATACAAAAAGTGAAAAAATGCGATGAAATAATGTACATGATTAAATGATTTATTATTCATTGGCAAATTTTTTTGTCATTTAGTGGTGTTAATATGTAGTAGGGTGGTTCTTAATTTGGGTATTTTCGAATTTTTACGCTGACAAGGGCTCATATGGTTCGAAATAAAAAAAAAGAAAAAAAAGTGCCGTCTAGGGACGCCCGAAAGAAGCGAAGCTTTATAATATAAAGCGAAGGAACTAAGCGTTCAAAAAAATTAAGACTTGAGAAAAGAAAAGCCTTGAGGGATGAAAAAAATAAAGACTTGAGAAAATGAAAAAAATAAAACTGATGGCTTGGGAAAATAAAAAAAATGAATACATTAAAAATAAAAGACGCGCCCAAAAACGCAAGGCTACAGCGGAGCTCTCCTATTTTTTTTGTTCTAATCGTGAAGAGAGCTCCGCTGTAGCCTTGCGTTTTTGGGCGCGTCTTTTTATTTTTAATGTATTCATTTTTTATTTTCCCAAGTTATCAGTTTTATTTTTTTTTATTTTCTCAAGTCTTTATTTTTTCATCCCTCAAGGCTTTTCTTTTCTCAAGTCTTAATTTTTTTGAACGCTTAGTTTCTTCGCTTTATATTATAAAGCTTCGCTTCTTTCGGGCGTCCCTAGACGGCACTTTTTTTATCCTTCAAGTAATACAAATAAGAAAATAATTTGAATCCTGCAATTTTTGCATAATAAAATTTATTGCATTCATATATAATGTATTATATGTACAAAGTTTAAACATAAAATTATCGAATAATTAACAAAGCATTATTATCTGTATGTTCATCATAAGTACTTTAAGTTATTTGTACACCACTATTCTCATTGTTATATGGTACGAAAGTAACTATTGGATGATGGTAACTAAAATATGATAGAAAAGTTTTTGATTGAATTTTTCAATGAATCTTGTAAATATTGCATCTATAGTTGTTCCTGTTTTAGTTGTCGCAGAGTTTGGATCATTATTCATCTTTAAATTAAATTTGTCTGTAAGGAAATCAACCAATGGCTTAGAATTCTCATCCTTAAAATTGCAATTAAAATCTCCACCTAAAATAATTGGCATAGTATGTTCATTACTTCCGTAAATTTTGATCCATATTCTGAATAAATCATTAGTGATCTTGCAATGAAATTTATTATATCTTTAACGCTATGTCCAGGAGATATATAAATTGCTATCAGAACTAGAGTTTGTCCATCTTGCATTGCTAAATGAGAAGAACATATCTCTCCAATATCTGAAAATTCTGCATGAACTTCATTCAGTTCGTTCCTTCTGAATTGTAAAGACATATTACGTGTAATGAAGTTTGTATTATCGTTTTGATGTTGTAAAATAGCAACTCCTCCAGAGCCTATAATTCTGTCTTTGGAACTGAGCTACACAATTAAAATTCGGGACACTTATCGTTTCATTGTTCAACATTCTTGTTTCAGATAAGAGTAAAATATTACTATTGCTGATTTATAGAATCTGTAAGATCCATGGCATGTCCTCTGATACTTTGAACATTAAAAGTGACGAAAGCCATGCCTCGTCTGACCAAAGTGTGACATCAGACCACGCCTACTGAGGTTGGGGGACAGTGCGCACGCACCACTCGTGTTACGCTTTTAAAATCTGACGGTTAGCTCGGATAGAGTGGGCGGCGAGCCCCCAGAACGTCCGAATAAAAGCTTTGCTTCAAAAATATCCCCCAAGTTTCAACTCTCTATCTCAATTATAACCTGTGCCCACAGCGATGTAAGTTTCTCATCTAAATAACATGGGGTTTTTGGTATTAAAATATCCATTTTTTATTCCAGCCAAAGTAATGGTTCAAAAAATTTGAAACTTTGTAGACTTTATCCTTATAATAGTAGCTATCCATGAGAATTATTACAGATTTTTAGCAATTATAATTTTGAAGCTACAGCTAGATAAATTACTGCTATATCTTAGTGTTACTAAGTCATAGACTCCAAAATTATAATAGCTAAAAATACTATAATAAAGATAAAGTCTACAGAGTTTTAAATATTTTGAACCATTACTTTGGCCGGAATAAAAAATTGATCTTTCAATGGCAAAAACCCCATGTTACTTAGATGAGAAACTACATCGCTGGGGACAGGTTATAATTGAGATAGAGACTCATTGAAACTTGGGGGTATTTTTTTATTTATTTAGAACGATATGAGCCCTTGTCAGCGTAAAAATTCGAAAATATCCAAAATAAGAACTACCCTAATAAGTACTTTTTATTAGAAAAATTTGTTTTAAATATATACAGTTGAGTCAATCAAGTGCTTTGGCATTAAAATTTAATAAAATTCAGAAAGTGGAGTTAATCAATTTGTCAAGTGAAGCATTCAATTGTAGAATCTGAGAATAGACGCATTATAGAACAGATAGATAACTTAAAATTTAGATACTTAGTTTTTTTATTTATTATTTATTAGCTCTTGTCGGCGTGTCATGATATTAAAAGATAATGTTAAAATGATTAAAACTAAAAACACCTTTCATATGATCAACCTAATTCTCAACTGCAAAAAAATACATCTCTAAAAAAATCACCAGAGATGGTCAACTCTTAAATCCGAGATTTTAGGAATGATTTTAATTATACATTAGAAGGGTTCACCTCCTCAGGAATTGAACCCTACTGCCAAAAAGCATTCTAGGCCAAATGGTTGTCCTCGGAGGTGAAACCAAATCGGACATAACTCGAGTTAAAATTTTGTACTCAATGATGTAAATCTCCATTACAGTAGAGCGTCGATAATCCGGACGTCAAAAATCTGGGTTCAATTCCAGTGAAAAAAAAGTTGAATTGAATACCTACATAAATACATATTTGTCAAACAAAAGCGTTATTGAAATACATTATAACTTCATGTTAATTAATGCTTTGATTTATCTGCTCCAATTATACATGTATTTAACCACTAAAGTGAATTATTAACGGTTTTAGGAAGTTTTCTTTTTGTTATGAACTCAAACGACCTTTTTTTGTTTCTTTTCGAAAATCCGGACAGAGTGCGGGAAAATTAATCCGGATTATCGAAGCTCTACTGTATTAAACAATTTAGGGACTTTGTTCTACACACTCACGGGTTAAAAATGTTTACTCATTGATGTTAATTTTCATTATTAAACAGTTTAGCGACTTTAGCGGGCCTTCAACTAATTAATATAACATAATATAGTTAGTCGATAATGACAATCCCCCCATGGTATCTCAACCTTGTCGTGGTGGGGGGGCTTGTGTGCACATGTGATTTCTAGGCCCATGCCGGCCGTAACTTTTAGCTACTGGTATGGCCTCCCTGGTCCCTGGAGGATGAGATGGTGTCAGACAAACAGAGATACCTGGTCTTCCAGGTTGGGGGGTTTTATTTATTTAATTGAACTGACTCCCTCAATGATGCATTGTCGAGAATTTGGAACATTTAGCTACCTACAAAGTTAATTATAATTTCAGTTTCTCTTTATGTTAATAAATTATACTTTGTACCAATGTCAATAAAAATAGTTAAAATAAAAATATAATTTATTAACATAAAGAGAAACCGAAATAAGTTAGAAGTTTTTCTTTGGAGACGGACTGATAGATTTATTTCTGGACTGCTTCCCATCCAATCTTGAGCTAGAAATTATAAAAGTTAAGTACTGAAGTTACACTTCAAATCTGTGTACTAACTTCACATACACTTATTATATATATATATATATATATATATATATATATATATATATATTAGGGTGGGTCAAAAAATCCATTATTTTTTTTTACAAGTGACACGGAAAAATGGGTTGCTAGACACCTTAAAAAAATTCTTTCTAAATATGAGCTCTTAATTTTAATAAGAAGATCCTCCGCATCGCAGTTTTTTATTTTTTCTCAGTCAAATAGAAAAAAATTCATACCTCATCATTAATTGATTGTACAGAAAAATGTTCTTGAAGAATTTCGTAGAGAATTTAATGCTCTACAAAAAAGGTATCTTATATTTTTTCCGTAAACCTCACCATTTGAAAGATATTGAAGATTTAATTTTGATTATTTTAAGACAAATTTCATTTTTGTTTATGAATTTCATAACTCAACAATAAATGGCTATTATAAAATTCGCAATACAAATTTTCATAGGAAATTAACTGCTCTATAAAAAGGGTGTCTTATATTTTATAAATTAAGCGTTCAAAAGATATTCATCATCAAACTTTCATGTGTACTGAAATAATAAAACAAGTATAAATTTCAATTCTGAACTTGCCCACACTGTATATTTTCTTAACCTAACCACATGAAAGATTTTAAACTTTCATTCATAAATTAATTCCTGTGAATACATTGTAATAGACTGATGAAGAGGGCAAAGCCCTCGAAACTATAGTCTCGTTATAAATAAATAAAATTTATATTTCCAGCAGAAGACACACTCTTTTATTGTCTCCTTCAATATAAAACATTTCAATTAATAAAAATAATGGGAGTGGGATCATAGATTCTAAAGGGTGTTTCAGAATGGATGGGTGGGGTGTTTTGAAATAAGAATAACTCAGTTATTTTTTAACTTACAAACATTTTTATTGCAAAAAATGAAAGCTTAGATATTATCATTTAATAGTGAAAAAGTGAAATTCACGACAAAAAAATCATCTTCTGAAAATGATTTTTTCCGCGAATTTCACTTTTTCACTGTTAAATGGTAATAAAAAATCGCTTGCATTCTCACAGCGAACTACTGACGTTGTGTAAAATCTCCTTCAATCAGTTCCTGGACAATCATAAGCTTATAGGGGTGAAATTGAAGGACTTAGCGTAAAATTCTGAAAACACTAGACATTAGTTCTGCATCAGCAATGAATCCCAAACCTCAAGGCCGTACCCGAAGTTTAAGGACACCAGTTGCCGTTGAAAGGGTGAGAGAAGGAGTAATTGAAAACCCAGGGCGCTCTGTCCGAAAACGAGCTGCAGCACTCCGAATGAGTAGTCGAACTGTTTTCAGAATTTTACACCAAAACCTTCACTTTCAGCCCTATAAGCTTATAACTTTTAAGGAGTTCGGTGTTGGTTCTAGGTGAAACATTTTAATATAATAATAAAACTAAGATACGAGGTAGGTTTCACAAAAAAGAAATAAAAGTTTTCTTAGACTCCTGATGATGGGCTAACCCCCGAAATATATCGAACTCAAAACTCAATTTTGTTTTATTTCTTTTTTTGTGAAACCTACCTCGTATCTTAGTTTTATTATTACTATAAGCTTATGATTGTCCAGGAACTGAATGAAGGAGATTATGCACAACGTCAGCTGTGAGAATGCAAGCGATTTTTTATTCACATTTAACAGTAAATAAACTGCAACGGATCGTTGCTAAACTTTATCCAAATTCATTTGAAATATTAATATGTTCTAGAGTAAAGTACTTTAAAATATAATTTTACTAAAAACTTTATTTAACCTTTTTTGTGGTCCCCAAGGTACTTAATTAGGATATTAAATTTCATCAAAATTGGTTAAGTCATTTTCAAGATATTTAGAAAAAACTAAAAAACTACTGAAATAAAGTACTAATGTTTGTGGACCGATATGTACCAAAAACTAATCAGCGCTTCATTTTGTTAAAATACTGGTAGGTTTTCAATTTCAATTCAATCGGTGCAACGGTGTGGAAAAATTCGTGGACGAAAAAAACGATAACACACATACATCCATCCATCCGCACGCACTTCCAAAAAAATGGCACTTTTTGGCCTCTCGACGAGATTCCAGGTAATTTTTGGCAAAACCGTCACGTGCTAAAATTCAATCTCATTGAATACTTCAATTTGTGACCTTAATTGAGTCCATGGGTTCCGTAGTCTTTACCTGAGGACCCTTTGAAGTCGCGCTTGCCGCGAGACCCATTACAATACTTTCTCCCATGCTTCGCATTGGATAAAGTAAAAGTTAAATTCATGAAAAAATAATTTTCAGAAGATGATTTTTTTCATGAATTTCACTTTTTCACTATTAAATGATAATATCTAAGCTTAAATTTTTCGCAATAAATTTTTTTTAAGTTAAAAAACAGCTGAGTTATTTTCATTTCAAAAACACCCATCCATTCCGGAACACGTTTTATATATGCAAGGGAATTGTTCTGATAGAATAGCTTGTTACCAGTAAAATGATTCTATATGTAAAACGTATGCTGGAGATCAACTGTGAGTGTTTTTGTGACATAAGGTGAGTATTATAAACGTCATTACAACCATTAAAAAAAAATTTATAAAAAGTTTAAAACAAAAATATTAAGACATGCACCCGATGTTTTCCAGCCGACGTGCACTGAAGAAGATCAGCGGTGTAGCGCTCGAAACGTGTTAAAAATATCGATTTACATCTGCCTAAAATAAAGTTTGAAATAGGAAATAACTTTTTTATTTTACCTTTTTCCATCACACTGGCCCCTTAGCCAATTCAATGAAAATAAAATAATGCCATCAAACATGGTTTTATTTGAATAAAAATAAAGTAAATAAAAAAGTAAAAAAATCAAATATAAGTCCCCTCTAAATTACACCCCATATATACACTAATAAACACTCCTAAACAGCTTTAAATCACTCAGTCAACTACCATTTTATTATTAAAAGGTAATTTCCGATTTCTAGAATTTGATACTTACTTCGACGGGATAAGATTGAGGTTTAATATGAGATACACGAAATTCAAAGAATATACTTGCAGTGGCTATTGGTACTGGATTCCTTTCAGTAGGCAAAGACCAAATAACCTAAAAATATTGAACTTTTTGATTCAACATATCCACTTTCTTAATGAATTTTAAACTTAGTAGTAGACATCAGCTTTTAGGAAGGACATAATACTGGGAATCATGATGGCAACTTTACACTAAATTTTTGAAGACAAAATTTATGCAGAGTGATGGGAGGGGATAAAGGACCAAATGCAATCACATAAATAGTAAAAATATCATAAATCAAATTTTTGAAGTGATAACTTCCTTTGGCGCGCCTTGCACACTTTTTATTTTACTTGGCAGTAAATTTGGATTGAGACGTCATGAGTCGCGCATAACGCGACACGGTTGGTAACAATTCAAGCCACAGATGGCATTGAAGCATTAACTCTAAGCTCAAATTAATATCTTATATTTTCATTTTGACGCTTATGTACATTTTATTTTCCTCGGCAGTAAATGGGATTGAGCCGTCACGGGTCTGGGTTGAGCTGTGGTCTAGTGCCAGTCCAATCATTGTCGGAAATATATTAATTATTCCTTTTCAAAAAATAATAAAATTATTAAAATAATATAAGTATAAATTTTTTAATTAAACTTTTAATTATTTTTTTGGAGTTGTTAAATATATGTATATTTATGTTATGCTATTTTTAGGTTAGGCTAAATCGAAAAATAGAAATACTTAGTCCAAAATCCTGAATAAAAAAACTAAAAAAAAAAACTAAACATTAAATATAATAATATTATATTTAAAAATAACATAACATAAATATAATTATATTTAATAACCCTCAAAAAATAATTAAAAGTTTAATTAAAAAAAATTTATATTTTTATAAAAATATAAATTTTAATTCTTTTGCAACGAAATTTTCTCTGGAGAGAAACGGACTGGTAGAAATTTTAATTGAATGTAATGGAAGGCAGCCAGTTAATTAAGAAAAGGAGGAAAAAAATTGTTTTTCTATGCATTTGCTAAAAAAGAAGAAAGTTTTAAACACTACTTTGGAGAGAAGAAGGAAGCATTTTATTTGTTTCATTCATTGACCCTTTGAAACCCTGAAGAAGGAGGGAAGAATCCTCAGAAACGTCGGTTTGAAAAGAAAGAAGGAAGGATTCCAATAAATTACACCTTATTTGATATGTGTTATTTTTTTCTTTCCTCACTACCCCTGGGCTGCCTTCCATTACATTCAATATAAATTTTAATAATTTTAGAATATTAGAATTATAAATGCCAAATAAGTTATCACTTCTGTCGTGTGGTCTTAAGCACACACCCAATTATTTTATAAATAATATTATGTATTATTCAGTATTTACTTCATAAATATAAAAATCAGTACTATGATCGGAATATTTGTCAATTAATTTAGTACAATGACGCCATTCCTCAATTCTCTTCCATTGTTCAATTAGATTTTCTATAAACTTATAACCAAGAATTATATTAAACGATGAATTGGTAAGCGATTGTATTTTTTCTCCATCTCTTTTTCTTCTTCATCATCCAAAGATAGGAATTCTTTTTTAGCTTCTTGTTTTTCGCTCAAAATTGATAATAATCTTTGGCTAAACAGCGCCTGTAAAAAAGATGGATTAATTAGCTATCTCTATTTCAACCTTCAAATCTCAGAAATTATACTCGTATATATAATATGTTAGGATTTCTTTTTTTATTATAGGACTTTTTTTAATTAATTAACCCCCCCCCCTTAATTTTTGGTTCAATTTCAACCAAAATCTAAGCAGCTCTTAATTTTAATGTAAATAATCTACATGTGAAATTTTGTTTTGATAGTCAGACTATATTTTTTGAGCCAGCGTATACAAAAATTTGGTAACTTACTTACAGACATTTCGACAAAATAATTAATTTCTCGTAAAATAACATAATTTTTTCGATGTTCACTCATAAAGGCTTTTTTGTAGGCCAAAATAAACTGATGAGGCCATCCACATGACTTTACCATACGCCTGGCCCCTCTCTTATATTTAATATAAATGAAAATCTAGGCCCTAGGACCAAACTCAAACAAATTTTGTATACATAATCAGTGGGCTCCCAGGAGACTAATGGGCGGTTAGTTTTTGCACTTATAGACGTCTGGGGGCCCAGTGATTATGTATACAAAATTTGATTGAGTTTGGTCCAAAGGCCTAGATTTTCATTTTTTGACCTCCAATTTTTGGCCGTTAGTTTTTGCATTTTTAGTCTTCTGGGAGCCACTGATTATGTACACAAATTTGGTTGAGTTTGATCCAAGGGCCTAGATTTTAATTTTTTGACCCCTCCCCCCCCCCCAACTTTGGCCCCATTTTATAGTATATTTCATTTTACTCGGTTTTTTTAGTTTGAAAATCTTATAATTTTTATTTTTAACCCCCCCCCCCCCCCCCCCCCCCTTAATTTTGGGTCCGATTTCAACCAAAATCTAATCATCTCTTAATCTCAATGCACCAAAACAACATGTGAAATTTCGTTTTGATATTCAAACTAGTTTTTGAGCTAGTGCGTCCACAAAAATTTGGTAACGCACATACCAACAGACTAACAGACTAAGGGTCAGTTGTATGTAAAGTCTTTGTTAAAGTTGACAAAGGGTATAACCTTAGAATTCAGCGGGATGGCCAACCAGATGAAAGTGCGTGTCATCTGATTGTCCATCCGGCCGGGCACAAGGGGAATTCTAAGGTTTTACACTTTGTCAACTTTAACAAAGACTTTACAAACCGACATACAACTGGCCCTAACTAACGTAGTAACAGACATTTTGACAAAACAGTTATTATCTCGAAAAATATAATTTTTTCGATGTTCACTTATTAGAGCTTTTTTGTAGATCGAAATGCCATGGTTTCGCTCAATTTATTTTATCAAAATAGTTTCAGCCATTTTTGAGATATTTCGAAAAAAACGAAGTAATAAAACACTTTCTTCATGCTCGATTACAATACTTCACCATACCCTGTATGGTAAACTAAAAAAACAAGACAAAAATTAGATGAGTAATATCCAACCTACTTTTTTTTGTTCAACAACCTCTTGAGCGTTTTTAAATGTTTCGTCCAATAGGATTTCAGCAAATTGTTTTATCTCACGATATTTAGCATTTTCTACTTTGTCCTCATTCTCTCTTGGAGCATAATAACTTTCTGCATCTTCACAAATATCCATGTCTCCTATATTGGAGCTGGAATCGGATTTATCTATTATTTCCTTAATATTTTTTTCTTTATTCAAATCTGAATTAATTTCATTTTGTGATTCCTCTTCTAAAGCAAATAAAACCTCTGTCGATACTTCATCAAATATGAATTTTTCTAAAGTATTTAAACTTATTTCTGAATTATCAGCTTCAGATATTGAAATAAACGAGGAGCAAACATCAGAACATTTCTTTTTTGGTTGAGGCCTCTAAAGAGTGGACAGTTTTGTCATTAATAAATTTAGATTTCATAAAAATCTCGAAATACTCACCTTAATAAATTCTTTAGTAAAAGGCTTCTCTTCTATTTGAATTATTGTAGATTGACTTTCATCAATCGACGATTGACTTTCATCAATCAACGATTGATATGATTCATATAAATTTTCTTTTTCAGCTGGAAGAAAAGATCTGCTCTCCCCTGAATCTAGCTTCTCAAAATCATCAATTTTAGATGATTCTATTGATTTTAGAGAAGACCCATCTTCACAGTGAGACTCTTGTAGAGTACTATTTAGACATTCGGCCTGAAACTCCATTTCAGTTTTATTTTCTATTTTTATAAAATCATTAGGATTTGAAGTTTTAAAAGATTCTGTTAATGTGATCGTCTTTTCTTTTGAGATCAAGGTGGATTTTATTTTATCAGGTTTTCGGGTATCAGGGTCTGTTGTCATTTCAGTATGTTGAATGATTTCCAAGACATGTTCATCATCAACTCCAGAATTGGTTTCTTCTCCGTTCTAAAAAAAAATTCAAATTAGATTCAAAACTAAAAGTAAATATTATTACAAAAATAAATATCTGGGGGCAGTCAAGTTCGATTCGACTGGTCCGGTCGTGCACTGCCAGAATGCACTTACAGGAAGCAACTCGAGCCATTTTGACAAAATTTGTAACTTCGCGCCGGAAACCTCTACAGGGCTGAATTTTTTTTCCTCACTACTGGGTCACACCCATGAGCTTAAGTAAATTACAAAATTTCACATTTCTATTGTTTATTAGACCGTTCAAGTTACAAGAAGCCAAAAATAGGCTTTTTTTCGTCACTGACTCATTCACTCATCAAAATTCTAGAGTACTTCCGCTGATCCTAGAATGCTGAAATTTGGCGTACAACTAAAGGGAAAAATCGAAAAATCGAAATTTTCTCTTCTTTGGGACATAAAATGAAGGGGTGAAAGTTATAGGCTTAATTAACACATAGTGAAAATACAATGAACCTAATGCTGAAATTTGGCGTACAACTAAAGAGAAAAAATCGAAAAATCGAAATTTTTCCTTTTTTGGGACATACAATGAAGGAGTTGAAAGTTATAGGCTTAATTAACACATAGTGAAAATACAATGAACCTAATGCTGAAATTTAGCGTACAACTAAGGGAAAAATCGAGAAAAATCGAAATTTTCCCTTCTTGGGGACATAAAATGAACGGGTGAAAGTTATAGACTTAATTAACACATAGTGAAAATACAATGAACCTAGAATGCTGAAATTTGGCATACTGGTAAAACTTGACAAATTAATAAAGGAGGAAATTAAAAAAAAACGAAACTTTCCCTTCCTCGGGGTCCGAAATGAAGGGGTGAAATTTATAGGGTAAATTAACATACACTGAAAGTATAATGACACTGGAATGCTAAAACGTGGCATGTAGAGAGAGGGTGGCCCTATCAAACAATAATAATAATAGTTTTTTGCGTAAAAGCCAAATTTTAGGAAAATAATTTCAAGTAAATATGTAAAATCAATAAATACAGAGGACTCTCAATAATTCGAAATCCAAGGGACTACAAAAAATTCGGATTATCAAGACTTGGAATTATCAAGAGGAAAGAAAAAATTCGAATTATTAAGAGTTTTTATTATATTTTTGAAAATATGTATGAGCTTAAATAAATTTTATATATAGCCTCAAGTAAAAGAGTAAAAATAATGAAACGACAAAAAAAGAACAAAAAAATTACATACATTACGTGGAAAATGAGGAGTAAACATTGCTAGGGAAAATTCGAATTATAAAGAGGGGATGTGGCCTAGTTCGAATTATGGAACGTTCTCTATTCCTCTTGTTGCCAAAAGGATATCAAGTTATCGAGCGTATCAAAATTCACAGCTTTTTTTCGATTTACCGAAGTTAACAGCTGAAGAGTACGAATTATAGAAATATTCGAATTATCGAGAGTCGGCTGTATATCTAGATGGACATGTGAAATGAAAAACATCCGTTTTAATTGACTTACTATATTCTCGATTCATTAAATAAATTGATGATGTTGAACTTGGCAGCACATTAGATCTCACTACTTTTTTGGCAAACGGTTTTTATTAATCGAACTTGGCCTTTTTTTAAACATGTGTTTTTGTTGAGATAATAATATTTTTACCTGTACGATTTCACGTATATGACCTTCATCAACTACTACTTTGATATTGTATGTTTCTTTTCTTAAATTTTCCTTCTCGGTTTCATTTAAAGATGATTTATTTTGAGCATCTGTCTAAAAATTATAATTTCATCATATATCTATACATATTATATATTATACGAGGGGTGAACCGCGACCTAATATGCTGTACACTTACTTCCACTTGTACTTCCAAATATTTCCAAGTAC
This sequence comes from Forficula auricularia, assembly GCA_024734495.1. Lineage (NCBI taxonomy): Eukaryota > Metazoa > Arthropoda > Insecta > Dermaptera > Forficulidae > Forficula > Forficula auricularia. Next base: position 4,021,615 of record JALMQS010000228.1, read on the forward strand.
TTCCAAATATTCCCAAGCACTTTCAAATATTTCCAAGTACTTCCAGATATTTCCAAGTACTTCCAAATATTTCCAAGTACTTCCCAAATATTTCCAAGCACTTCCAAAATACTTCCAGAGTATACACCTACTTCCAATCGCGGATCACCCCTCGATATTATACATATTCAAATATATTCACTATGCTTATATTTAACTTGATAGATAAAATCATCTGGTAAAAAATTTAAAGTTTATTTTAGCCGAGAGTAGCATAATTTTTATAAATTAAATGAGACAATAAAAGAGTTCTGCTGAAATAATAAATTTTTTAATTTATTTTAACGTTATAAATAAATTAAAAAATTTATTATTCCAGCAGAAGACTATTTTATTGCCTCCTTTAATCTGGTAAAAAACATGTTTTGCATTAGGAAAATAATTCATATTAGTCATTAAATTTCTCATTAAATTTCTCTCAAATTATATTGCTAATTTATCGTAGGTTCTTCCAATAAAATTAAATATTTATAAGTGAGATTAAAATTGTAACTAGATTGAAATAATGAAAATATAATAATTATATACTTACATCTTTTTCAATTGTATGAGTGGTTTGCTTAACTTCTACACTAATTGTCAAATAATCCACATCGGTTACCCGGATTTTATCTTTATGTTCCCTTGATTCCTCCGTGTTATGCGGACATTTATCTTTATTTACACAACTACAATTCCCATCTTCACAAGTGCATTTTTCTCGCTGCTATAAAATAAATTGATAATAGGTATATTATTTGGAAATATTTAATTAAGGATAGTAAATAATTAAAAAACTCCCCTGTTGAGTTCTTTTATTAAAATATTTTTAAATGAAACTTCATATATAGGTACAATCAAAAGCAATAAAAAAAAAAAAAATATATATATATAAATATATATAATAATAACTAAAGCATTTTTTTAGAGAACTTTAACTTTTGTTTACTATATTTGTATACTATATATAATTATTATATAATTACGAGCTTTTCGTGCGTGCCCTCGGCACGCCCTCGAAGCTCGGCCCTCCAGGCTGGTGTCCTGGCTGCCAGCGTCTCGGTCCAAAAATTTTATTCCTTTTAAAAAACGACACTCCAAATGTATACCTGTAAACTCCCGAAAATAAATAGTCTCTTAAAAGTTTCGCCTCATTTTCGTCCTGGCACAGCTACAGAAATGAGGCTCTAGATATGAATCTGGAAGTATTTTTTTTTCTATAATCTACAGCATTGTGATATTTTTTGTGCGGAAATAGATTTATTTAAATAAGTGGGATCGTGTGAGGAGGAGAATTATATTATATCATTTTTTTAAAATTTGGGATCGATAATCGATATAAGGCTCCAAATGGTATTTAATAGAGATCAGGTGTTGTTTGTATGACAGGCTGTTCCAGTATTGCCATGAGAAACTCATATGGGCATGCGTGTCCTAAGTCGTTCAATTTTGTAAAAATCAAAAAATAAGAATAACAAAATTTAGATTTTTAAAAAATTATAAAAAAGTGGCAAATTATTAAAAATAAACAAATAATATATAAAATATAAATCAAATAAGATGTGATTAATTTCTTCTTCTGTGCGCAAAAAAAAGCGAATTGAATATCTAATTTTTCAGTGGTGAAGGGGGGGGGGGGGAATAATTATCAATATATTTAATGTTTCTTAATTTAAAATCAAATGGAGTCTTTCATTTCAAAATTCGAGTTAAAATTACAATTATATTTCAAATTTGCCTCGACTTATCTCGACTCAAAACAGAAATATACCGACGGCATCAGCGCCCCTGTCGGCAGCATTAGGTCAGCGTTGCTGCAAATTAATCTGGACTATTCTTATTATATATGTAAATGTAAATATGTTATCCTGTAAATTTAATTTTGGCTTTTCAGTCGCTTGCTAAGATCCTACCGAGGGGTGATCCGCGATTGGAAGTAGGTGTACACCTCTTTGGAAGTATTTTGGAAGTACTTGGAAATATTTGAAAGTACTTGGAAATATTTGAAAGTACTTGGAAATATTTGAAAGTACTTGGAAATATTTGAAAGTACTTGGAAATATTTGGAAGTACTTGGAAATATTTGGAAGTGCTTGGAAATATTTGGAAGTGCTTGGAAATCTTTGGAAGTACTTGGAAATATTTGGAAGTGCTTGGAAATATTTGGAAGTACTTGGAAATATTTGGAAGTACTTGGAAATATATGGAAGTACTTGGAAATATTTGGAAGTACAAGTGGAAGTAGGTGTACAGCATATTAGGTCGCGGTTCACTCCTCGGAGCCTACTAATTATTCACTTCGCATAAGGTCTCCTTTTCTCCAACTTTATAACCCTGTGATTTATAAATCTCTAAAAATCGTGAAAGTAGCCTAGTGTGAGACAATCAAAACCACTTTATGGTAGTTACTATCAAAGAATTAGTTAGAATGAAAGATGGAACAAATTTCAGAACTCTTGGATTATGATTCTTACTCAAAATTTTTACTACCAAAAAATAGATTGTGCATATTTTTTCTACTATAAAATAGATTGTGCATATTTTTACTACTCTAAAATAGATTGTGCATATTTAAAGTGATATTCAGTCAATTTTTCTTTTATAAATGATTCGCTTCAATCAAAAATTACTTTCCTAAATATTTTAGTGATGTCATGAATTTTTATATTCGAATTCACACGAAATATGTAAATTATTTTGAGAATATTATATGTATTTATAAAATTTTCAAACTAAAAAAAAAACATGAAAAATGAAATTTAATAGAGACCAATAATAAAAAGGTCATTATTTTTTTCGAGAGCCAAAATTGCCAAAATTGTGTGGGGGGGGGGGGTTAAAAAAATAGAAAAATCAATATAACTCCTAGACCCTTTGATCGTTTTTTGTACGAAATTTCGCATATTCACCCTTACGACCTTATGAAAATGACTCTGTGTGAATTTGATAGTGAGTCAAAAGAGGGGGAAGGTGTTAAAAATAATTTAAAATAATCAAATTTCCAAACAATAATCGAAGAAAGCTGATTTTTACACTAGAAGATTTATAAGGAGATATCATAAATTGTCAATTAGCCAAAATTCAGAGAGGGGGAGCAGGGCCGGACCAGGAATTTGTGGGGCCCTGGGCTAACACATACTTGGGGGTCTACCTAATTAACCTAACTAATTTCCATTTGGTCAAAAAACTGTTTTCTATAATGATGAATACGGTATAGGAAAAAAATTAGGATAATAAAATATTTTATTTATTTAATATGACTTAGATACACAAACATTTCTTCAAAGAGGATGCCCTCAGTTTTAAAAGTCAAAAATTGATCAAATTGCAGTGAAATCAGCTCGTATTTTTTGATCAGACAAATCAAATGATGGCCCTTAGCCTAAAGAAGTTCTAAAATAGACATCTCTGCTGAAAAGAAATTGTCTTCAATGTTCAATGTGTGCTGGGGCCCTTTAAATCAAAATAAAATAATTATTTTTGATTATATTATTGGGCTAATTTGAAGGTCTAAAGGCCTGGGTTGGCCCCTCCATCGTGAAAAGAAGAAGAAATGGGGATTTTATGGGCTGGGTAGGAGTTGAAGGTATCTGTGGACGCGGCTCTTAAACAGATGAAGGTTGTAAGTTGCGGGGAAGACGGTGGCTGGAAGTGAGTTCCAGTCTCTGGAGGTCATAGGGATAAAAGAATTCCAATTTGAGAGCGAAGGCGTGCTGAGCTTTCGAAAACCGCGTGTTTCTAGCAAAGAGGGTTCTAGGGGGATAATTGATTTCAGCTCCACTGAACAGACACCATGATAGTGTCAGTAGTACAGGGAAAGGGCAGAAACGGTTCGTCGGTGAGCCAGGGAGTCGAGTGGGTTAGTTAGGGCCGGGTTAATTGCTCGTTTCTGAATTGCACCCAATGTGCCAAGATAATGCTTGGAGGCCCCTCTCCACAGATGAGAGCCGTATTAGAGACAGGTGCGAATTTGAGCCTTATACAGTGTAAGAAGTTAGCTGGGCGTAAAATAGCGCCTAGGCCTAAATAGGAGACCAAGCTTGCGCGCTGCAATAAAAAAGCAAGTTAAATTCAAAGTTTTTGCCGAGAGTAGCAGAATTTTTATATATTGAAGGAGACAATAAAAGAGTGTGTCTTCTGCTGGAATTATAAATTTTATTTATTTATAACGAGACTATAGTTTTCGAGTGAATACATTTATAACGAGACTATAGTTTCGAGTAAATACATTGTAATAGACTGATGAAGAGGGCAAAGCCCTCGAAACTATAGTCTCGTTATAAATAAATAAAATTTATAATTTCAGCAGAAGACACACTCTTTTATTGTCTCCTTCAAAAAGCAAGTTGGTATCTCTATTAGTTATTTTTTATAATAGAAAATTATTGAGCTTCGATACTTTTGCCTAATGGATTACAAATAAATACAGCTTTTTATTATCTTATTTAACATTGTAATGTTGTAATTTTCATGTTAATACCTAAAGCGCTGTGTTTACAGAGCTGCATCGCAGTGTAAAGGCGCATTTCCTTCTACGAATTTTAGTTACACGAACCAGGTTTACACTTGACTGTTTTTTTTATCTGAATTTCTTTATATTATATTATATACATACCTTGAATAATTTACGATACTTCTTCATTTTATGTGGACATTCTTCTTTATCTTTACATGAACAAATATCATTATCACATTCATCTTTTTCAGACTAAAATAATATTTGAACTTTTCTTAATATCACTGCGATCATTAAGTTAAATTTCGGCTTAAAGGTGGCCTAGATATTTCTGATGAGATTTTCTCATGAGAATATAAATATATATCAGATCTTTTTATAATGCTCTTAATTTCTCATAATTGGAATCTTGAAAATGATTTTACATTTTAAAATTAAATTAAATGAATGTAACAAACATTGGGGTAGTTAGAGTTTTTTCCTAGGGGGCGGGGGTATTTGTTTATGGACCCAGTAAGATAAGGTCTAATACAGGCAAAGTCGATCTTGAGAAAGATGTTTTGAGAATAATAGAATTTTGAGAAAATTATATTTTTTTTTTCAAAATGTTCAATGAAATTCCTTTGAATAGAAATTGATCGAAAATTAAATTAAATTTAAATTAATTTGCTTGGGTTTCTCGAACTAGGATCCGCAAATTTCTGATTTCCGCGAAAAAGTTGTCGGCTTTTCTATAAATTCATTATTCGGTTAAATTTTTTCAAGGCTGGTTACTAAGATGGTAGAATTTTTCTAAGATGTTGCGCGAACGTAAAAAAGTATATTACTGATCAGAATTTATTTATTTAGGTTATTTGAACCATAAAACAAGCATAAAACACTAGAGTGTGTTTATTTTAAAAATTTTAACTAGTAATATAAAAATTTAAAAATATCTTGATTTTTCAATTTTCATAAGTTTTAAGTTCGATGCGCGAGCGGAAGATGTTAACCGATTTTAATTTTTTTATGCCCTATTTCTTCTTATATATATAGGCAACTTTTCCGCACTAAAGGGTTTTCGAAAAAAAAAATTTCAGTTTTTTTGACCCACCTTACTGGATTCCCCTTCGTAAATATCGCAGATGATCTGGACAGGGGTGATCTAAAATTACAAATCCCGAAGAACATTTTTTCTTATTAGAATTATCATTCTTTAAAAAACCGACGTTTTGTAAGATCCTATTTTCTTCTTCAGGGCTTAAAAAGGTTTAAAAAGTAGGCTTGATACCACCTCTTTCTTGCCTCTTTAACAGTGTGGAGATAAAATTTCCTTTGACATAAACAGGAAAAGATATTAATATAGAGAATAGAGTCTAAGGTGTTTTGGAAGGTTCATTGCGCTCCATCAAACACTATAAAGATATTAAGAAATATATAAAGATACAAGAAGTGAGGTATAAACAGGGCTCAGAAGTTGGTTGGGACTGCGGCCTGGGTTAGAATATAGTAAATATTATTATATCTTAAAAATTTTATTTATATTATTAAATAGAACTCTTTTGCTTACCTTTAGAGATTTTTCGGAAATTTTTACGGATGAGTATTCACGAGGTAAACAAGATTCATCACCTTCAACGCATTCGCATAATGTGTGGTCACAAAAATGTTTTAAGTCCTAGAAAAAAATAATATATACTTCAATCTTATTATTAAATAGTCGAATTTATATACGGTGTCGTATTTAGGGTACAGTCATTACATATCTAATCATATCTTTTAAAATTTCATATCCCTCTGTTATTTCCTTTTATCTTTTATAGAAAATATTTTCATTTTAAAGGGTACTTTATTTGAAGATTAATTTGAAAAAACGCTAATAACCCCTTTGAAATAATTTTTAAAAATTTGAAATTAGTTGCCTATTATAAAACAATTAATTATTAATAATTATATTCAATTTTGAACGAAATTGATCAAGTACCTTTTGAGAAAATGATCAAAAACCATCTGAACCGTCCAAAAACGACGTTTGGTGAGAAATTTCGTTCTAGCAATAGGCTTTAAAAAACAATCAAAATTCCATATGAAATGGAACACTGACTTGTGGCATGGTGATGAATTTAAAAACGTCGTTTTTTTTGACGGCTTAAATGGTTTTTGACCATTTTCTCAAAAAGTACTTTATCAATTTCGTTCAAAATTGAATATAATCATTAATAATTAATTGTTTTATAATATCCAATTAATTTAATATTTTTAAAAATTAATTCAAAGGAGTTATTGGCATTTTTCAAATTAGACTTCAAATAAACTACCCTTAAAAACAAAAATGTCTAATAATAATTATTTGATATAAAAGATGAAAGAAACTGTTCCATAGATATGAAATTTCAATATATTTAATTGAATTCGTATGAGAAAAAATACAACTTTTTGGAATTTCTAGTTGATTTGCTCCCAGAGAGAAAAAACTGAATCTTTTCATAAAAATTTCATTTAAACTACAAAAATTCTTAATTGAAATGCTATATAATAATATTAGAATGGTAATTGAACCTCCAGATAGATAGATAAAATAATATCATTTTCTTTCTGATATATAATTGTTTTGTTTTATTTTATCGAGACGTTGGTTGGGACGTCTCTTGACATTAGGGACATACTAGTATTATTTGTTATGGATTCATCAAGTTTATTCACTTTACACTATTGAAATATCTTTTTTACATATTAAAATTTAATACATTTAAATGTACGATTATATAATATAATAAATAAAATAATTTAAATATACCATCAAGAGCCTGGCGTCCACAAATAGCGTCAGAGATCAGTGGAAAGCAGTTTAATAATTATTTTAATAAACAATTCAAAGCGTTAAGATAAGTTTATTTAAAACTAGGCTGCAAGGCCCGCCTTCGGCGGCCCTCTTGCTAGCCAGGTGGCACGCCCCCTGGACCCCCAACCAACGAATACCACCCTCACACTACACTCCCCCCGACCCATCCATCATTTTTTGACTCCCCCCCCATTTTAGGTGGTTAGTTTTTGCATTTCTAGCTCTCTAGAGGCCCACAGATTATGTATACAAAATTTGGTTGAGTTTGGTCAAAGAGCAAGAATTTTCATTTTTTGACCCCCCCCCCCCATTTTGGGTGGTTAGTTTTTGCATTTCTAGCTCTCTAGAGGCCCACAGATTATGTATACAAAATTTGGTTGAGTTTGGTCCAAGAGCAAGAATTTTCATTTTTTGACCCCCTCCCCCATTTTGGGTGGTTAGTTTTTGCATTTCTAGCTCTCTAGAGGCCTACAGATTATGTATACAAAATTTGGTTGAGTTTGCTCCAAGGGCAAGAATTTATATATTTTTCTCCTTCCCCCCTTTTTGGGTGGTTTTTGGGGGAAATTTTTTTAAACAAAAGTTGTCAGAAATCACATCCCCTACAACTTTGCTCATTATAAAATTTCCCGTAGAGTTAATAGTTTAAGAGTTATTTGATAATTTTCATTCGTGCACCCCCAAACCCCCTTTTGGGGTCAAAATATCAAAACGTTATATAGCTAAAGAAGTTAGAAGACCTCTGATACAAATATGAAATTCCATAATAATCCCTTCAGCCGTTTTGACGTGAATCGTGAGCAACTTTTCGCGGAAACCACTGAAACAGACAGACAGACAGACAGACACACAGACAGGAATTTTGTTGAGGGTGTTTTCGTTCATAACTTTGCTTGAAACGTGTGCAACCAAAATTTGGCGTGATTTGGACCAATGTACAGACAAAACCTTAATTTTATATATATATATATATGTAACGATTTTTATTGTTTTATTCGAATATATTCAGGGGGAATTTTTTAAGGATGGAAAGATCGACAACTGTTTTAAAAGTTCACTTATTAATATATTTTATTAATAACAAATTAGAGATTTTTATGTTGGGCCACTAAATATTTGAAAAATAACCCTTTCTTTGCTAAACAATTCGATTGAACCAGGAGAATCAGTTCACGAGAGACTCCCCCCTAGAAAAATCGAAACTCCATTATAAATTATAACAAGGGATCACTTATGTATTTCTTATTATATTTTTATTTATTGGCATCATGAACGCCAATGTATATAGGTATCAAGAAAAAAAGATTCCCTACAATACTTGTACTTTTTTTTATTAATCAAAAATTAATTTTTTCCCTAATGCTGCTATATAAATCCTATATAAAAAATATTTTTCTATAATTGAACGGAAAACTAAAAATAAATAACAGTGGGATAACTTTGAGTGCCCCCTCGAACCGCTATAATAACATAAGTTAAAATGTTTATTACTTTTAGCTTCATCCACATACAATCTTTTTAATAAGCAACGCACTTAATTGAAATAAATAAATAAAATGACCTTACACCCCTCTCGTTTATTAAAATGAAATAAAATAATTTTAATCTTTTGAGAATTTTAAAAATGGTCCCGAATCATTGGAAATGGCTAGAAAAGTGAGTCGAAATATATAATTACATATATACATATTGCTTCTTCCTAAAGATTTTGCTAACTTAAAATAAATGGCAAGTAATACTTTATTTGAATATGATTAATTCTTAAAGGCGCATCATCATGGCTGCCACAAGGGAGGGGGTCCAAGTGCACCTGTGGGTCCCGAGCCGGGGCGTGACTTTTTTTAATGGGGTATGTTTAGAAAAAAAGTACGTAGCGTGACTAACTTTTTCCACTTAATAAAAAAAAAAACACATACTTAAAAGTAGGTTTCACAAAAAAAAGAAATAAAACAAAATTGAGTTTTGAATTCGATATATTTCGGATGTTGGGCCATCTTCATGAGTCAGAGAAAAATTCAAAACTCAAATTTTGTTTTATTTCTTTTTTGTGAATCCCACCTCACATCTTACTCAAGTTTTATTATTATATTAAAATGTTTCACCTAGAACCAACACCTATCTCCTTAAAAGTATTCCCGCTTCAGATTTTGAGCCCCGGGCCCGAAATTTCATATGGGGGGCATGCGAATCATTGAAATCTCGCTCTGGGAGTTAATGATCCTAGCTCTTTAGCTCTTACACTATTATAATATTTTTATTGAAATTACTTTTAAAAAGATCTTGTCCATCTTCAGAGTGTAAATATTCTTTACTTTCTAACTTGAACAAAACTTGTAAAACTTCATCTCTACTGTTTTCATCATCAGAACTATTGAATATTTCTCCATTCCAATTCTCTGTCTCCATTAGTGTTCTTCTAAAAGAATATCAAAATTAATCTTTTGATCAATACCTACTTTTAAAAAATAAATAGTTAATAACAATTAGATAAATATACATAGTGTTTATAAAATTTTAATTAAGTTTGTTTACAATTTTATTAATAAATGATTTTATACATTTACATCAGCTTTCCCTTCACATAAATATGTTGAACTGAAGATTTAGGAAAATCGAAATAAGATAAGCAAATATATTTTATTTGTCTAGTTAACGTTTAAATTTTACTATATCTGACCAAAAACATGAATGTGAAAAAGGGGCCAAGTTCAGTATCAACGGCTTCGCCGACAAAAGAGTTCTTCAATTGGTTTAAAAGAAAATTTGTTACGTTCTTTGATATTAAATTTATAACTCTGCAAGTTATAATAGTCAATAAATTACGTTTAACGTGAGGATAATATACAAGCTTAAAATTTATCTAGTTGTTCTTATTTTATACTAGAAACAATTTAGTTGGATATAAAACTTGCCAAGTTATAAATTTAATATCAAAGAACGTAACAAATTTTCTAATAAATCAATTGAAGATCGTTGTTCATCCCTATAGCTATGATTTAAGCAACTGCTATGTAACTTGGTACCCGTTTAGATCTCAACTCTTTTGTCGGCGAAGCCGTTGGTACCGAACTTGGCCCCTTTTTCACATTTATGTTTTTGGTCAGATATCATTAATTTTTGAAAAGTTTTATCCTTTAATTTATCTAAATAATTACATTTAAACATTTATATTAATAATAATTAAATATTTCTCATAAAATATCTGTTAAAAACCCGGTCGGTTTTTCATAAATTTCACCCCTTCATTTCGGACCCCGAAGAAGGGAAAGTTTCGGTTTTTCAATTTCCTCCTTTATTAATGTTCCAAGCTTTACCAGTATGCCAAATTTCAGAATTCTAGCTTGATTGTATTTTCACTATATGTTAATTAAGCCTATAATCAATTTTACCCCTTCATTTTAGGTCCTGAAAAAGGGAAAGTTTCGGTTTTTCGATTTTTCCCTTTGAATTGTATCCCAAACTCTACCAGTATGCCAAATTTCAGCATTCTAGTATCAGTGGAAGTACTTTAGGTTTTTGTTATGTCAGTCAGTCAGTGAGTCAGTGTTAAAAATGGCACTTTTCAGAGCTTAATAACTCAAGAATTATATTAGATTTATTCATGAAGTTTGGTATTCTATGTATTCTAGTGGGTCTTATTAGGCATGCAAAATTTCCAGTGTCTAAGTCTAATTGTTTTTGAGTTATGGGGGATCGAAAGTAGCTTGAAATGGTTGGTGTAAATATTCACATGGCCGGTGCGTCGCCCGTTTATCCGAACTTGGCTGACACACTACCGTGTGTCTAGATATTAATTATATAAATGATAAATTAATTATAATTATAAATTAATTATATCAATTTTACTATATATACTAAAGCAGGGTCATCGCGTGGGAGGGGTGACCGGGGCGATCGCCCTGGGCGCCGCGGCAAAGGGGCCGTCACGGCTTGAAAAAAGATTAGAGTTGTAAGTTTTGAATCTTATAAAATGTTTGTACTTGTTTGATTCCGAAGTACCTAATTACAAATAGTAAGAATCAGAAGATTTTCAGCAAACAAAGACCCAAGAATTAGTTAAATGAATAGAAAAATATCTTTACTAGCGTCTAGATGACGGTGATGATGATAATGACTTCAATATCAGTAATGGTGAGCGAGAGTCGATCGATATTAATTTACAGACTTTTTCATGGATATTAGTGTTAGTCAGTCAGTATACCACGGCCGTCGGCCAAGAATGACATTATAAAAAACGTACTGGAGTAGGGGGGGGGGGGGCGCCTGGTAAAATCTCGCCCCGGGCGCCTACAACCCACGCGATGGCCCTGTATAAAAGTATTTTAATAAAATTTAATGACTGATTTCAAGAAGCGTAGCCAAATAGACCTCCCCTCTCCCTGAAATGTTGAGTTAAACATCGAAATTTTACTGGATACAAATAAAACGTTCAATAAAAATTGAAAAAAATAATACTGATAAAAAAAAAGCAATCTGGGATTAAGGAGGCCATGTCTCCTATTCCTAGGAGTATATCTATACTCCCCCAACCCCGCAGTTAGCTAACCTCCACCCGAATTTTTTTCTGGCTACGGCCTTGCTACTTTTTTTGTACTTGTTTATTATTTGTTAATTTGTTGTAATAAAATTTGTATTGTTGTCTGATTGACCTAGCCACCGAAGACTTGATTGAGCCTCTAAGGAGGTCGAGAAATATAGTATATTATATATTTTACTTTATCCAATGCAAAGCATGGGTAAAGTATTGCAATCGCTCTCGGAGCAAGCGTGGCTTCAAAGGGTCCTCAGGTAAAGACTACGGAACCCATGGACTCAATTAAAGTCACAAATTGTAGTATTCATATAGGTTGAATTTTAACACGTGACGGTTTTGTCAAAATTACATGGGGTCTCGTCGAGAGGCCAAAAAGGGCGATTTTTTCATTTAGTGCGTGCGTATGGATGGATGTATGTATGGATGTATGTATGTATGGATGGATGTTATCGCTTTTTTGGCCCACGATTTTTTCCACACCGTTGCACCGATTGAAATGAAATTGAAAACCTACCATTAGTTTAACAAAATGAAGCGCTGATTAGTTTTTGGTACATATCGGCCCACAAACATTAGTACTTTATTTCGGTACTTTTTTATTTTTTTCTAAATATTTTGAAAATGACTTAACCAATTTTGATGAAATTTAATATCCTAATTAAATACCTTGGGGACCACAAAAAGGTTAAATAAAGTTTTTAGTAAAATTATATTTTAAAGTACTTTACTCTAAAGTAAGATAGTACTTTTAAAAAAATTTTTAAATTTATTCATTTGATCGTTTTAATATAGCTCATTTAACCTAACTTAAGTAAGAATGGATAGGCTTCTCTCTGTGAAATGCTAAAAATTTGGGAGGAATTTTTATGAGTAACCATAGCAACTGCGTTGTTTTCTTATCCGTTACCTTTGCTGAAGACAGAGAAATCGATTTTAAACCAAAAATAGCGATTGATTCTCATCTAGTACTTGAGGAATAATCATTCTATATTGGATTTTTGACGTTTCGGTTTTTATTAGTAACCATTGTTGAAGACATAGAGAAATCGACTTTAAACCAAAAATAGCGATTGATTCTCATCTAGTACTTGAGGAATAATCATTCTATATTGGATTTTTGACGTTTCGGTTTTTATTAGTAACCATTGCTGAAGACATAGAGAAATCGACTTTAAACCAAAAATAGCGATTGATTCTCATCTAGTACTTGAGGAATAATCATTCTATATTGGATTTTTGACGTTTCGGTTTTTATTAGTAACCATTGCTGAAGACATGGAGGAATCTACTTAAAATAAAAAATAGCGATTGATTCTCATCTAATACTTGAGAAATATCCATTCTATATTGGATTTTTGACGTTTCGGTTTTTATTATTAACCATTCCTGAAGACATAGAGAAATCGACTTTAAACCAAAAATAGCGATTGATTCTCATCTAGTACTTGAGGAATAATCATTCATATTGGATTTTTGACGTTTCGGTTTTTATTGGTAACCATTGCTGAAGACATAGAGGAATCGACTTAAAATCAAAAATAGCGATTGATTCTCATCTAATACTTGAGGAATAACAATTCTACATTAGGTTTTTGACGTTTCGATTATTATTGGTAACCATTGCTGAAGACATGGAGGAATCGACTTAAAATCAAAAATAACGATCGATTCTTATCTAATACTAGAGGAATAACCTTATTGAATTCCATTTTTGATGTTTTGACTATTAATGGAACCTCTACTGAAAATGTAGAAGAATCGACTTAAAATCAAAAAGACTAAATTTTTTTGGTAAACAACTCAAGCTTGAGTTGTTTGCCATAAAAGAATTTAGTCTTTTTGATTTTAAGTCGATTCTTCTACATTTTCAGTAGAGGTTTCCATTAATAGTCAAAACATCAAAAATGGAATTCAATAAGGTTATTCCTCTAGTATTAGATAAGAATCGATCGTTATTTTTGATTTTAAGTCGTTTCCTCCATGTCTTCAGCAATGGTTACCAATAATAATCGAAACGTCAAAAACCTAATGTAGAATTGTTATTCCTCAAGTATTAGATGAGAATCGATGGCTATTTTTGATTTTAAGTCGATTCCTCTATGTCTTCAGCAATGGTTACCAATAAAAACCGAAACGTCAAAAATCCAATGTAGAATGGTTATTCCTCGACTCTTAAATGAGAATTATTTTTGAATTAATTTCAATATGAACTCCAAATTGCAAGTGATATCTGATTAATAATAAAGGAACAAACATATTAATATTTCAAATGAATTTGGATAAAGTTTAGCAACGATCCGTTGCAGTTTATTTAATTTGGTCTTCACTTTAATAAGAAAAAATAAAAATATTTAAATTATTTAATTATTTATCTTCCTTATGAGGTTTAATAAGTCACAATTGTGAAAGTTATATTTTCACTATTTAGGACAAAGGAAATTGAAAGGAAATTAATTAAATTTTCAGATTTCAGCATATCAACATGACTAAATATTTGGTAAGAAAGCACCATACAAGTTCTGCCTTAAACCTTTTGGTTTTATTGGTTAATTGACTTACTTTAACTTTTGTCACTTCCTTTATTATAGTCAACAAAGTGCAAACGCACATGGCAATGTTTTCTATCTCTCATGAATAATTTAAAACCATCTTCTAATTGAGCTCTCAATGGATGTTCATTTTTTTTTGGGGGGGGGGGGCAAAAAGCAAAAGATGCTTAGGGTGAAAAGGGAAAAGCACTTAAGAGAGATGAAACAGCAAATGAATAAAGTGGATCCCAGTCAGAAAACTTGACTTGTGCACAGTGGCTTAACTAAAGACCGAATTACACATACCGAGGCCTCTCTTTCCCATTGGACACTCTGGTCAAGTGCCCAGGGCTCCGCGATCCATGGTGAGCCCTATTTCTTACTAGGAACTTATTTATTTTAATATCGATGCTAGCAGAACACTTGGTATTTCTTTTAGTGGGGCCCCATTATCCTAAAGTGCCCAGGGCCTCCAATGGGTTAAAGACGGCCCTGCACATACCAAGTGCTCGGCTAAAGGGATAAGAACAGTCTGTAGTCGGCCCAATAGCGGGCGAAGGATTCGGCCGAGACAGTGGATAGAATCTTGTTCCCAACACTCGGTAGTTGTAATTCAGCCTTAAGATCATATGCGCCCTTCGGCATATCTTAAGCTGCGCTCCCTGCTCAAGACTCCTATATTTTGAAATATATATATAACGAGCTGTAGAGGGCGTGCCCTCCGGGCAGGTGGCCCTGGCGGGCTGCGTCTCGGCATTTAATTATTAGGACTATAATATATATTTGTAATATTTTGCCCCCTCTTTCGCCCCCACGCACTCATTTCGGCTATTTATTTTTACAGCATACATTTTATATAGTCTTAAAAACTAACATTACAAAATTTGATCTATATCGGAGAGAGTATTAATTGTTTGCCCCCACTCACATTTTGGGAGGTTGAAATTATTTTTTAGATATTTGCAAATAAATAACTCTCAGTTTTCTAAAGAGTAAATGTACAAAAAAGCTAAAAATTTCTATATTTTGCCCCCCCCTTCCCCCTTTCGCCACCATACAGTCAATTTTGATAGTTGATTTTTACAAGAATAGTTTCTTAAAGTAATAAAGAATAACTCTACAAAATTTGATCAAGATCGGAGAGAGTTTTTATTTTTGCCCCAACTCACATTTTGGATAGTTGAGAGTCGAATTTCAAAAAATCCTGAAATTTCTTTTTAGATATTTGTATTTAGAATATTATTAAGTAAAAATCAAGTAGATATCTTATCGTTCTTAATTGAAAATGCATAATTAGTGTAAACACATTGCAAAGATATTTTGCCCCTTTTGACCCTTTAGGGGTCGAATTTCAAAAAATCCTGAAATTAGTTTTTAGATATTTTAATTTAGTATTTTTATAAGTAAAAAGTAAGTAGATATTTTATCGTCCTTAAGAGATATCGCATAATCAGTGAAAACACACTTTGCCCCTTTTGACCCCCTTAGGGGTCGAATTTCAAAAAATCCTTTCTTAGTGAGCCCCTATGTCATAGATGTAATATCCTCTCCAAATTTCATGTTTCTATGTCCAGTGGTTCTGGCTATTTTGATGATGAGTGAGTGAGTGAGTGAGTGAGTGAGTGAGTAGTATATCGGGCAAAGAATTTTATATATATAGATAAAACTTGTATTTAAATGAGTATATTATTTAATAGGGATAAAAAAATATAATTTCGTTAAAATATTTTTAAAAAATATCTTTTTGCATATCCTTCGTCTAGAAAGAAAATTAGCTACAGAACAGATCAATGGCGTAACTATACTGTTGAGGCCCGTGGCAAATTCATCGGATGGCGCACTCTCTCAATGTAAAGAAGCTAAACCAACGTTGTAGTTTCTTTTTAATAGATCACTGCGTAAAGTAAGTAGTATATAATTATTGTGTGCATTTTTCGATGATTTTCCAGTAACTTTTAATTTGTGTCTGTACTTTAGAAGGTAACTTAAATTAAGTGAATACAAAACTAATAAAATTTACTAAATTTGCAATAATAAATGTTAGATTCCTCCTGGGCTCGCGGCCTTCTCGGAACGGGGGCCCTTGGCATCCCCCCCCCCTATTGTTACCCCAGTGGTACAGATTGAACGATTATCGGTCGATTCGTAAATTTTGTTGTATTATTTTTATTCGGCGGACGGCTCGAATCGACCGATAATCGTCCAATCTGTTAGCTTAATAATCCCAATTTTTCCATTTTGATAGAAAAAATTTCATTTCTACAAAAATTATATTTTTCTTTAAATGTATATTTATGAAGTAAAAAAAAATTTGAACATTTTTTTTAGAAACTTTTTAAAATTTAAAATATAAAATACTAGGTAGGTTTCTTTACTTTATTTAATATATTTCACCAAAAACCTACACCATTCTCCCTTTACAGAATATTTATGAGATGAAAAATATGATTTTGATCAAATTTTTTGAAAAATCTTTCTTATCAAGAGTAAAAATTTCACAAATGGTGGCTTCTTATGAAAAATAAAAGATTTCAAAAAATACATATTTTCTTACACCTTTAGCAGTAACATAAGTAAGGTCATAAGGAGAATTCAATGAGGTTGTCCTCTGTTTGATGCAAATAAACATACTCTTGGTAAAATAAATTTTTTTCAATATAAATAATACAGGGGGTGGGGTTAAGACGCAGGGTGTGGCATTGAAATTTCTGGGGAGGGGGGGGAGTTTAAAGTTATTACATTTTATCATTATAATATGCATAAAAACAGTAAGTCTTATAACTTCAACAAAAGGTAATAAAAAGCTCTTTTAATTCTTTACAATGAATAAAATGGGCAAATGGGGGGTACTTTTCATGAAACTGGGGAGGTGAGTCATGAAGCTAGGGGGGTTGGAAACCCCTGAATAATAACTAAGGTCACCTGCACCCGCCAATTCTTAGGTGCGCCCCCGCCTCTAAACTCGTTCTCTTAAAATATTTTTTCGCATGGATTCCACCTATACATATTCCCGCCATTTCCATCATCTTCACCGCAGAACCAAAAGCTATCGAATTAGGTCTTACTTATATTAAAAACCGTGGGCTGAGAAAAACCATCATAATTAGTGACTCGCTAAGTGCCCTTCATTCACTGGAGGGATTCAATTCTTTCCATCCCTTGGTGCAGAGGATCCAGTCTGTTTGGAGAGCGGTCGGAGTTTGAAAGTCTTTTTTTGTGGGTGCCAGGACATAGGGGAATTGTTGGTAACGAGGCAACAGATATTTTGGCCAAACAGGGTGCAAACAAGCCTTCTATAGATTTTTCTCAAACATTATTGGAAGACTCCCAAAGATTTTTCAAAATCAAATTTGGGAAATTATGGAGTGACGAATGGAACTACTTAAACGAGTAAAACCAGTTGTTGTTTTTTTTATAATGATATTGATACAAGAAGAAGTTGCACCAAGAAGGTACAACCTCTGAAGTCCGTGGTGGACCCTTGTAACGTGAAGATAAGGGGAGATTTAGGGATTGGGTAGCAGTCGAAGGTATCTGTGAATGCTGGTCTTGAAAGATTGAAGGTTATAAGTTGCTGGAAAGACGGTCGGGGGAAGAGGAGTTCCAGTCTCTTTAGATGTCATAGGGATAAATGAATTGGCGAATGTTCGATTAGTATCTAGTTTAAGCGCGTAGGGGTGTTTTTAGAAAATCTTGTATTTCGCGCAAATGAAGCCTTTGGTGGGATTATCGATTTTATTTCGTCAGAACAAAGGCCATGGTAATATCTATAAACCAGACCGATTACAATACTTTCCCCATGCTTCGCATTGGATAAAGTAAAAAGGGAAAGGGCGGAGACAGATCTACGATGGGCTTGGAAATATATAATCTGAGTCCACGAATGCAGATTATCATAACAAGATTAAGAATAGGGCATTGTTTTTTTTCACACGGTCATTTGATTCTAAGACAGGATCCCCCATGGTGTGGAACCTGCTATACTAGAGTCACGGTTGACCATATTTTGATTGATTGTCCTCGGTATGGTGCACAAAGAATAAATTTAATTGTATAGGGTTGTTGTTTGTTTGTTGTCGTTATTGTTATATGGGATTATTCTTACCTACGTGATGGCGCAAATGACCATAGTAGTTGACGCGCCGATAAACAAATAATAATAATCCACCTATACGCGCGTAATTCGCGGGTCTGCTTAGTTAAAGAACAATCCGAAATCCCCATTGATCTAGTTTCAGGAAAGCGGCAGCACTGTCGATTGAGAAAGCATGAAACACTTGTCACATGTCATCTCTTGAGTAAAGATAGTCAATTTATAATTTAAAGAAATCTTCTCTAAACTTTGCTTTTAATACAAAGTATTACTTTAATCATTACATATTATATTAAATTTGATATTTGACATTTTAGAAATATGAGTAAATCCAAAAGTAACGAAATTAAACAAGTAAACACAAAACAAACAAATTTTTATTTAAGTTAGAAATGCAAACATGAATATTTAATTTTGCTTTTTTTTTTATTTCTTTCTAGGAAATTACTGAGCGGCAAGTGCTTTCCATTGTATTTTACTATAGTTTTTATATCATTATTTTACCTGTAGCAACATTCTTCGGAAGCAAAGTAATTGTTTTTGATGGTAACTATACAGATATAATAACTTGATAATTTTTATCATAAATAGATAACAATTTATCATAAATTGAAAAAAAATTTCAGGTATTTTGGGCATGAATAATAGCATCAAAAGTAATATTTATTCTGCTCTGGTATCCGTTGTTGTACTTCACATTATTTTGGGTTTATTCATTTATAGAGCATACGTATCTGAATCACCACCTATGAAACCAATTAAAAAAGATTAAGGTAATACCTATATTTATAATGCAAACAAAAAAAAAAATGTAAAATTTGTCTTTTTTTCTATGGAATAATACATATAATATTTTCAATACAAATTACAATTGTTTTATTTAGTTCCCTTATAATTTAATTAATGTTTTTAAAATTCTCTAAATCTATTTTCCGTCTAATGAATATTATTTCTATTTTATTTCATAAGGAATAAATCGGACTAATATAAATATTCTTTTTAGGGACAACTTGTATATTATACAGGTTGTCCCTAAAAATATACTAACACTTTAAACTGTATTTTACATTTTCTCTTTATTTTTTTTATACTTTATTTAACTCTATTTTACATTAGTACTTAGTCTCAACCAATTTATTAAATATGAAGAACTCAATTAGTGAACTATAGTCCAAGTATAGTATAATATACATTTAATAGGTAGGTAAACCTGTATATTTTGTTCTTGTTCATGTGCTCTTTTTGTTTGTTTTAAATTTTACAGAGGGTCAAAATCTCTAAAACCTCTAAAAACTACTTTTGAAGTCCACAATTTTCTCCGGGGGGGGGGGGGTGCCGGTACATGATCCCCCAAAATTAAAAAGTGGGCTATCGCCCCTGGTATAAGTGTAATATTTCTTTAGAATGTAAATAAACATTAATTAATTGAATTTCCTACTAAAATACATTAAAAATATTGATTTATTCTTGTATTTTTTTTAATATCTCCTCCTCCCCCCCCCATAAAAAAAAATTTCTGGATCCGCCCTTGCATTGTGGCAGAAAGATAGAAATCCCATGGCTCAGTTGCCCCTGGTCTCCGACTTACCTTAGATGTAATTATTATATTAATTTAAAATTATAGTTTCTAAGGCTTTGTCTTCATCTTCTGTCTTATAATTTCAACGAATATTCAAAAAGCTGTTTTTTAAGTTTGAGTTTAATGATGAATCTACCTACACGTGAAATCAATTCAATTTTAAATTATAAATCACTATTGAATATTCGTCTGAAATAAGTATCTTATTAAACTTTAGATCACGGCAAAGCAACAAAGCTTTCCAAACTTAAAGTCTCAAATTTACTGCCGGATCTAGGAATATTTTTAAGAGTGGGCAAAATAATATTTCCTCCTACTCAAAAAATTGCTTTTAAATTTTAAAGAATCAATTTCATCTGATTTAAATGGATACAAATACAGTAAAATAAATTAACATTTAATACAATTACAAAGCATACATTTTTGAAATAAACAAAACTTTAATAAATCATGATTTTGAGCTTCAGATCATTTTCCATTGGCAAAAGTTCATCAGTACCTTTGGAATGCTACCGACTTTTCTCAATTTAGTCAAAAAATATATAAAATAGAAAACAGTGAAAAATTAAAGTTCACTTTTGCCTCAATTTGTTTCGCCCCATTCTCTCAGATCCGGACATGCTCAAATTAATATATTTATATATATATACTAGCTGGCGCCCGGGCCTTCGCCCCGGCGTCACCTAGCCCCTGGCGGGTAGCGTCTCGTTTTATGGTTAAAATTTATATAGATAATACCTGACCCGACCACCAATTTTTAAATATATTTAAAAAATAATAATAGTTTTGAAAATAAATTGAAAATGCAAATAATTATAGAATAGGTATTAAAATAGTAAATGAATTATATATTACTTGTAAAAATTGTTTCCTTAACCAATGATAATATTGACAGTTGAAAGATTTTCAAAAAGCTATTATCGGCCATCTTGTTTGTTTACTTTTACCCCCAGAGAGGCGCTGGCGTTGTTTCCTCGAAAAAAATTTGCATGCCACAGGTGTGATATCTATAAAAGCACTATATATAAAAAACACTCGTGTATTTGAATGGAATGGTGTGTCAAAATTTCAAAGAAATCGGTGAAGAACTTTCGGAGATCCTTCAACGTATCACTTAAGCGTAACAGTACATTTTTATTTATATAGATTTACATCAAGAAGAAGACGAACTACTTTTATATTTTTTGTTAAAAATTAAATGTTAGTCGGCACAAATTATTTTATAAAGTATTTTTTTTAATATTTTCATTTTTCATTTGTAGAAAATGGCGGAAATTTATAAAAAAGGGCAAAGACTTTATATTAAGATGATAGATTTTCAGATGGAAGGAATTTTTGTAGCAATTGATGTAAATAAAACCAAAATCACTTTGAATAATTGCAAATTATTGCCTTCAAATGAAACTGTTGAGGGCCTTCGACACTTTTTTTCTAAAGATATCATTGAAAGTAAGAAGATGTTATTATAATAATTAATCCATAAATACATATATTTATTATTTTATGTAATTTTTATTTATAGTTCGAGCTTTAGACCCTTCTAAGCCAGTTACAGGACCACATAAAGAAAAAGATTGGAATGTTATCAGAAAATTAAATAAGCAATTATTTATTTCAACACCAGGAAAAAATAATTATTATGGTAGGTATTATTTCTTAAATGAAATTTTTCGTTTGTTATTTATTTATAACATTTTATTAAATTAAACTTTAATTATTTTTTTAAAATCATCCATGCAGCTAGCAAGGCTTTTTTACTTAGGGAAAGTGGTGTAGTTTTTAGGTGAAACATGATATTAATTAATAGAGTAAAGGGGTGTAGTTTCACAATGATTCATTGTGAAACTACACTCCCTTTATTAATTAGCAAGGCTTTGCCTGTAAAATATTTTATACAATTTTTATGGTTCCTTACAAATGAAAAACGCAACTCCATTAGTGCGGATACAATGTCTGTTCTATCGAAGTTCCTTGTAAGCCAATTGAGATATAAACTTGAAATATACAAATTATATGGATTTATTTTCCCTGAAAACAAAAATTGTATTGAAATTTTGAGTTTTGAGGTTCGAATTTTTTGTGCGGTCAAAAATAAATCCACGTAACATTAAAAAGAGCCAGTGGCATAAATAACCCCCCCAGCCCCTCTGGTGAGGAAAAGGGGGTCAGGTTACAGATGAACTTACATCACTGCGAATGGTTAAAAAATATTTTTTATAGATATTGTAATCAAATTATAATTTTATCATTTCTTTATAAATACTCATTTAAATAATAGTTTAATTTCCTGGAAAATTAAATTTTATTTTACTATCAAAATCGAAAAACCACTCATAAATAAGAGATCATTTTTAAAATTTTGACTCTTGACGAAGGGTGCAAAAAGAGATTTGTTCGAGATATATTTTAACATAATTTTATTTTTTCATCTTAATATAAAATACTCATTTAAATTAAAGTTTTATATTTCAAAATATATGATTTGGTCACAGTTTTAGCAGGGTGCAGGTGACCTTAGGCCACAGGAAAGAAGGAATTCTAGACTATTGTTCCTAATAAATTCAAAAAGATACTCTTGGCACAATATTGTTTTAAGGTAGTTCTTTCGCGACAAACCACACAAAAAGTTTTAGCCTCGTAACCACTTTATACATATCAACGGTGCTAAAATTTTAGGTTATGTTTTTTTAACGTGGCTGTACTTCTCACACTACTATATCCTCTTTATGAATGGATCGTTTCCAAGCGATTGATCTTATAT
This sequence comes from Forficula auricularia, assembly GCA_024734495.1. Classification (NCBI taxonomy): domain Eukaryota; kingdom Metazoa; phylum Arthropoda; class Insecta; order Dermaptera; family Forficulidae; genus Forficula; species Forficula auricularia. Next base: position 4,044,405 of record JALMQS010000228.1, read on the forward strand.
CCCCTCCACTAAAAATAATCGCCCTAATATGATTTTTTTTTATCAAAACTACGCGGTGAATAATTTCAATTTTTTTTAAGTTACTCCGAATATATTATTCTAACAAATATTAGTTTTTCATCAAGATGGTGAAAATCCTTCAATGAAAAAAAATAAAATAATGATTATTTTACCACCCTTTCCCAATCTACCATATGTAAAAAATTTCATTTTTAATTGCATTTATTTCATGTTTGGCGTGGTAAATCGTCTTCAAATTTTAACAGTGTGTTTATTATGCTTTTAATGACTTATATTCCAAGTTTTTGCATTTGTGAAAGAACTACCTTAACATAATATTTTTCTCATCTTAATATAAAATACTCATTTAAATTCAAGTTATATATTTCAAAATATATTATTTGGCCACAGTTTTAGGGGGTGCAGGTGACCTTAGGCCACAGGAAAGAAGGAATTGTAGATTATTGTTCCTAATAAATTCAAAAAGATACTCTTGGCATAATATTGTTTTAAATTAATTATAATTTAATTTTGGAATAGTAATTAAGTACAATTTAATTTTAACATAATAATAAATAAATCTTGATTAATTTTATTTATTGTTCTATTTTAGGAAGTAGAAAGATTTCATCCCATGATTACGAACACTTTTCATACTTATCAAAAGAATATATTTATTTGGAATCATTAGATGATCGCTTTATAAATGCTATTTCACTTATCAAAAATGAACCCACTATTGCCGTGGCTTTTCAAGGAGAGGAAAGAGGCCGTTTTTACAAAATTAATTTAATAAGTGTTTCATTGCCCAAAAACACTTATTTATTTGATTTAATAAATTTAGGTGGAAGTAATGTCTTGATAACTTATTTCAAAGAAATCTTTGAATCTGAGTCAATTGAAAAAATTTTATATGACTCTCGTTTTGTAACTGATTGCCTTGAAAAAAATTATCAAGTAGATTTAATAAATATTTTTGATTGTCAGGTACTTAATCATTTTACATTCTTATAATTTTCTTTTAACTCTTATTAAGGTAGTTGTTTCGCAACAATACTAGCAAAAAGTTAATGCTAGAGTATATAGAACAGACAATAAGGATTCATACATAATACATAAGCCCAAAACTTTTTGCTGTTTATGTACCACTTCTAGCCAATCCAGTCGTCTTTTGACAAATCTGGCAACACGGTCCGAGCTTGTATATATTTTATAATAGAAATTTCAGTACATTATAAAGGGAGATTTATAAAACAAACATTTCTTAATAAACGATTCAAAGCTGTTGCGGCAATGGCTGAAGCGAAAAAACGTCAAAAAAATTACTAAAGTTTACCCATTTTTTAGGTTAAATAAATGTGTTGTTGCCAGCTTGTTTTTAGTGTAATTTTTTATTATACATTATTCATTATTTATTAATTATTATCTTAGAAACTGTGTTGTAACTATGAATTAAAATTTTCTTAAAAAATGTATTAGTTATTGTTTAATGTTGGTTTAGTTTTTTATAATAATCGTAAGAAGAGTTTCTTGATTATAATAAAATATGTACTTAGGTAAACTTTCCGATATTCCGATAGTGCAATGCGAGGGGTGAACTGCGATTGGAATTAGGTGTACACCGTCTTTGAAATTATTTTGAATTCATTAGATAATCTATTGTCTTCTACTTGAAAATGAAAGTGGAAGTGGAATTAGGTGTACACGATTTGAGGTCGCGATTCACCCCTCGGTGCAATGTATAAGAAAGTGGTGTGGGTTTTAGGTGAAACCTGATATTTATTAATAAAGTAAAGGGTGTGTAGTTTCACAGTGAATGAAATAAAACTCAAAGAGGTTTATACAAACTCAATATATTTCGGATTATTAGTCTATCATCAAGAGTTTACGGGTTAACAACTAATAATGATGTATTAATTAATAAAGTAAAGGGTGTGTAGTTTCACAGTGAATGAAATAAAACTCAAAGAGGTTTATACAAACTCAATATATTTCGGATTATTAGTCCGAAATATATTGAGTTTGTATAAACCTCTTTGAGTTTTATTTCATTCACTGTGAAACTACACACCCTTTACTTTATTAATCACTGTATAAGAGTCTGAAAAACTCTATTTTTGGAATTTAATATCTCCGGAGTTATATTGTTCATAAATTTTGTTTTGCCACCAATCGACGCAGAAGTATTTAAATAATAATCTGTCTAAATTTCGAAAAAATCCTAAGAAACCCCATATGGTGAAACAACTACCTTAAATATATTTTTATTATATTTATATCGTTGTGATTCCTCATTAAATAATCATTTACTTTTAGGTATATGATATTATGATAAAAAAGCAAAACAAAAGAAATATTTCAGATTTCCCTGACTACGCTCCATCTCTAAATTCTACTCTTAGATATCATTTTCTTTTACCAAATGCTCTTCGACCCTATCTAATCATTCGTGATGGGTATATTGAGGTAATTTTATATATATACTATATATGTTTTATAATAGACAAAGTTCAATGAGAATAGTTTTCATTAAGAGAACAAATTAATAATATTTTATAAATAATAACAATTTTGGTCTTAATTAATTATTTTCTAATGATAGGAAGATTTAATCACTGCTTGGGAAACAAGACCTTTATCACATGAACGACAACTTCATGTTGTTAAAAAAAGCTGCTATTTGTTTCTTCTCAAAGATGCTCTAAAAAGACAAGTAGAAAGCAATGTGTTCTCCATCAGTAAAGCTTATATTGAAATGGAAGGAAACGTTTATAATAATAAGGTAAATTAATAATGATCTGAAGTTTTTCTGGATTAGATCATCCATGGTGAATTCAGAGATTTGTTACCTAGTCAGATACGCACCCAATGTTAATTTTCGGCAGGGTGTTATATAGTAATATCTTTATAAGTGTCATACATATGCCACCTATGCCACAGCGCCGGTTCGGATCCCGGGTGTTATGGAAGATTTTCCTCCACTTTACAAAAAAAAAATGTACAATTCTAGAAAGTTTGAGAAACACTGGGTTAAATAATAATACTGTTCGATAAAAAATTTCTCCCCCTAAATTTAACAATGGGATTCCGGTAGAGTTTTATATGCTGATTATCATGCAATTTCCCGATTTTTTACAGCACATCAGAGTTTTGAGATATTATCGGTCAAAATGACGAAAAAGGCCATTTTGACCTATTTTCGAGTCCCATTAAATATTAAACAGCAATATTTGGAATCAAAATATTTTGTTGACATAATAAAAAACAGATTCCTCTTTGATTTCCAAATTACCATTTGTTTTTAGCTCAATTATAACTCGAGTTACTATATATCTAAAAAACTAAAACTACGTGATTTTAAAGGATAATAAACATAGATAAAAACATAACTTCTTATTCTTTTAGCTATAACTCGAGTTCTAATTGAGTTAAAAACAAGTGGTAATTTGAAAATCAAAGAGGAAGCTGTTTTCTATTACGTCAATAATATATTTTGATTTCAAATATTCCTGATTAATATCTAATGGGACTCGAAAATAGGTCGAGGTGGCCTTTTTCTGCTTTTTGATCGATAATATTTATCTCAAAACTCTGACGTGTTGTAAAAAATCGGGAAATTGCATCATAATCAGCATATAAAACTCTACTGGAATCCATTGTTAGGTTTACGTGGAGAAATTTTTGTCGAGCAGTGTAATCGGTTGTAAATATAGATAGATATGCAACTAAATGTAAAAAATAAAAAGTGGGAAATAAATTAATTTAAAGAAAATACAGGTGGGGCATCAAGATCTACCACATTTTGAAGTGTATTAAAAAAATGAAAAAATTTTACTAGAAAAAAAGTGAATATATTATTGAAAAGAACATAAAATAATTTTTTTTAATGTGCTTTAAACATCGGACACAAAAGGGGGAGGGGTCAAAAATGAAAATTCTAGCCCTTTCGACCAAACTCAACCAAATTTTGTATACATATTCTGTGGTTCCCCTGAAGGCTAGAAATGCATTAAATAACCACCCAAAATGGAGGGGAGGGTCAAAAATGAAAATTCTAGCCCTTTCGACCAAACTCAACCAAATGTTGTATACATATTCTGTGGACTCCCAGAAGTCTAGAAATGCAAAAATTAACCAAATTTTGTATACATAGTTTGGTCTAAAGGGCTAGAATTTTAATTTTTGACCCTCCCCTCCAATTTGGATGGTTAGTTTTTGCATTTCTAGCCTTCTGAGGATCCACAGAATATGTATACAAAATTTGGTTGAGTTTAGTCAAAAGGGCTAGAATTTTCATTTTTGACCCCACCCCTTTTTTTTTGTCTGGTATAAACACATTAAAAAAAAAATTATTTTCAAAAATATATTCAATTTTTTTCTAGTTGAATTTTTTCATTTTTTTTTTTATACTTCTTCAAAATGTGGTTTATGACCCACCCTGTATATATACAATAGTACCATACACATATAAAATTGAATGAAACAATGAACATCCAACTTAATTTAAATTAATTTTTTGGCATTTTCTGCCATTTTATTTGAATTACACTCAACTGTTGAAGTTGAGTCATATTCCTATATAAATGTTAAAAGCTATTTAATCTCTCTGAAGAAGTAGAACTACTTATAATTATATAATTCTTACTCGATTAACCCTAAATTACAAACTGCCGACCGGGACTGTGATTTTTATATTTTATTCAAAAATTTTCTGGGGTGGGGTTTTAACCCCCAAATCCCTAAAAGGTGCGCCGCTGTTTCTCATTATAATGAAAATGGTCGATTTCATGGCGTATTCTCTCCAACTTCTGGGGTTATTTTAGAATCGATTTTATGCATGATATTTGATAGTCATTCTTAATTTCACCATGAATGTTATAATCCGAAAAACTTTAGTTAATAAATACATTCGGCCAAGAATGCATCAACTACAAAATAAATAACATTTAAGGAAAATTATTTATTATATTTTTATCTCATTACAGGATGAACTTGAAACTCCGGAAATAATAAAAAAATTAATTCAAATGAAATGTTTTAAAAATCTATAGCAATTTATTCATCATTTTCATAATCTTTTGGATTTTTCAAATGTGTCTTTTCATAATAAGAATCCACACCGAAATAAATACCTGCTCCAATTCCGAAAGCTGTAATAAAAAAAAAATGTGTTTATTAATTTGATTTTTTAATTCAATAATTAATTACTAAGAATGGCCATATTTTAAAAATAAAGTTTATAGAATGAAAAAGTAATATTCAAAGGATTGTAATGCTTCATCAACCTTTTTCCAATCATTCTGAAGGCTTTCTCTTGCTGAATCTGCTTGAATTGTGACTTACCACACTTTTATAATGAATATTTACCGGTTTTAGTTCCCTGAGTTAACTAGTAGTGCTTTTTATGGGATTTTAATCCAATATTTGGAGTTGCTTCTCTTTTATAATGCAAGATATGACTAAATGTGATACCATTAAGCAAAAAAATGGAGTTACACCACCACTATTAAATTAAACGACACATATATTGATTCTAGGGAAAAATACTCATACCTACCATACGTAAGACCTGGATAAGGAGGGCGTCATATATTAAATTAAATAAAAATAAAAGTTTATATTCATTTAAAATCTTTTTTAAGATATATACAATATATATAATTATTATCTATAATCTAAATTATCGTTTGTTATTTGTTTTAATTCTTATCAAAAGGACAGATGGTTCAATTCAACTTTAACTTTTACAACACGATAATATGATATAATTGAAAAGATTTTGTTTTCTCGAGAGTACCAGAGTTGTATATTTACAAAGAGAACTCCACTCATTAGGGTTGTACTCTGTTTCGTTTGTTATGTGACCAACTTATTATTACGACAAAGCGAATTTACCTATATTCAATCGGGCAGTTGAGCCCATGAGAAATAACTGATAAAATATCGATGAAGGTCAAACCTTCGAAACAGTCTCTAACAAATAAATTATATATATATATATATGCAGGGGCGTGCTGGCCCGGTGGGCCGCTGCCCGCCACATTAAAAATTAAGAATATTTTAAAAGAACAAGATCGTTGACGCCGATTCATTTTCAAGGGCCACTTGCCTATTCGATGAATATAGCAAAAACCTTCCTTTTAGTTTTAAAGCTCCTCTCCTTCGTAATTCATGCCCTTCGGTCTCCATCTCGATCACTTGCGAGAGCCCTTTGGTTCTCCTTTTATCTATTCCTTTATTTTTCGCCGGTGGTCCTGCGTGATATTGTCAGTTGCAAAAATCAGGAGGGGGTGGAAGGTCTTTTACAATGTTTTTCACACATGTGGGTATTCTATGACCGACTCTGGCGCCTGGTCTCACAAAGAAGTTTCCAAAGTTATTTATTCATTAAGTCACGTCTGTTTTCAAGTGGCGTTCAAAAGGGAGGGCAACTTAGATACAAGAGTGTAAAAATTATTTCACTCTTTCCGAAGTTCTCGAACAGTTCTCATCCAATTTTAAGTCTATTTTATATATGTCGGTTGGATAATTTTTTTTAATTAACAAGTTTATTTGTGCTAAATTAATAGTAATAATATGAGTGAGAGGAAGCGAAAAGGAGGTGCCGAAAAGCTACGTGAAAAGAAAAAAAATTTTTGCTAGAAAAAGCAGAAAAGTGTGTTAAATTGGACAAATAAGCATTATTAACAAATTAAAAAAAAAAATAAGTGGGCTGAAATTGTGTCGCATATCCAGGGCCGCCCCGTGCCAGCCAGCACGCCCCTGTATATATGGCTGATTCTCCAAAAAAAAATCGAAATTAATGTCCTTGTTGATTCCTGTGAAATGGGATTCTAAGTTATTGTAACAAAGAATTTTTTATGAAACTATACCTATCCCTAAGCGTACCAAATTATAAAACAGATTTATCTTTTTTTATCATAAATAAAAAATATATGTTCAAGTAAATGCCCTAAAAATCATTCCCTCACTGCCAAATTCACATAGATTCAAAAATCTAATTCGAAAACCTTCTTACAATTGTCTGCTATCTTATTATTTATTCATATATATTAGTACTGGCTTTATATAAATGTGTATTTAGTTTAAAAACGACAAACGGAAAAGTCAAAAAATATTTTTAAATTCCTCCTTAAAAAAACGAATCATTCCCTCCCCGCTCTGTAAAAGTAGGATTAAAACATAATTTCAAATTATATAGTGAACGCTGCCTTATTGTTTTTAGAAGTTAGCAATATAGATATTCTAAAATATGCCAGACTCGGCTATGAGTGATAAGATTTAGTCTTAAAACTATTAAAAATCAATTTTTTTTCCAAGTTTACATTTTGGGCCGTCATTCCCTCACCCCTTCTTGTAAAAAGTTAGCACTTATTTATGTATCATTTATCATATATTTGTAGGTGTTTCTAGTATTATTAAAGTATCGACAAAAGAAATTCCATTATAATTTAAAAAAATTCCATCAAATTATCAGTCATTTTTCGATTTTTTTTAGAATCAGCCATATACCTATTTATATTTCTTATATGTATATAATTTATGTATATATTTATTTCCATCAAGCAAAGGATAACTTCATTGATTTCTCTTTATATATGATAGAATAAGTCTATTTTTTTTTCTTTCCTTCTCTTCCATTTTGGATATTTCTGGGCCCTCGTATATTCACACACCCTTTTAAATAAGAAGATCCTATTTCCTCGCTAAATTAGGTTTCTTCATTTTCTGAGATTAGAATTTAATCATTTTGAAGTCCTCCCCCATTTCGGGTCATCTATTTTCTATTGAATAATTACCTATCCAATTAAATAAATACAAGCCTTTTCTTTCTTCCTAATAAAGTATATCTTTTTAAGTTTTCTGACCATGTAGATTTTTCGGATCCCATCCCCCCACTTTGGATCTCAGTCCATTTCACCTTGATGGTAGTTTTCATAGGTAAAAGATATTTGTGAACTTAGGGAAAAGATAAAAGTAGGAAGAAGATATTAGCTTAAAGATATCTAATATTCTTTACTAGGCAGATCAAAAAGTCTGGAATAATCTTATGAAATGGGGCTAGTATGCACCATTCATAACAAACTTCATTCTTCATTAGACGACTTTCAAAATTTCAACCATTCATGTTTTCGCATTTAAAAGTTACAGCAGTCAAAAGCAACCAACCGGTCCGTGTTTTTTAAAAATGAAAAAATCTGAGTTTCGAGTTCTAAATAAACACTATTATTTACGCAAGGAAACGATAACCGAGACCAAAGCCAAGCTAGATAAGTATTATTCGGACTCTGCACCGTCGATGAAGATGATTCAAAAGTGGTTTTCTGACTTTCGTTGCGGCCGAACAAACACAAGTGATGCTGAACGGTCTGGATGCCGAAAAGAGGTCTGATACCATAAAACGTCCATAAAATTCATGATATTATGTTGAATGACCCCAAAGTGAAATTGAGGGAGCTAGCTGAGACCACAAAGATGTCGTATGGAAGTGTGTTCAATATCATACATGATATTTTGGGTATGAAAAAGCTCTGCGCGGGATGGGTGCCGCATTTGCTCACAGTGGTGCAAAAACAAATTCGTGTTACGACTTCCCAGCGGAATTTGGCAGTGTTTAAGCGAAATTCAAATGAATTTTTGCGCCGATTCATAACCATGGATGAAACATGGGTCCATTTCTACACACCAGAATCAAAACAATGGGTTTCTCCGGGTGAAAATGCTCCGAAGCGTCCAAAAACTCAGAAATGGACCGAAAAGGTTTTGGCCTCCGTATTTTAGGATGCACGTGGAATAATATTCATCGACTATCTTGAAAAAGCTAAAACCATAACTGGTGCATATTATTCATCATTATTGGATCGTTTGAAAATTGAAATCGCAGAAAAACGGCCGCATTTGAAGAAGAAAAAATCCTCTATCAACACGTAAATGCGGCTGCTCATTCATCGTTAGTTGCGAAAGCAAAATTGCACGAAATCGGATTTGAACTGGTTCCTCAGCGACTTTTACCTGTTTCCAAACCTGAAGAGATGGCTCACTGGAAAGCGATTTCAGTCAAATGGGGAAGTCATAGCTGAAACTGAGGCCTATTTTGGAGTGCTTCCGAAAGATTACTTTTCGGACGAGATAAAAAAGTTAGAAAAACGTTGGACTCGCTGTATTGGCTTAAAAGGAATGTATGTTGAAAAATAAAACCGAATTTGGCCAAAAAAATGTTTTCTTATTTCACTTATTCCAGACTTTTTGATCTGCCTAGTAAAAGTAAATTTATAAATGTTTTATGCATTTATTATTTTTTACAAGCTTTTATTTATTGTCAAGTTAAATATCTGGTCTTCGAACAAAGATAGGAAGTTGTTCTAAATGCTTATTTTTATAAGTGTTATAATAGTAATTCTACCAATGGACCACTAGGCAAGTAACTAGGCAGGTACCTACAAGTGACAAGGGTAATTTCATTCATCACTTTAGTCCTTCGTTGAAATACATAATATCATTGTATGTAGGGTAAAATTAATACCTCCCCCATTTCTATACCAGCTCTTTTATTAAGATAAATAAATTATTGTCTATAAAAAAATGTTCACTATTTTCATCTCCCAATTTTGGTCACTCTATTCTTATCTGAATGAAAATATTCGATAATTTTTAAATATTCAGCTTATCTATTAGACAAATTTATTAGAATTTCATAAAATAAAATAAGTATTTCTTTTTTTTTTAATGCAATCGAATGCTAAAATGGTCTCCGCACTAGGAAGATGCAGCCCCTATGGATCTCGAAAGACCCTTCTCAAAGAGAAGGGAAATTTGATCAAGTGAAAGTGCGGATGTGTAGGTGTTTGTGCACCCAGGTTTTGAAGGTTTTAAGATTTAAGCCAGGAGAGAGTTCCAGTTCCTTGAAGACATGGCGAATGAGTGGTCCGGCACTTTTCCAATTTAAAGAGTGTTGGGAATCAGCAAAACAATCTTTGGGAGGAATTACTGATTTTAACTCATCAGAGCACTTACCATGATAGTATCTATAAAATAGGGAAAGCGCGGAAACACTTCTTCGATGAGTCAGCGTGTCGATGAGGGTCGAATCGTCTATTAGCCTGACAGCTCGTTTCTGAATTGCATCCAGGGTATTATTTTATTTTATTAATAAGGTGACCAATCGTCCTCCTTTAGGGAGGACAGTCCTTCTTTTGTAAGCTCTGACCTCCCCCGTAAAGAGTCCTACTTTTCGATATTTTAAGACCAATCTGTAAATCTCAGTATTCGATATAGATTATATAGATAAATTCAATATGAAGACATTCCTTGTTCAGATATTTCCAATATATTCTTAAGAGATGATACATTGACAAAAAATATTCATTCAATGAAAAAGTACTCATTCAAGGTAGTTCTTTCGTGACAATCCACACATAAAGTTTTAGCCTCGTAATCACTCTAAACATATATGAACGGTGCTAAAATTTTAGTTTTATGTTTTTTAACGTGACTACTTTTCACACTACTATATACCTCTTTATGAATGGATCGTTTCCAAGCCATTATTCTTATATCCCCTCCACTAAAAATAATCGCCCAAATATGTTTTTTTTTTATTTTTTTATCAAAACTACGAGGTAAATAATTTCAATTTTTTTTAAGTTACTTACTCTGAATATATTATTCTAACAAATATTAGTTTTTCATCAAGATAGTGAAAGTCCTTCAATGAAAAATAAAATAAAATAATGATCATTTTCCCACCCTTTTCCATTCTACCATATGTAAAAAATTTCATTTTTAATTGCAATTATTTCATGTTTGGTGTGGTAAATCGTTTTGAAATTTTAACAGTGTGTTTATTATGCTTTTAATAACTTAAATTCCAAGTTTTGAAGACTTCTTGAATTTTTGCATTTGTGAAAGAACTACCTTAAATAAAAATTAATAGGCATGTCAACATAATTACATATATTATTATAGTATTATTGTTGCAATGAATAAAATGTTTATTTTCTTTGATTAATTGGTGTCCTTTTCATTGTAAAAAGTTGGTCACCTTATTATTAATTATTATTTTAACTTAAAATATTACTTATATAGAAATTGATTCTTATAATTTATTTCATCTTCATATCAAACCATTAGTCAACTTACGAATCCATACAGGAACTATTGATTCCGCTATTCTTCGTAACATTGTAGGAAAACCTACTTTAAAAAATCCTTTAAAAGGTGCTTGTTCCATAGGGGATAGCGAATATGATATTATGCGTCGCAGTTTATATAATTCTCCAAAATGCTTTCCCATCTTGTGATTATATTTTCTTAAATAATATTATTTGACTAAATATGCAAAACAAAATATTCAATTATTATAAATAAATAAAAAAAAATTCAATTATTACCTCAATTAATAATAAAAGTTTATAAATAAACAAATCTTTTAAAATTCAACTTATATTTTTTTTAAGATATCTAAATCAATTGATAAGTAAATTAGGGTCACTACCCGTCCTACTTTAGGAACATGTCCTACAATTAAACCTTTTGTTCTACGTCCTAGCGCTTTACGGAAATGTCTTACTTTCACAGATAAACAGGTAATAAATAAAATAGATGTGTTATAATTTATACCCCGTTGATTAAATTACACCAATTCAAATAATTTAGTATAACTAGTCATTAATAATAACACTAAATTTTTTTTCATATTTTTATATTAAATAATGGATACAATTGCAAAAAAGAGTAGTATTTAAAACAACAATAGTAATATATCCTATATCAAATTAAAATGATTTATTTATCAATTTTTAGTGTTTTGTGCTTTTTTTACTACAGATTTTTATTGTCTTAAGCTGGTTTGTCAAATGTCCTACTAGGATGCGTTATAAAACTTCAAATGTCCTACTTTGACTATGTCAATATCTGGTCACCTTAAAGTAAATTCATTAATTTGTTTGAAATAGTTGTTTTAAAAGATACCAAAAGAAATAATTGCGACCAGATATATATAGGGTGTTCCACAGAACTCGTTCATTAAGTTTTCATGGAAGGAGTTGAGAGAAAATTTTGAACTTTGAAATATTTATGTTTTGGAATATGCTCTTTTTAAATAAATTATTAACAACTTTTGGACACTTTCTGCTTTGCCGCAATCGCTATCGACTTTCTTATTTTCTATGGAATCCCCCAAATATTTTTGCATCATTAGATTAAGTCTTAAAAACTATGATTTTGTATAATGCACTTGATGTCTAAAAATTATAATTTCTGAGTTATTTTAGATAGTTTGTAAAATCTACCAATTTAGCATTCATCTTTAAAAATGAATAATAATTAAACTATTGTTTGTAGAATTAATTTGATCAATCAGAACTCTTAATTAGATATTAAATAATCTTAGTTAATCATAAAAATTCAAATTTTATATCCAGGATGACCATAATAATATTTGATTTCTGAAAATCAAAAAGTTGTTAATGTTCAATTTTTTCAAATGGAACATGGCATAAATTTTAGTATTTTTGAATTCTACATAAAAATCTAATAGAAGTTTATTCCCTATACCTAAAATGAATAGTTTTTTAAATAAAAAATATTATAAATTTCACACGTCTAGATTTAAATAATTCATCTCAAAAACCCGATACCAGGAGCAAACGACGCATTAGCCACCCCGACATTTGCCATAAGTTGTTAAGGAAATCTGGTCAAAACCTTAACAAGGATGGTATGACCTCTCTCTATCTCAGGCAATCTTTGCTTGTGAGAACTAAATAAAAATTTTCACAACTCTAGGACATTAAGACTTGACAAAATTTATAATTGATTTAATCATAGGGGGCAGAGGACTATAATCCCGAGTAGTAACAGACAGACTGTTCCACAAATCAATGCCAGATCCTACACATGAATGTAAACCGACATTTTTCAAGAATCTTGGCTTACGAATCTTTTTTCTATGATCAGCTCTACCTAAATCACCGCAGCTACAGATTTCGAGTTTTTTAAATTTCCCGAATCTACACCTAAAATTTTTGAGATAAATCATAAAATAGAATAAATCAGTTCCCTCCCCTCTGTCAAAAAACAAGTTGTACAGGTTCTGTTTATGATCTCGGTTCGATTAGATAAAAAATGCGGGTACATTAACTTAGCCCCACCGCAAGATTTGTTTGGGAACGCATTTTTTATCTAATCGAACCGAGATCATAAACAGAACCTATTCAACTTGTTTTTTGACAGAGGGAACTGATTTATTCTATTTTATGATTTATCTCAAAAATTTTAGGTGTAGATTGGCGAAATTTAAAAACCGCCAAATCTGTAGCTGCGGTGGCGTTAATACGTAAGTACCAAAATTCCAATTATAAAGAGGGGATGTGGCCTAGTTCGAATTATAAAACGTTCTCTCCCTCTTGTTGGGAAAAAGATTTCGAGTTATCGAGCGTATCAAAATAACACAACATTTTTTTCAATTTATCGAAGTTAACAGCTGAAGAGTTCGAATTATCGAGGTTCGAATTGTCGAGAGTCTGTATGTATATAGATATACGAGCTGCTCTAGGTGTGCCTTCGGCACGCCGTCTACAGCTCCGCCCTCCGGGCAGGTGGCCCTGGCGGGCGGCGTCTCGGCATGTGATTATTAGGTCTGTAATATATATTTGTAATATTTTGCCCCCTCTTTCATCCCCACGCACTCATTTTGGCTATTGATTTTACAGCATACATTTTATATAGTCTTCAAAACTAACATTACAAAATTTGATTTATATCGGAGAGAGTATTAATTTTTTGCCCCCACTCACATTTTGGGAGGTTGAAATTATTTTTTACATATTTGCAAATAAATAACTCTCAGTTTTCTAAAGAGTAAATGTACAAAAAAGCTAAAAATTTCTATATTTTGCCCCCATACAGACAATTTTGATAGTTCATTTTTACAGGAATAGTTTCTTAAAGTAATAAAGAATAACTCTACAAAATTTGATCAAGATAGGAGAGAGTTTTAATTTTTGCCCCCATTCACATTTTGGATAGTTGAGGGTGGGGGTCGGATTACAAAAAATCTTGAAATTATTTTTTAGATATTTGCAAATAAATAATCCACAGTTTTCTAAAGAGTAAATGTACTAAAAAGCTAAAAATTTCTATAATTCCCCCCTTCGCCCCCATACAGTCAATTTTGATAGTTGATCTTTACAGGAATAGATTCTTAAAGTAATAAAGAATAACTCTACAAAATTTGATCAAGATAGGAGAGAGTTTTAATTTTTGCCCCCACTCACATTAGGATAGTTGGGATTCGAATTTCAAAAAATCCTAAAATTACTTTTTAGATATTTATATTTAGAATTTTATTAAGTAAAAATCAAGTATTTATCTTATCGTTCTTAATTGAAAACGCATAATTACTGTAAACACATTGCAAAGATATTTTGGCCCATTTGACCCCTTTAGGGGTCGAATTTCAAAAAATCCTGAAATCAGTTTTTAGATATTTTAATTTAGTATTTTTATAAGTAAAAAGCAAGTATATATTTTATCGTCCTTAAGAGATATCGCATAATCAGTGAAAACACACTTTGCCCCCTTTGACCCCCTAGGGTTCGAATTTCGAAAAATCCTTTCTTAGTGAGCCCCTATGTCATAGATGTAATATCCTCTCCAAATTTCATGTTTCTATGTCCAGTGGTTCTGTCTGTTTTGATGATGAGTGAGTGTATCGGGCAAAGAATTTTATATATATAGATTGGTATATATGTTCATTGAGGTTTCCGCGGATGGGTTCTATGTCATTGGAGATTTTTCGGGTTTCTCCGCGTGGGTTTGAGAGTTTTTCTCGACGTTTCGGCTCTCCTTTTGGAGCCATCTTCAAGAGAGGGAGTGGGTGGTCTACTTGGTCTTAGCCTCGTTCTCAAGGGTTCGTTTTGGGGGGTATCTTCAGAGTGAATTTCTTCATTCGGAAGACTGGGTGGTTCGGGAGGTTTTGGGTGGTGGGTTCAGGGTGGATTACTTATCGACAGTGCCCAGTGTTCTCGAAGCAGTGACAACCGAGACGCCAGCCGCCACACCGCAAGCAATCCACCCTCAACCACAAAACACCCAAAACCTCCCAATCCACCCAGTCCTCCGAATGAAGAAATTCACTCTGAAGAGACCACCCAAAACGAACCCTGGACGTACACCACCCACTCCCTCTCTTGAAAATGGCCCCAAAAGGAGGACCGAAACGTCGTGAAAAACTCTCAAACCCACGCGGACAAACCTACTATATATAAATTATATATAGATGTATATATATAGAAAGGTTATTTTTATTCCTTATACTAAAAATAAATGACTATCATTTAATATTATTTACATTTTAATTTAATTAATTAACACTAGAGAATATACAGAGAGTAGGAATTAGACATCATTTTCAAAATCTTTAGGATTCTTCTTCAAACTTTGGTGATGAGCTTTTTCGACTTGATCGTAAACGATATATCCAATGATAAAAGCTACAAAAATAGCAGATAATATTATTAAAAAAGAAAATCAAATGGAAAAAAAAGTTAAAAATCTTACGTGGTGCTACACGGAAAATATTATCCCGGATTCGTGAGAAAACATTTGGCAGGCCTTTACTTAATACACCAGCAAAGGCTTTCTGTTCAAAAGGCGATAAAGTATATTGAATAATGCCTCGCATTTTATAAAGTTCACCGAAATGTTTTCCCATTTTGGAGAATTAAAATATGGGTTAAATAATCTAGAATTGAAAAAAGTTGAAATTACATAACTATAAAATGATATTATAATAGCAGATAAAAGAAAAATTTGAATTATATATTATATTTATTAACTATTTTAGGAAAATGTCGCTTACCTAATATAAATTAATAATAAATATTTGATAGTTAAAGTCCTAAAAAAATTGAGTTCTAATGATCTGAGATATTTGTTCAAGATGGTCAAGAAGAGAGATTTTCTATCAAGCCCTCGCCTCTGTCTGTCCCGCGCAATTTGAACCTCAACAAAAACACTTGTGTAAAAAAATCCAAGTTCGATTAATAAAACCAGTTTGCCAAAAAAAAGTAGTGAGATCTAATGTGCTGCCAAGTTCAATATCATCAATTTATTAAATGAGTCGAGAATATATTAGTAACTTCAATTAAAACGAATGTTTTTCATTTCACATGTCCTTCTATATTTTTTATTGAATTCACATTTTTAGTAGAAATTATTTTCATAAACCTTGGCTTTTACGCATTAAATTATTATTATTTTTTGATAGGGTATCTACCTCTCCCATTTAGCCCTTCCATCTCTTATTAAGATCTCATGATATATGGTAACAATAGTTCGTGACATACAAAATAATGCGTAAAAGCCAAGGTTTATGAAAATAATTTCAAATAAAAATGTGAATTCAATAAAAAATATAGAAGGACATGTGAAATGAAAAACATTCGTTTTAATTGAAGTTACTAATATATTCTCGACTCATTTAATGAATTGATGATATTGAACTTGGCAGCACATTAGATCTTGATGGGAAATCTTTTAATCGAATGTCTCCCATATTGATTGGTTTGAGTGATAAGGGAAGAAAATACAAATGATATGTAGAAGGGCAGGGCCGCGCCAAGACATTCGCGGCCGCCCGTGTGCAAACTAAAATTTTCCGCCTCTTAGGGGGACGGCAGCTTTAAAAAGGTTGAGAATCACTCAGTTAGACTCAAGAGAGACGGTTATTCAAGTGTCAGACTAGCTGTTTTGCCGTCCTTTGACTTGGTCGCCCGTGTGTTTTACACACATTCGCACTATAGTCGGCGCGGCCCTGTAGAAGGGTTACCAATGTACTATTCTAGAACACTGAGGACTAATGATGGCGAGAGAGTATCTGCCGAAACATATCTTACAAGTTTTTGTAAATAAATATTTGCTAAAGTCAAGAAGAATTTGGATTTATTTAACAGCCTTATTTTTCTCCTTACCAGAACATCTAAACTCTAAACTGTTCTTAAGGTTTTTAATTTAATTGCCTCACTTTAACACAAAAATTAATTAAAGAAAAATATATTTTTCTTCAAAACATTTTGCTCTTGAGTATACAAAAAAATCTCTAATTCAACATCTAAATGTCCAAATCTTTTAAAATAAATTAGCTATAATGAAAAATTTTCAGCTTTCAATTTTTAATTATTTTATTTATTTTATACATCAAAAGTGTCCACCCCTAGCTTCATATGACGCACTTCAGTTTCATGAAAAGTACCCCCATTTTATTTAGTTCTAAAGAATTAGAAGAGCTTTTTATTACCTTTTGTTGAAGTTATGGGACTTGACTCGCTTTTATTTTTAAATAAATAAATAAATAAATAAATCTTTATTTCTCGACCTGCTTAGAGGTACAAGTCCTCGGTGGCTAGGTCCTCCAAACATCAATACAATCTATAGCTACAACAATACATTAATAAACATCAATACAAATTAATTACAACAATTTAACAAATAATAAACAAGTAAAAAAAAAAAAAAAAGAAAAAAAAATTAGAAATGTATGCTCATTAACAAATAACATGACCATATATTTCCATCAAAAGACAAAAAGTAATTTAAAAATTCCGCTGCACAAACCCGATACCAGGAGCAAGCGACGCATTAGCCATCCGGCATTTGCCATAGTTGTTAAGGAAACCTGGTCAAAACCTTAACAAGGATGGTATGACCTCTCTCTACCTCACCTAATCTCTGCTTGCAGAGAACTAAGTCAAAATTTTGCACAACTCTGGGACATTAGGACTTGACAAAATTTATAATTGATTTAATCATAGGGGGCAGAGGACTATAATCCCAAGTAGTAACAGACAGACTGTTCCACAAATCAATGCCAGTATATATATTACATTTTAGCATATAATCCTAAAATGCAACAATTTTCAACCCCCCCTCCAGAAATTTTACTGACGAACTCTGCGTCGTAACCCACCCCATGTAGGCACCCCTGATTTATATTATCTTAATGTATATAAAAAGAGAAGGTGATGTTTCATCTATTTAGGCTCAGCCTAAATCGGTTGACCTAGAAAGATGAAATTTGGGGTGTATATTCTTTCAACGAGGGGGAAAGGGCGCAAAATGTGTTTTCAGAGTTTTTCAAGATCTCTTAAACCAGAAAAGATATCGATATGGGTTTAGTTTAAAAATGTGAAGCATTGAAATACAAAAAACATATTTGAGTATGTAATTGGATGTTGATGAAGGCAATCCACGGTGGTTGTAAAAAATAAGACTATAATGGTTTTATTGTTTTACATTTATTTGTTAAAACCGACGTTTCGGAGATTTATTCTCTCCTTCTTCAAGGTAACAAAAAGTCAATGAAAGTAGTTCAAATCATAATTACTTCCTGTCTCCTTTGACAATGCCAAAAAAACATTATAAAATTTTTTCATCTCGAATAGAAAAAAGCAATTCAGAGATGAAAAAATTTTATAATGTTTTTTTGGCATTGTCAAAGGAGACAGGAAGTAATTATGATTTGAACTACTTTCATTGACTTTTTGTTACCCTGAAGAAGAAGAGAATAAATCTCCGAAACGTCGGTTTTAACAAATAAATGTAAAACAATAAAACTATTATAGTCTTATTTTTTACAACCACCGTGGACTGCCTTCATCAACATCCAATTACATATTTATACCAGTCCGTCTCCTAAAGAAAAACGCTATCAATATTTGAGTATTTTGCTCTATTTATCCCCGAAGGGTAGATATAGTCATTTTGGGGTAAATTTTTGAAATTTTAAAGTGCTCTATCTCCTCGAGTTTTTAAGTTAAAGCATTACATAGGTTTATTAATGTTAAATGTCTGGAAGGTTTTTTTATTTTTTTGAAATTTGACCCCTGAACTGAAAAATGGAGAATTTTTGATTTTGTGGTCTAAAATACAAAAGGCTTCGTATCTTTCTTGCCCATGGACCAAACTCAACCAAATTTTGTATACATAATCTGTGGGCCACTAGAAGGCTAGAAATTTCAAAAACTGGATGCTAGGGTCTGGTCTGGGGTTGGGTACGGGTGTGGAATGCAGGGATGGGGTTCAGGGGACCCGTGTTGAGTGTGGGGGTCGAATGGGTGGGAAGGGTGCATAGTGGGGTGCAGGGAGGGTGTAGAGGTGAAATAGGGTTGGGGTGTTGTAGGTTCGTAGTGGGGTGCAGGGTGGGTGCGGAGGTGGAATGGGGTTGTGGTGCGGGGGTTGGCGGGTACAGGGGGCGTAGTCCCCTTGAATAGCAAGAGGTCCGAAGGCGGGCGTTGCAGCTAGTATATAATAAAATAAGAAATAATTCCAATTTCTTTCCTAAAATGGTATAAGTAATATTATGTAATCATAATACATATTTCAAAAATTATTTCTTTAACACAATCAATTTAAAATTACTCAATATTCTAGTTTATCTTATATTAATTTAAATACGTTCTATTTTTATTTAGTTTTCTATCTATTATTAAAAAAGAAAAATTCAAAATATGATGTTTTAGGGAATTTCATTATTTGCCCATATATGGAATTTTAGTGTATTTTTTTCAAAGCAAAACACCTGGAGAACAAAAATTGACAACTATCTTTTAGGTTATATTTTTATTTATATTTACCTTTTTCAAATTCCCTAAATATATTGGGGTATTTGTTAACATTAATGATTAAAGGTTGTAATCATACTTAGAGGTAATTAACTATTTTCTTTTTAATATAAAGTGATAATCTGATTAAATCATCTATCAAATCACTTAAATATCATATATAATCACATTATATAATAATGTCACCTATTTCTATGTCATATATTATTCAAATTTAACTCTTAGAATATCTTTATATAAAATATTTCTCTATGAAATCACAATTGGAAACTTGGTTTTACAAATAAGTTTATTTCAATTGCAGGTGATGGGAAAAGCAGAACAAGTATTATCTGATGATCAGAGGGTAAGCAGTCCTCCCTGCGAAGCTAGCAAGATGCTGGAGGCAGCTCTTCAACAAATGGATGGGATTATTAGTGGTTAGTACATTTAACATTTCCTCATATTTCATTTTAGATTATGTATCTATTTGTCACAGTGGCGTAACCAGAAAATTTTTCATGGGGGGGTCAATCCACAAAGCAAAATATTTAGTGGCAATGTTTTTTTATTAAAACAGGACATTTTTAAACTAGATTAAATTTTATACAATTCAAACGAAGGTTCATCTTAATAAGATCATGGTAAATCATGCAGCAATGAGGTTGAATTTTTGAAAAAAAGCAAATTGCAGTTTTTCATAAAATGAAAACCACTCATCCTAGAAACTTGATTTATATCTCATTCTCTAGCAAATTTTTTTGACTTGAACGTTTACTTGTACCACTTTTTTGATAAAACTCTTAGATTTATAGATATCCAGCATTTTCCATGACACTTTTGAGGATTCTGATCATATCCTCTCCGGAAAATGCTAAATATCTATAAATCAAAGACTTGTAACAAAAAAGTGGTCCAAATAAACGTTCAAGTCAACAAAATTTGCTAACGAATGCGATAGAAATCAAGTTTCTAGGATGAGTGGTTTTCATTTTATGAAGAAAAAATGTGTTATTTACGAAAAGTTGATGGTTTTCGAGTTATAAGCAAAAAACCGACAAAAAATATTTTTCACCTTTTTTTTTTTATTGCATTTTTGACAATGTTCCATCACGAAATTTTGTTAGCACACCTCAAATTCGGATTCAGCACACCAAAAAACATATAGGATCAAGAAATCAAAACTACCCCAAAACTTTACTGCGAGGGGCCCTTTAGAGAACAATTTAACTGGACTAAAAAGAAATTAAAAAAAACAACATAATTCTTGATTAAACATATGAAATATATTTAATTACTGTTAGTTTTACATAAGAAAGGGTTTGTCGTTGCCCTTACTCATCCCATGAGCCCTGCCTTTGGGGAGTTCTGACCCCCCCCCCCCGTGACTACGCCTCTTATTTGTCATGTGTCTACATTTACAAAGCGTTTATCATACTTATTATGGGGAATTTTCGTAAATTTACAATAAATAAAATTAGTGTTTCTTTGACAAGTCGCAAACTATTAAAAAGAAAAAAAACAATTAAACAAAATCACGGCATTAAAATCTACAAAAGGTTTTCAATAGTGAACACCGATAAATCAATCTTTTTTGAGATATTAATTATTTCAATATAATCTGTGAGTCTGGGTTTACGAGTGAGTGGTCATTATTTGTTGCCCCTACCTCAACCTCCTATAAAATCAAAAACAAATTATATATTTGAAGGAGACAATAAAACAATGTGTCTTCTGCTGGAAAAATAAATTTTTACATCCTTTTATCAGTGGTAGCCAGAACTTAGTTCTGGGGGGGTTCTACGAGTTTTTTTTTTGAACAAAATGTTTTTATTTTCAAATTATAAAATTTACATATTTATTTTTCATTTTACAATTATTTGAGCATCGAACAATAAATACTCCCTACCCATGTCCATATTTACAAGAATGCTCTTTTTTTTACTAGAAAATCATAAGATGGTGTCATCTATTAAATCCGATGGAATGGAATATTTTTAATTATATGTCAGAGGGGTTGTTTTTCACCCCTCGGGAATCGAACCCGAGTGCCAGTAACAGCAATCCGGGCCATCTGGCTCACCTGCGGGATGCGAACCATGTGGATGTGTCACACTCAACCACCTTTATTTAAATTATATGGCATGGCTATATGTTTAAATTTAGAATCACTATATCGCGAAATTTTACAAATTAAGATAACAATCTTTGAGTAAAATATTTTACGCGTTTGCATATGTCAGAGAGGATCGTATCCCGCAGGTGAGCCAGGTAGCCCGGATTGCTGTTACTGGCACTTGGGTTCGATTCCCGAGGGGGTGAAAAACAACCCCCCTGACATATAATTAAAAATATTCCATTCCATCGGATTTAATAGATGACACCATCTTATGATTTTCTAGTAAATTTGAATCTATTACCATCGGCAAATTAATATCTTTCATATTCTTTTTTTTATTTCAATCATTTTTTAAAATTTTAGTGTTAAAATTTTGAAAAAACCCACGCCATGTTAGTTAGCATAGTTAGATATAATAGCCTAGTATATAGGGGGGTTACAACTTACATTAATTCCGGGAAAATATTTTTTTCTAGGATCGTATGGTATGGTGTGGGTATGCCAAATC
This sequence comes from Forficula auricularia, assembly GCA_024734495.1. Lineage (NCBI taxonomy): Eukaryota > Metazoa > Arthropoda > Insecta > Dermaptera > Forficulidae > Forficula > Forficula auricularia. Next base: position 4,066,633 of record JALMQS010000228.1, read on the forward strand.
TAAGTTTACGACCTCGGAAGTGTGGGGGACAACTTTTGGTGACGAAAAACCTAGAAATTTTCGGACTTTTTCCAGTTTTTCGCTTATAACTCGAAAACGGACAATATTTTCTAAAAATCGTCCTATAGTAAATTAAAGAGGACAAAATTTCGAGTAGATTAAAAAATAATTGGTCCGGTAGTTCGATTTCTTATGGGGATCCAAAAAACAGCCCCCGGGATCACTTTTGAATTCCCAAAAAATCGCACTTTTTTTTTTACTTTTTTCCCATTTTGACCATGAAGGAGCACGTTTTTGACAAAGACCACTCTATACATTTTTAAACTTGATTAAATTTTCTAGAAGTCAAACAAAGTTTCATCTTAACTGGATAATAGTAACTAGTTCCTCAATGAGGTTGAAGTTTTGAAAAACTGCAATTTTTTGTGAAAAATCGCAGTTTTTCCTTCATAAAATGAAAACCACTCATCCTAGAAACTTGATTCCTATATCGCGCTGTTTACTTAACTTTAGATTTGACAGATAGACAGGCTCTGCCTCTGGGGGCGGGTTCTGAAACCTAAACCTAGAACCCCCCCCCGTGTAAACGCCACTGCTTTTATTGTCTCCTTCAATTTATAAAAATTCTGCTACTCTTGGCAAAAGCAATTTCAATTTAATTAAATAATTATTTAGTTGAAGGAGACAATAAAAGAGTGTGTCTTTTGCTGAAAAAATAATTTTTAAGCAAAAGGCACACTCTTTTATTATCTCCTTCAATTCATAAAAATTCTGCTACTCTCTGCAAAAATAAACTTTCAATTTATATATTTAGTCATTTAATATGGGGATAAAGAGTTGATTATATAAATACCATTTTTAAGATGTTTTCCATATAAGGCTATGTTAAGCCGTGATTTCGCTTTAATTTTTTATCAAAATACTTTGAGCGATTTTTTGAAATATTTTGAAAAATATTAAGCAAAATCACCAATATCGTTTTCACTTTTCACGCGACAATTTGTAGGCATTAAAGTCTGTTTTCAATTAATTTTTATATTCAAATTTTTTCAGCTTTTATGAAAATTTCGAAAAGACTTGGAATGAAATAATATATTACAAATTTATAATTTTGTGCGACTCCACAAAGAACATTAAAAAAACGCATTTTCGGAATCTGATGAAGAAACTATAAAATCTGAAAAAATCTCACCATCAATGTTTTTCAGGAATACAATATTTCTATTAATTCATATATCTATTTACTAGTGCCTCAATGAGGTTGAAGTTTTGAAAAACTGCAATTTTTTGTACTGGAAATAAAATTATATAAATATACGAGGGGGGACATGTCTATGTATATAATGGCCCGTCCATAAATTACGTCACACGAATTTCAAGATTTCTAGCCCCCCCCCCAGTGTCACATTCTGTCACATTTTCATTGAGTCCCCCTGTACTGTGACGTCACACTATCAAATTAGTCTTTGTTGAAAAAATCATAATAAAATATTTCGTCGTCTTAGAGTGTAAACCTGCTAACTCATAATAAGGAAATTTTACAGGGCAGATAAAAAACAAACAAATTTAATATTGTTGTTATGGGAAAAACTATTTTTAACATTTTTTTTATTTTTACAACTTACGATCGTAATTTTAAGTAGCAGTTTTACTTGGACGATGCTCCATCTCTTTTTCTTTCGAACGGTATCAATATGTCATATATGATATAAAATGGATTTAGCAGGTTTACACTCTAAAGCGACGATTTGTAAACAAACAAATATCTTCAGGGAAAGAATCCTTAATTATAATATAAGAAAAAGTGTTTATTTATTTGAGAAAAAAAATTCAAGTGCTTTTGCTAAAAATTGCTTGCTTACAATTTTTTGTCTATTTATTTTACCAACATTTTCAATGAAATCTAAAAAATATATTATTTGAAAATTTTTTAATTTTACTTTTGTGTCATCACAATTTTTAAGATCCCCGAGCCCCTTGGACAGGGGGTCCAATTTTGTCACAAATCTGAGATGCTCCTTCAGCCCTTACTGTCCTTACTGTGTGGCCTAATTTATGGACGGCCCCTAAGCCCCTCTAGATTTCTTATAATACGCGTATCAAACAAGGTCATAAAAAACGGACATTCGATAATTTTTAAAATTAATCTATCAAAATAACTTTTTTTAAAATTATTTTTACTATTTCTATATTCTAGTAAATAAACATGAAAATTTGTTAAAAATTTGTTAATTTTATTTTCACAACCGAGTCTACAAAATCACCTCAAAGTTTGCTCTACCCACTAATTATTTGATTTAAAAAATATCACGAAAGTTGGTTTGTGTGAGTACTACGCCAAAAATTACTATAATTATCATAATTTATATAATTGCTTTGAATAATAGATGAAAAACTATGGTACCAAATTAGCAATGCAAATCTCATTCCTCATTCGCACTTGGGCACATTTTTTATTACTATATTGACTAGATTTAAATTAACTTATAAAATTTTTATTATGTAATACTAGGTATATAGTAAAAAATTTTAACTAAAAATTTTTCTGTAAAAATTATTCTAAATAATAAATTTTCTTGCAAAATTATTGAGTACATAGTTATTTTGTTGACTATTTCAAAACTAGAAATTGATTATTAATTAGATGCTGCTTTGAGGTATTTAACCCCTTTGAACCAGATGTGGTGTTCAGATGAAGACAAGGAATTTTATTCAGGTTGAATTGTCTTGTTTAGATGTTTTATTTTCAAATCACGAGATGGTTTCGGCGTAGACTCTCCACCATCATCAGTCTAAAAGTAGACAATGAAATTAAATTATAATAAAATAAATACAAAAAATGAAAGCTTGGTAACGAACATATGTTATAATAATTGTAAACCAACCAATAACATATGAGCCCATATATATATACATTATATATAATTATGAAAGTGGACTTAGTCAAAAAATTAAAAAAATTAGTTTTTTCATATTTTATGTTCCATCCATTTAAAAAGTACAGTAATAAGATGTCGGTTTTGAAAAATCGCATAAAATTGAACCATTAAATGGATTTCTAGTTGTCTCATTATTCAGAATTCGAATCTTGTTTATTTTATAAAACTTTATCTCGAAACTAACACTCAATGACTTTCATACCACGTTCATAATTATGGGCACATGTGTATGTTCGTTACCAAGCTTTCATTTTTTTGTATTTATTTTATTTTAATTTACCTTCATTGTCTACTTTTAGACTGATGATGGTGAAGAGTCTCCACCGAAACCGTCTCGTGATTTGAAAATAAAACATCTAAACAAGACAATACATTTGCAGTGCATAAACACCTACGTCTCCACCCTCTCACTTAATCAACTTTCCCTTCTCTTCGGTAATGCAAGGGTCTTTCGAGATCCTTAGGGGCTGCATCTTTACTGGTGCACCTCTTCTTGCATTCGATTGCATTAAAAAAAAACCATTTTATTATTCAACCTAAAATTCCTTGTCTTCATCTGAACACCACATCTGGTTCAAAAGGCTTAAATAATACCTCAAAACAGCATCTAATTATTATACATAAGCCATCAGCATAGTTCGAAATTCCATTAATTGGGTATAAAATTTTTATAATTTTTTTTCTTACAATAAAGTTAAAAACTTTTTGTTAAATAACTAATAAATACAATTTTATTAAAACATTAGAAAAATTCTTGCAATTTATATACTCCACTATATCACTCTTTCAATTATCCCTTAGTTAATAAATCAAATAATTAATTATATAAAGGTACTATGATGTTTTTTTAATTATTTATTGGTGTTGAATGAGGCAATTAAATATATTTATTAAATTGAAGGTTTTAATTGCCTCATTCAACACCAATAAATAACAAATAATTAATATTTAACGAAAAATTAAATAAATAATACATCGAAATTGGAAGTTTCTTAACAACAAAGTGCCATAAAAAAAGGCTAATTGGAGGGTTCTCTGTCCATAAATTTCTATATTTCTTTAAAAGTTCCTTATTGGTAAAGGATAGAAGGGGCAATGAGGTCTTTGGGACAGAACGCGCATGTGTACGTAGCCCGCTACGCACCCTCCCCTAACACAACACCCTATCCCAACTTTAAGGGAGTTTTCAGTTGTTCGGCCGTTCCCGACTAATATAGATTGTGCAGTTTGTTTCCTGTTTATATCTGTGAATATATTTATAAATAATATCTCATTATAATTATAATACGTGATTACTTTTTATTAATATAGTGGATTTAATTAAGGGGTAAAATTTCCTAATATTTAAAAAAATATATATATAATTTAATTTTCTTAACAAATTAAAAAAAAAAAAAAAAAAAAAAACTGAATCAAACAGGTTACATAAAATTATTTTTTACTATATCCATATTTATTTTCTTTTTGCGGAAAAACTTTTATTTCGCTTTTTTTATGTCTATCTTTTTGAAAGAATCCAAGCGAATTCAACAGGTTCTTATCTTGCTTTAACTCTTCCATTCACTGGTTTGACACACCCTTGATTTTATTCTCTTTATTATATCTGTTTAATATTATCGATCCTCAAATATGGATCACATTATTTATAATTTTTAATTTTTTGTTATAAAATTCTATCAGAACTTAAGTGACTTAATTTTTAAATTATTTTTAAATTGAAAGGTTTTTTAGTCCCAAACTAATAAAAGACAATAATTTTATTTAATTATTATTATTTATTTTATTAATTCACTAAACAGTTTCGGTCACCACTGGTGTACTAAAATTTGAAAAATGAAACATTTCGTCAATCTTTTTTAAAACAATTACATAATACAACAATTACAAAAGTTTTAATTTATACATACAATTTCGTTCAAGATCTGGAAATTGTCACTTTGTATACATAAACCGAGGGGTGAACCGCGACCTAATATGCTGTACACCTACTTCCACTTGTACTTCCAAATATTTCCACGTACTTCCAAAAATTTCCAAGTAATTCCAAATATTTCCAAGTAATTCCAAATATTTCCAAGTACTTCCAAATATTTCCAAGTACTTCCAAATATAATAATAAAACTAAGATACGAGGTAGGTTTCACCTAGAACCAACACCGAACTCCTTAAAAGTTACTTCCAAATATTTCCAATCACTTCCAAATATTCCCAAGCACTTCCAAATATTTCCAAGCACTTTCAAATATTTTCAAATACTTCCAAATATTTCCAAGTACTTCCAAATATTTCCACGTACTTCCAAAAATTTCCAAGTAATTCCAAATATTTCCAAGTAATTCCAAATATTTCCAAGTAATTCCAAATATTTCCAAGTACTTCCAAATATTTCCAAGTACTTCCAAATATAATAATAAAACTAAGATACGAGGTAGGTTTCACCTAGAACCAACACCGAACTCCTTAAAAGTTACTTCCAAATATTTCCAATCACTTCCAAATATTCCCAAGCACTTCAAAATATTTCCAAGTACTTCCAAAATACTTCGAAAGAGGTGTATACCTACTTCCAATCGCGGATCACCCCTCGACATAAACCATCCTTAACTTACAAGTATTAACATAGATATTTCACACATTTATATCAATCATATATAGCAATAATAAATAAAAAAAAGATTTATTATTGACTAGAATCTATTTTGAACTGATGACCAATTGAAATATTATTTTTTCTTAATTATCATATTACGCAATCAATTCTCAATTAAATAAAACTATCGTTACAAACAAATCTATTCTACAAACTTATTAAGAGTCAATTCATTTTTATAATAATACATATCAATATAGACACCTTCATTACGTTTTTCTTATATATAAACATTAATACACGCCCTCCGGGCTGGTGGCCTGGCGGGCGGCGTCTCGGTCCAAAAATTCTATTCCTCTTAAAAAACCACACTCCAAACACACACCTGTAAACTCCCGAAAATACATAGTCTCTTAAAAGTTTCGCCTCATTTTCTCCCTGACACAGCTACAGAAATGAGACTCTAGATATGAATCTGGAAGTATTTTTTTTTCTATAATCTACAACATTGTGATATTTTTTGTGTGGAAATAGATTTATTTAAATAAGTGGGATCGTGTGAGGAGGATAATTATATTATATCATTTTTTTTAAATTTTGGATCGATAATCGATATAAGGCTCCAAATATTTAAAAGAGATCAGGTGTTGTTTGTATGACAGGCTGCTCCAGTATTGCCATGAGAAACTCGGGCATGCGTGTCTTAAGTCGTTCAATTTTGTAAAAATCAAAAAATAAGAATAACAAAATTTAGATTTTTAAAAAATTATAAAAAAGTGGCAAATTATTAAAAATAAACAAATAATATATAAAATATAAATCAAATAAGATGTGATTAATTTCTTCTTCTGTGCGCAAAGAAAAGCGAATTGAATATTTAATTTTTGATTGGTGAAGGGGGGGAATAATTATCAATATATTTAATGTTTCTTAATTTAAAATCAATTGGAGTCTTTCATTTTAAAATTCGAGTTAAAATTACAATTATATTTCAAATTTGCCTCGACTTATCTCTACTCAAAACACAAATATACCTACGGCATCAGCGCCCCCTGTCGGCAGCATTAGGTTAGCGTTGCTGCAAATTAATCTGGACTATTTTATATATAATCCCCAAACAACTTTATTAGTTATACTAGATGAGGGAGGAGGTATCAGCCAAAGATGGAATCACTGGGTTCAATAAAACACCTTTAATGAGACGTTTCGGCCTAAATTTTATTTGGCCATCTTCAGTCAATTAGGCTAAAAATTTTTTTACAAATGGATGTTATAATTGATATATATTTTTTTTTTTTTTTTTTTTTTTTTTATTAAAAATTATAAGTTGACCAAGTTGGTTATTTAGACTTACAGTTATACACAAAATGCGGTACACATATGTGATCGAACCAAGCCTTGTCAAAAATAAAAATTTCTTTTAGCTTCATGCGAATTTTTAACGTGCCTGGACCCAAAAGTTTCAGAATGAAAGTAATGAGTTTCTTTTCTATATATTACATTATAATTAGATATTTGACCCTTATGTGAGGTCATCATATATCCCATCATTATTTATTTACAAACAGAAAATCCCATTTAGAATCTAATTACTTTTAAATCACATGCATTTTTTCATTCAATCAAATTATACAAATTCTTATAAAAATTTTTTTCAATAAAGTTTCTATACATTAAGTTCAAGAAAACCAAATATGACTAAAACTAAATAGAATCAAATAATTAAAATTTTCAAGAAATGCAAAATTATATGTTAAATTGAAAAAAAAAAAAATAATATACTTATGTGCTGTCTAAATGGGCTATGTTCCCGAGGACAATAAATAAAATAAAAAAAAAAAAAAAAAAAAAGTTCAAGAAAACAACTGTTGGCTCATATCACACAGGATAGATGTATAAATATTGGAAAGAAACATACAATCTCTTTTAAAATTGATAGGCCTTATCACCTGCTATTTTTATATATAGCATTTCGGCTATGGATCTTTTATAGAAGTTATCAATCTTGACCAATATTTTCGCATTATCGTAATCAAAAGAATGACTATGTTCAGCTGCGTGGGTGGAGAGTGCAGTGTTGGTCTTTTTATTTCGAACACTTAATTTATGCTCATATACCCTGATTTTTAGTGAACGTGAACTTTGCCCTATATAGGTGCTAGAATTTGATGGACAATCTAGACAGTTAATTTAATAGACAATATTATTACATAATTCTCTAGGGGTTGGATCTTTATTATTAAATAAAAATTGAATATTGTCTATATTTTTGTGGGCATACAGAGTATGGTCAAGTATTGTAATTGTGCATGAAAAAAGTGTTTTTTTTGCTTCATTTTTTCGAAATATCTAAAAAACGGTTAAAACTATTTTGATAAAAAAAATTTAGCGAAACCATGTCGTTTTGGTCTACAAAAAAGCCCTAATGAGCCAACATCGAAAAAATCAAATTTTACGAGATATTGTTTTGTTAAAATGTCTGTTAGTGTAGGTACGTTACGAAATTTTGTGTGCCCTCTAGTTCAAAATCCAGTGTGAATATCAAAAGAAAATTTTACATGTAGTTTTGGCGCATTGAGATTAAGAGCTGATTAGATATTGGTAGAAATCGAACAAAAAACTAAGGGGGGGGGGGGGGGGGTTAAAAATTAAAATTATACTATTTTCAAACTAAAAAAAGAAAAATGAAATATACTAAAAAAAATGAGCCTATAATAAAATAAACTGACGTGTTCTGATGGGGCCATCCACTTAACTTTACCATACAACCTGGCCCCTAAAATTATTTATAATCATGTAAGGGGGGGGGGGTTAGTTTTTGAATTTTATACTTCTGGGGTCCCACTGATTATGTATACAAAATTTGGTTGAGTTTGGTACAAGAGCCTAGATTTTCATTTTTTGACCCCCCCCCATTTTGGGCGGTTAGTTTTTGCATTTTTAGACTTCTGGGGGTTCCACTGATTATGTATCCAAAATTTGGTTGAGTTTGCTCAAATGGCCTGGATTTTTAATTTTTAACCCCCCCCCTCCCCCTTAATTTTGGGTCAAAATCTAATCAGCTCTTTATCTCAATGGACCAAAACTACGTGTGAAATTTGGTTTCGATATTCACACTAGTTTTTGAGCTAGCTCGTCTACAAAAATTTGGTAACGCACAGACTAACGGACAACCAGACAACCAGACAGACTAACTAACATACATTTTGACAAAACAATTATTATCTCGAAAAATATAATTTTTTCGATGTTCACTTATTGGAGCTTTTTTGTAGACCGAAATGCTATGGTTTCGCTCAATTTTTTTTAATCAAAATACTTCCTACCGTTTTTGAAATATTTCGAAAAAAGAAAGAAAAAAAACCACTTTTCTCATGCACGATTGCAATACTTGACCATACCCTGAATGGTAAAGTAAAAGAGAGTTATCACATTTTCAAATCAAAATACTAGTAAACTATTTATCTACTTATTTCCATATTTAAAGGGAGATATATTTAATTCCTAAGGGGGCCAACATTAAGAGGGGAGAGATTATTTCGTAAATTATTTAAATATTGGATATACTTAAGAAGAGGGGAAGTTGTAAGGTAAATTTATATGGATGGCCACATTAGTTTATTTATTTTTATTTCATTTTGAGATTTATTTTTATATAAACCAAAGTTTGTGCACAGTTAAACGCGTGTTCAATTGAATCCAATTAAAATGGCTTGTGCTCTCTCTGTCAGATTGGTGGGTTCTCAGAGCACACCGGTCTTTCTGAGGGAAAGGGACTATACCCATAGCCGATTCCGGAACCCTCTCTTAATTTAAACTCAGGGTTACTTGTCTTCATTCTAGCGTGAATTATTATTAAATCCACCATACTATATGCACATTGTGTTTGGAAATGAATACACTAACATTTCAATTCGATCAGTGACATGCTTATTTTCAACTCAACTTCAAATTCCCCCCGTTTAATTTTCTATTAATAATACATTGATTATAATCGGGGGCTAATATATTACTTTTTCATAATATTATTACATTATAATTCTGCTGAGAATGAAATACAAGATATTATTGTTACTGCCACTGAAAGAGGAGACAGAGGGGAATGCCGCATTGGATTTCCTTCACTGACTTTTCAAAACCCTGAAGAAGGAGGGAATAGCCTCCGAAACGTCGGTTTTATGAATAAAAAGATAGTGTAAATTATCTTCTTCTTTTTTTGGACTGCCTCATCAATATCCACTTAATTACTTTTTCTTTTCAATTTATTTTATACCCACTATGCACTTTACAGTTTTTCTATTAATCTAAACCTACTCAGTTTTTTACATTTCGACAAATTTCACTTTTACTCCCTTTGTAACATTAAATTCAGTGAATAATTGTTCCATTTACAATGTGTACAATTTATTTCCGAATTTAGTCAAAACAAACAATAGAAATTATGGCTCAGAATAAGGAAAGGACAGAGAAAAATCAAATTAGTCCCTAAATCAATTGAAAAATAAGAAAACAAAATAAAAATAACATAAAGAGAAAGAGGTTGTCCTCTGCTTGATTCAAATAAATACACACATATATATATATATCAAAAATATATATATGTATAAATATTATATATTTGATTAGGGAACGAAGAAAAGATGTTTATATTACAGACAAAAAGGATCAGGCGGGACTCGAACCCGGGATCTTCGCATGTGCGCTGCGATGCTTTTATAAGAGGTTTAGCTATTTGTTTGAGACTATAGTTTCGGAGGCTTGACCTTCATCATCAGTCTTTTTTTAATTATAAATTTTTCATGGGGTCAGTATCGGTATTTTTTAATTTTAACTGGCTTTCAGCTAAGAGCAAAAATTTTCAATATCAGATACTGACACCATGAAAAATAATATTTATAATTAAAGACTGATGATGTAGGCCAGTGACATTTAAAACATGCATATTTATTTATATTCGTGATTATTTTTGATATATATGTGTGTATGTTTATTTGCATCAAGCAGAGAACAACCTTTTAGTTTCTCTTTATGAATCAACAACTCTGCTACTCTCGGCAAAATAAAAACTTTTTAATTAAAACTTAATCAAGCTTGCCTCCTAATGAATCAAATTTTCGAGATACGTGACTGTATTTTGATTTATATTAATTCTTCAAACAGGTCCTCCCTCCTGAAATTTGGGTTTATCTTAATGAGCATCATTTATGAAACTTGTTATAGAAATTACATTTAATGTTAGGGAGATTTTCCTCAGAGACAAGTGAAAATTAAAAAAAAAATCACCATTAAACATTTGAGATATAAACTACATATATAGTTTTTTTTTTAATTTTATTAAACCAATTATTTTACATTAATGTATACATTGTATTTGAGCTTCGACTCCGGAGATTACTTCTCCACCATCGAGTGTCCTTGATCATCCTTTTAGTCCTTGTTTTTAATAAGAGGAAAAAACTAATTAAATAAAAAAAAACTCTTTTCCGATAATTATTCCAATTCTATTATTATTTTTCAATTTTCCACTACATATATAGTATATACCTCCAAATGATTGTGAATATTTTAAATTAAAAGTTAAGAAATAGCTTTTTATTAATTTTTGAAACGACAACACAGAATCATGTTCACTTTGAGAATATGAAGTTGTTACTGAGATGAATTGTTCACTGAGTAAACAAACACCAGATATGATCAAATAGTCTGAAGAGCCTTTTAATTGGTCCTTGAACTGAAAAGGATATTTTAGATTTTGATAGCTGAGATTTTACCGCGTCCCCAAAACAAAAAAAAAAAAAAAAAAAAAAAAAATACGGGTAAACAGGGGTTTCCATAATCTTATTTATTTCTATTAGTAAACATTTATTATCTCATGACATAATTTCGAACTAAAATCTACACTAAAACGTCCCTTAAGTGCAATCTAAAAGTGTCAACTTTCATTCCGATCTGATCGACGGTATAATAAACACTATACTTTTTTTTTACTTATCACCTCTCATAGTATCTGAGTAGAATATGATTTATATTATATACTTATTTTTTTTATATAATATAATATAACAACTCGATTAACTATTCTCCTCTTCAATCTTGTATATCTCAAAAATTGAAAATGTAAAAAAAAAAAAAAAAAATGAAAAAATGTGTCCAAGACATGTTTCGGGTCTAGTTGAACCCATCTTCAGTTATTAAAACAAAGCAACTCTCTCCTTCATACAATTTATAATTTAACATTTCGTACAAAACACATTAAAATTGTAATCACAATCAAAGAAACACAAATGAATGTCAAAGATTTTTATAAAATTCCAATTTTTTGAAGTGAAACTTCTTTACGCGCGTCATGGATTCTCGACGAAGGGAGTAAAACCGGCTCATGGCCGTCACGAAAAACCGTCATAGCTAGGTGGCGGTAACCACGCCCCCGGGGACCCCCACCACCGCTCACCAGATGCACACGTACATAGAAGTGGGAAATTTAAAATATATTTCTAAAGATAAGAGTAAATAGATATTTTATTTAATATGGATTTACTATGAGTTAAGGATACTGGGTCACTTATTTCACATTAAAATTATATTTCTTATCATTACAGATAATTAAATAGCAAAATAGAAATTAGTGCTGAAACCATCTAAATTGACATTTTTCGATAAGATATTCTTATTAAAAAATCTCACTTTAGATGGCTTCAGCCCAAACTTCTATTTCGCTTAGATAGTTAATCAAATCTGGAAAATAAATAAATAAATAAGACATAAATTATAATAGAATTACAATATATATATTGTTTGGATTAAATATTTTCCATAAATTCTTAATTTCTAAACTTTATTTAAAAAAATCATCATCATTGAGTATACAGTCCTAAGACTGGTTTGATGCAACAATCCGTCTCTACTCGACTCTGTCCCCCGCCAGCTGTTTGACCTCTCTAAATGTCTGGCATCCTATATCCCCAATTATTTGGTTGAAATTTCTCTTTATGATGGTCTCTCCTCGGGTAGCCCCTTCCCGGAGATCCGAACGAGGGGCTAGTTTACCTCCGGAATTCTTTACTCGAAGAGAAATCGTCATGATGCATATTCTCAGGATTTGTAATGTGGTGGTTTCCCGTTGCCTTCCACATGTTGAAGAGAAGAAAAATGAAAAAGGAAATCAACTCCTAGCCCTCGAAAACCTAATAGCGTAAAAAACAAGAGTTGGCCAAGGGAGGCCGTATAGGAAAGAGAAAAAGAGAAGCCTGACACAAGTAAGTGGAAGCAATGTCAGACTTAGCTCGGATAACCTCGTGGTCGCAA